>VZSV01000245.1:192246-356768 GCA_013398735.1 Nothocercus julius | reverse complement strand
GAAATCTTCCTTGCAAGCAAAGAAATTCACTTTCTACCTCAGTGTGTGAACAAACCATTCAAGCTGTTCCTCAAAGTGGACAGCACTATTATTTCTATTACCTCGTACTTGGCTCGGCAACAATTGCAGTTACATACATGGTTACATTTAAATTTATCCATATCACTCACGCTTTGCAATTTGACTCCAGTCTACACTACTTAACTAATGCTACCAGTGCTTTTAGCAAAAGTATTCATCATGAAGGTGGAGTTCACGACCCTTCTGGGAAGTTCAGCTCCTCTTCTGAGGATGGAGCACTCGCATTGAAAAGGTTTATTCCAGGCTGAATGGGTCAGGGTTGTTTATGGAGATCTGATCAAGACACTGGGTTCTCAAGCAGGATTTTGGCTGGTGTCACAGCTGCAATCACACAGTAGGTTGAATTTGCCAATAGTAATGCTTACCTCTGTGGATGGGCTGCAATTAAATATTCATAGAAATAGAAAACACAGAATATTGTTTTCTGCTGGTCACAGTTCAGGGACTTGGGCATATCCTAGGACTGGAATAATTATGGTACTTTAGGGGAGGGACAATATCTTTATGTTCCTCCAGCTTTCATTATGGTTCCAAACTCTCAGAAACAAAGATCATCCCTTGGTATGGCTCAGGCCCAAAATGACAAAATGAAATGCTTCAACATTTTGCATTAATTATTGTTGTCAAAGATGCCTGAAAAAAACAGTTTGACAGGATGGTTCTCTGTTTGAAAATGCAGATTCATTTAAATCAAAACATTTCATGGGAACATGTTAGTTTTTTGATAACTATTTGAGGAAAAATTATTTCAACTTTTCTCATTGACTACAATATCAGTGTTTTGAGTAAAATTATTATTTCAATACATTTTCATCATTTCTATAGTTTTGTTTGCCTTTCAGCTTGCATACAGTTACTGTAACTATAGATCAATTTAGCAGTAAAATTATTTGGATTTTGGACTTTTTTTTGTTAACAGCACATTCCCAAGAGACTTTCATCACCACACGGCTCTAAGAGCTGGAGCTTTCTGAAAAAATTGCTCTCAGGAGACTTGATGTACAGCTGTAGAGTGAGTCCTGCACCCCAGCAAGCACTATAAACGCAGCATGTGTACCTATAACTTACCCTTTTCTTTCACTAGTGACATTTGATGCCTTAGATTTCCCTGGCTTCCTCCAAGCAGGGCTTTTTTAAGCTGCTGGTCTGGAAACAACAGATAACCCAAAATCAGAGCATGGAGGATGAATGGAGTTAAGTACTAGACTTATCCTGCATGAATGCAGGGCGATGTAGCATTAAGGTATTTTTCAGCTTCTGTGAAATGAAAATACTTCTTTTCTCCAGGCAGTCTGAGATGGCACCAGAGCAACTCTTCTAGAAGGCATAAGCAAATATATTCCCCTACCAGCATGAAAATTAGAATTGAGAGCATAGCTGCTGTTTGTTTTCTTAATCCACTTGCTGCATCCTGCTCAGGATTGCTCAGCTCCATGTCTACTTGCAGGTCTCTGAATCTGCCAACCCTGGCTGCCCTATGAAAAGCCCTGGGGATGCTCTGAGCCCGCTGCCTGGGAACGTGTGCTATGAGAAGTCAACGCGAAGCCTCTGGGAGTTGGGGGCTACGTCACTAAAGCAGCAGCTCTCTTTCTTGGGACAATGTCCTGAAAATCACATCTTTTAGTGCTTACCCAAAAGCCAAGGTCATCCATTACTGGGTTCTTTTTCACTCTGTTTCTCAAGTTGTCTTTCAAGTGGCAGCAGCCTGCTGATATCCACTCCATGCACGGACTCTTTCAGGCCCAATGACAACCATGCTTCCTAAAACATAGAAGGGTTCTTTATCTTTCTGCAATAATACAGCAGTCAGATAATCCTGGGAGGACAAGAACTACTCATTAAAATTCTGCTATAAACTCTTCCTTACGAGCTGATTTGAAAGCCCCTACCCGATTGCCTTTCTTCTCATTATATCTTAGGACCATGTGACCAGGCTAATACTATCCATACTCCCTATGTGCTCTGCTTTCAAGAAGTAAATGGAGAAAGCTTGGAGAGAAATGGGAGCTGATGAGTATGGGAGTCGCTTTCTTCTCATATTTCTTCTTTACTAGCAATTAAACTTGTGTCTTCTTTGAGGTGCTTTTAAGTAAATAACTAATCAGGTAATAAAAGGACTGCATGGCATCCCTTACCAAAGTCATCCTTGCAGTCTGATGAATGTGATCAGGTCAGTCCCTTTAGGGAGCCCAGTTCAGGTAGAATATGGCTGAATGCCTCTACAGGATAGATATCCAGGAGGGAACTTGCGGTTGGGCTATCAGAGGGCGATGTGAATTTGGCTACAGGCCATTCTCCTTGCAGGCTCAGGAGCACTCGAAGTCCTCTGGCACAGCAAGGGACTATATAACTCCTCTTTCATTTCCAACCTCATATATACCATATGGAACATATGTCACATATGTTAGACATCTAGGGTGTGATGAAATGCCCTCTGGATCTGCCTCTGCAAGTAGCATACATGATGAGCTTAGACTAGACTCCTTGCTTTTAGACAGTTAAAACCTGGCAAGATCAGGGCTATCCTCTATCAGCCGTGGGCATCATTATAGCAAGTTTCCTTATAAATGCCTGTCTCCCAATAAAGCGAGGGTAATAGCATCATTTTGCTGCGAGGCTGAAAGAAAACATGAGCTAAAGCAGTGAGCCTCCCAGACTCAGATGTAACAGCTGTCTGAGTGTTTAAGGCTGATCAACCAAACACGGCATTGCCTAAGTTTAACTTCCTTTCAGTAAGAAATCCAGTAAAGCTGTTTCGCTCTGATTTTCTGTTTTTCTCGTGGGTTCCTGTTTATACAACATATCTTTACGCTGTGGACTAATTATTCTTGATCAGGTAACAAACTAATCTGATATTTTGCTTACAATAGACCAAAGAATCTCTTAGTGCCGTTTCTACAGGAATACATGTAACATGAGCCTGTATATAAGAAAATTCTTCTGTAAGAAAATTCTTCTGATATACCACTTTGAAGAATGTTTCAGTGGTCTTGGGGCTGTGTCCTTTACCAGAATGAGAAAAGACCGAGGATTTTGGCAGGTGTCTACTTCTGAATCTGAGCTTATGCTGTGTGGTCTTGGGGTATCTGATCTCTATAGAGATGGGGCTCAGGCATCATATGCATGGGTAACCCATTAGTATAAGTAGGAAGGAGTCAGTGAGTCATGCACACACTTTTATTTTAGGCACTGTTTGCCTGAGTTATACAGATGTGATGTTGTGAAGAATAAAGATTTAATTTCTTTGAATTCAGAGCCTTTTGGGCATTCATGTTTTAAAAATCTCCTTTGGTGGCATTGCATGTTTACTGTAGATTTCTGACAGTTCGGGCTATAGATTGTTATAGACAGATCTATTCTTTCAGTGCCTTTGGGCTTTATGCAAAAGCTACAAAGGAAACTTTATACTAAATATAGAACCATATTCACTGTTTCAAATTCTCTTCACACGAGCTGATTTTCAGCTTTTTGCTAGCTGACTTAATTGCATTCACAAGCTGTCTCCCCTTTTCACTTCTCAGCAATGTAAAAACCAACACCTGGGTTCTTATGTTATTATTATTATTTTATCATGGCATATAGAAAAAGGGTATCAGGAGAGAAACTTCAAAAACTGCATTGTTCTGTCTATTTTCAGAGAGTCAAGAAACACAAACCCATTGATTGGGCTGGGTCATGGTGCAAGAATATCACCTGTCTCTGTTTAAATAGTGAGTAGGTAAGGTGCTCGAAAATGTCTTGAAAACATTCTTTTCTTCCCCACTACAGATGACTTCTTTGCAGCTTATATCAACTCTGAATAAGTTCAAGAGGTGGATGGGGTAGCACTTAGTTATTATACAGATGTACTTGAATTCAGCATTCATCTCTTCCCTCTCAACAGATATAAATGGTAACACTGTTTCTACCTAAAAGCCGTATTTCCTTGATGGATGATGGTTGTGGAGCTGCTGGAGAGAGTCCAGCGCAGGGCTACAAGGATGATCAGGGGCCTGGAACATCTGCCCTATGAGGAAAGACTGAGAGAGCTGGGCCTGTTCAGCCTGGAGAAGAGAAGGCTGAGAGGGGAACTGATCAGTGTCTAGAAGTACCTCAAGGGAGGCAGTGAGGAGGATGGGGCTGGCCTCTTCTCAGGGGTGGCTGCCTCTAGGACTAGAGGAAACAGCCACAAACTGAAACACCAAAAGTTCCACAGGAACTTAAGGAAAGATTTCTTGACAGTGAGGGTGACAGAGCCCTGGCACAGGCTGCCCAGGGAGGTTGTGGAGTCTCCTTCTCTGGAGATCTTCCAAACCCTCTTGGACGCAGTCCTGAGCCACATGCTGTAGGTGACCCTGCGTGTGCAGGGGGGCTGGACTAGGTGATCTCTAGAGGTCCCTTCCAACCTTAAGCATTCTATAATTCTATGACACTGGTGACTGCTACGATAACTGTCACCAATATATTAGTTTAATATTAGCTGTGAACAGTAGTTCACTTCATTGGGGGCAACATAAAATAAGGAATGGAATCACTAAATTTTCGGTTTCCAAACCTGAACCCCAATGTCTTGGAAATGCCCTGACCCCTTTCCCTTCTATGTCCTTATTTAGGCCTGGTTTCCTAGTGAAGTGTTACCGATGCAAAGAAGAGCATGGCTGTATGCAGGAAACCCAGGCCAGAATTTGCAGGGAAGAGATAATTAAATATTCTAGTTGAGATTCTGAATTCAAAGACTTGATATTTGCTGGAGGATTTGGCTGGCACTGCTATGTTAGCTAAGAAATGCAGAAATAAAACTCAAGTTGCTGATGCCAGCAAAACTCTTAACATGGATGTTGTATACTGGCAACAGGCTAGTTCTGTCAGATCACAGCACTTGGGGCAATCATATAATTAAGCTGGCAACAGCCATACATGGAGTCTACAAGAGCCTGACAGTGTAGTTACACCAGAGAGGATCCTTCCTGTACGCCAGCCATCTTCTGTGTCCCCGGGATGTCCTGATCTTTGAGCATTTACTCCTACTTACAGCTCCGGAAACGCCTTCTCCACAAGCAGCTTACCCAGCACACAGTGCTACGGCGCGGCTGGAACGGCGCTTCAGCGATGGCGCCACTGCTGGAACCGCCCTCCCGCTCCAATAGTTGCCACGCGCCGCCTTGAGCGGCACCTCCCCCTACCCTCAACGCCCGCGCGGCGGTTTGAATTTCCCGCCTCAACGGCCGCGCGCCTGTTTGAATTTCCCGCCTCAACGGCCGCGCGCCTGTTTTAACTGCCCCCTCAACGGTCGCGCGGCGGTTTGAACCGCCACCTCAGCGGCCGCCGGAGCTGCCGAGCGCCGGCTCGTGGCCCCGCGCCGCTCCCTGAAGCGCTTCCCGCGCCTCTCTGCTACAGTAACGGGGAACTTCTCCCAGCCCTGCCACTCCGGGGCGAGGCGCCCTCCCCTTCTCCCCCATTTCGCCCCTTCTCTCACGAGGCTGCGAGCCCAGAGTCCACCGCAGTGCTCCGCTCCATGCTGTCTGCGCTGCCTGAGGCTGTGCTGCCCTTACAGCGAACGAGTGATGGAAAGTTTGCGCTTGTAACATCTGTTAAGCTTTTCTCTCTGGGCCTTTCTCCTGCTGTTGTTTACTGAAAGTGTAACTACAGTGAAAATGGCCTTAGAGGTAAAAAAAAGCCCTCTCAGGGACCAGCAAATGTTTCCTTGGCCATCTTAGAATGACTCAGGACAGGAAGCTCATGGCAGCTTTCACTGACTTCTGTGGGTCACTTCCCCCATCCTTGAAGGAGGATTCCTCATCTAAATGCCTTCGGCAGGCTGACATCGACCTTTCCTTGGTGCCACCTCAGTGTCTCTAAATGTTCGGTCTGGAATGGCTTTATTCTCTTTTTCTCTGTGGTTCACAGAACGCCTTTTGAGTGACTGATCTGCCCAAACGCTGGGTGCCGACAGCAACTGCCCAAGTACATGGAATAGAGGCAAACTGCCCGCCCTGCTGCCAGCCATGCAGAGAAGCAGCCAGCTAAAGGCAAGCTAAGGAGATGCCAGTGTCCGGAGTACAGCGGCCTTTCACAACAGGAGATGTGCAGTGGGTACGCAGTGCCCTGCAGGAAAACAGCCTTCCTCCCATGCACAGCTGTCTGCAGCTCGAGACTGGAGTGTCTTATTTGGAGTGCTTGGACTACGTTCTCCATGTTGTCTCTTCCAAGAATCAGCTTTGGATTCACTTGCCCTAAGAGCTGCTTTCTCTTTAACAAGGCAAATGGTATTATGGGCATTTTCCACAATGTTTTCTAAAACCCATGACTCAAACACAAAAGCCAATCTCTTGCACTGATTTATGAGGGCAGCAGTTACATGACACATTTATCTGAAAGCTAAACAGAGCAATATGCTGGTGTTTTAAAACTGATCCAAAGATCATCGTTTCATGTAAAGAGCGGGACAGCTAGTTCTGCAGGTTACTGTCTGCAGAAAGAACCTCGGGACCAGTTAAAGCTGCAGGACGTAACGTATTTGAGTAACCACCGTCTGTTTCTGCAAGGGCTACGCACTGTCGCAAGAAGATGGCAGGATTACTGGTTAGTATTCAATGCATGGTGGGAGCATAAACATAAAGGAGGGAGAGGGGCACTGAGGGAACTGGCCAGGGTACAGAGCCTTCCTGATGTAAACCTTTCCCCTGTGTATATTTTGCAAGTGTCGCCATCCAGGGATTGTGTTTTCCCACTTTACGTATCCGTCTGGGTATACATCTCAGTGCTTGGGAGATTCAGTGAAGGGCTTAAGAATTGTCAAAGAGGCAATTATGCTAAGCCTTTCTGAGAGCTTTCCAACCAGCACAGCCGCTTGGGCAAATCCTTTCAGACAATAAAAGACCATTCAAAATCTGATAACTTGATTTCTTTCTATAACCATAATTACTGGTGGAAAGTACCACATGCAGTACCAAAGCTAAACCACCAAGGGGGAGACAGGAGGCTTGTCTGAAGGAGAACAGGGTCTTGAGATATAAGCATGGATGCTCTTGGTGGTTTTGTACCAGTGCTAGTATCTTATGACAGCTTTCTGTGTGACCTTTCATAAGTCAGGAGGGGTTCCCAAGTGCCTGATTTCTTTGCT
Source organism: Nothocercus julius (assembly GCA_013398735.1). Taxonomy (NCBI): domain Eukaryota; kingdom Metazoa; phylum Chordata; class Aves; order Tinamiformes; family Tinamidae; genus Nothocercus; species Nothocercus julius. The sequence continues at coordinate 349,585 of VZSV01000245.1, read as the reverse complement.
AAATTAGGTATCATATCCAGGGTGCTAAAATCAAGTATCCAGAAATGGACACTTCCAAGAGCGCAGAAAAGAGCTGTGATGTTGCTGCTTCCTCATGCTGTCCAGCTCCTTAGCCATATGTTGCATTTTTTGGACTGCGGCCTTGTCTTAAAACTTTTAAGCTAAAGGGCTTGAAATATTTAGTTGATGTCTACGTAGATGTATCACATATAACTTGTATGTGACTGATTATGTTTGAGCTCTCCAAAAACCTCCTCTCATCATGGGCAGGAGTTTCACTTCAGTGTGGTAACAGGAGACTCTGGGAAGGTTTTTGAGGTTACCAAGTTATTCTCAAGTGCTGTATCTTGGCATATTTCTTAGCTGATCATACTCTGTGCTTGTCCTTGTGTGTCTGAAGTAGAAAAGATGAGCAGCTGTTCCCTAATAGCACCTTTAAGACATTCCTCTAAGAATGCTGAGCTTGACAATGCCTGCACAGAGCGAGATGCCTCTTTTGTCTCTCTGAAGGGCTTTTTGAACTCCCACCACTGGAGAAAGCTGCTTCCTGGTGTAAGACTGTGCTGACTTGGCACAGGTTAACTCCTGCTATGAACTGGGAGGAGCCTAAGCACTGGAAGAGATACCCTTTTAAGTAAAGTGACCTTGGTCTGAAAGCAGGAAAGGGAGACCCTCCTCTACCCCCTTGGCTAAGCCTCAGTTTGTATGGCATCCCTTTTTATCTGCAGAAATGTATTAAGCAAGATGATCTCTAATTTGCAATATTAGGGAAAAAAAGTAATACTTAATACTGTAACTAATATCTTCTCTGCTTCTCTTTTTTTCATTTGAAATGAAATGACAGAAATTAGATTACACGTATTCCAAGTTCCAGCTGCAAGGCTTCTTGAATATTTAATTTAGAAATGCTCTCTGTAGGTCTGTACTGCAACAAAGCTCTGAGCTGCCTGCAGGAGGGAGCACTGGTCTTAGCTATTTGGAGTAGCGCATAGAGGCCTGTTTTCCCAGCTCTCTGGGCTAATCCAGACCACCCCACCTCTTTTTTTGGAGGGGGTGGAGAAGGGGAGGTGATATTTTTAGCCACAAAGTGTGCTGGGGAATAGGCACAACAAGTTATTTTGTTCTGGAAGAAATGCAACTATGCTCACTTTAATTTATGAAAACAGCTGAGGATAAATGTTGTTTTGCACCATTGATCATTGCTGGGGATTAGGATTTTAATTCTCAGCCATGCCACAGACTTTGATTTACCTTGGGAAGTATTTGAAGTAACATTTCCAAACCTGCGTTAAGTCTCAGTTGAGTGATTCAGATTCTCAAAAATACGGTATCTCCAAATTCCTGTTTCTGCTAGAAAAGCAAGAATCCGGACAAAGCTCACTTCACTGGTGGCTTTTCCCTTTGAGTTTTCAGACAAGAATAAAATGAACTGAAATTTACTGGGGCTGATTTAATGTTTTAGTGAACAATACACCCTGTGGGTAGAAAATTTATCTAGGAGGGTCATAAGCTGTGACTCTTTAGGACTTCTTTGAAGCACTATCATATTCTTGCCCATGGGTTTGATGTCTGCTTTGGAAGTCACCACTGTTGTAGGCAGTGGCTCTCAGTCTTGGGTAGTCTTTTTAAAGTATGCTCTGTTTTAAAGAGAAGTTCCCCATGTACCGTCTGTCAGCTTGAGTTCTGCTGATGGCTATAATGAGGCCTGCTAACCTCCCCATCTGACAATAACTTTCTTTTACATACTTAGTATGTAAAACTGCTTAAATTTTAGAACTTTCCTTCAGAGATTTTTTTTACTTTGGATAAAACTGTAAAAAAAAACAAATTCTCGTGTTAACATCTTTCAGTTGCTGCTGCACATCACATAAGGTCAAGGGACAGTCACTTGAATCCTTGAACATTGCACCCAGTAGAGCGTTGTGTCTCAGGACAAGATAATCTCTCTCTCAAACACATTTCAAAGCTGCTTAGCCCCGAAGAGCAAGTGGTGGTGGAACTAATCGTTCCAAAGCCTTTCTTCTCAGAATAAAGGAAAGCTGTGGGGAGCGCTCAGTAATTGAAAAACAGTGCCTGGAACAGAATCCTTCTCAGATGACTTTATAGTGGACCTAGAACGAAAATGAAGGTAAAAGGTAATTCTTACCGATATGAGAAATGTTTTGATCAAAGATAAAATCTCACCCCTCCTAAAAGTGACATTTTGAGGAAACTGATGGTGGTCCCACAACAGCGTAGCCCCAAGCTCTGCTGTCAGAGTTGGGAAAGCACTTTGCTAGTGTGAAGTATTTCCTTCTGCTTCACGGACAGATCATTTCTGCTTCCTTTTCTCATTTCGCTTAATTAATTGTGTGCTAGGGTCCCTGCCGTTTTGGGTCATAGACAGGAGAACTGATGCCAGCAAGTTTTTTTCCTTACACTGCCTGCTGTAATTACTATGCTAATTATTCATTACTTTCCTCACCATCAACCTCCTGCTTCACTCTAATTTCTTTAAAGGCTTGTCCACACAAGCAAGGTATAAGGCTTTGGCATTAGCAGCAAAAGTGTGGGTGGTGAAATTCGTTTTCTGTAAATTCGGGTGTCTTCATGTGGCTGGGATTACCCAAACCAGTCATCTAGCCTCCTGTTATAGTCAAAGGAGAGATGTCACTTTTCAGAGCTGTTTCGGATACTCAGACACTTAGAATAGACCTTACTTAAGACCTTAAGACCTTAGGATGAGATAAGCTGTGCCCAGCAAGAGCTGGGCTGTGCCATGCATAGTGGATTACGGTCACCTAATCTTAATGGAGAGAAATGGCAGTCTCATCATGAAGACAGCTTTATCAGAAACCAGTTAAATTGGAGGCGTTGCTATGATGCAGGAATAAGATTTACTGGAGATACTTTTCTGTTGAGGGAGCAGTTTGCAAAGGCTTGTGCTCCCATGCTGCTGACTGTGATTCTAGACAAATCATGGCTCTTAGGTTATCAAAAGCAGTTCAGTTTTATAGGTCTAAAATAGGTGCTAGGCCTGCATCCTGCCACCACACCCAATCTTTCTAAGTCAGTGGCTTGGCTCAAAAGGGATATCTGGGTATTTACTCATGACACAAAAACCTCTATTCTTGTAGGCCAACCCTGGAATTTTAGCAACCTCCCTAGGCCTCCCTGCCACCGCAAGAGGAGGACAGAGTCCCACTGATCTGAAGCAAATGATCACAGCAGACCCAGAGGAGTGTCGAACTCTAGATGTTCCCCACTGTGTTCCTCTCCAAACCCATCTGTGTTTGCAACCCTTTTAAGGACATGAACTGCAATGAAACCATATGTGTTTTCATTTGGTAAGTCAGCTCGTGGTGAAAATAGATGGGTTGTTAACAAGACAGACAGATGGCAAATTTGCTGCAATATCATGATTACTGTACTTCAAAGAAATAATCAATAATCAGGCAATTAGGTTCTTTTTAAATCTGAAGCAGATTCTGAGACATTTAGAAGGATGCATTTTATATACACGGATTGAGCTTCTGTGCAGTAAGAAATTTCTGCGTGCATCTCCTACAGATCACTAAATAATATATACCTCTTAATCACAACTAATTGTTCAGATAAGTAGCTGACATACAATATGTTAACATTTTATGAACTATAACTTTTTTATTGTGTTTCAAAGTGAATCACTTAACATTCTCTATTGCTTCTTTCCTCTTCATCTTTTTCCATTGGTGGGAGGAGACTTGTTATTCTGAATTTTTACTTTTTAGGGTCCTTTGGAGTAGTTTTGACTAAGATCTAAAATAAACTACATATATAGATACAAAAACAGTCTCACGCACACAACTGCATCCAGGTATGTTTTGGAGCAGCCTTTGGGAAACTTGCCTGTGCACACATCCATAGAGACATAGGAAAGTTTGCAATGGTACTGCTAAGTTTAGCTGTGCTCTTTTTCCATCCTTTGGACCAGAAATTAAATCATGAGCCTAAACTGTGCTTAGGTGCCTTGTAAAGACCATTCAATTTTTTATTAGTTTATAACAGCAAAGATTATTCTATTCTTTTCACACTCCTGTGATTTAACTTGATATTTCCAAGATGATTGACTGGTTTATAATTACTTTGTGATGCAGAGCCAGTAAAAATTGATCGCAAGTCTCAAAAATGTTTTTGATGGCATTGCTGACTGTGTTTCTGAAATCAGATGCATCTTTACACTATTTAAGCAGGGCCATTATTTTTCTTTACCTATAATTAAGGAGAGGGATTGGCAACTACAGGCAAAGAGTTTATGTGATGGAGGTAGTTAAAATGATTGCTTGGTTTTAAAGTACTGTCCATTTTGCTGCGGATGTGATTGGATAGGGGGAATCATTTGCTTTATGTCTTTATATTGTTTTTGCTGAGAAACCAGGATAAAGGATTGGGTTTTTGCTCGTGCTGCAAGAAGCGACAGCAGCTTGGTAAAGTGCAGCACTTTCCATCCTGGTTCCACAAACTATGAATGAACAATTTATATTCATTAGTCTCCTAGGATGGCTTTCATCCTCTCCTGTGCTCTAGTTCAAATTCTAGTAAAACTGTAGCCTAGTCAAGGACCCCGGGTTTGCAGCTTGTGTTGTTAGGTTTGGGTGGGGTTCTGAGCTAATGATAAAACCTTACTTGAATCAGAGGAAAATGGAAACTTCCTTGCTTGACACAGACAGGTATGAGTTACATGTACACAGTCCCTATATATTTGGGTATGGAAGACACTGCTTTACAGAGCCTTGGTGTTGCACTTCACTTGACTATTCAGTAGCCCAGGTATTGAAGGCTGTATTCGCATCTGGTTAAGCAATGTGGACTGAGATTCACTGATGTTAGTGGAGAGGCTGGCTTATTGTCACTTCAAGAAAATTACCTGTAAAAATAGTTCACATTCACCATTTCTTTGTCTCCTTTTGGCAGCTTGTGAATGTTTGTGGTAGAGAAATATGATCATCTGAAAGGAAATGTGGTTTACAAAGGGACTGCTCTAAATGTCTCCCAAAATTAGACTGCAAGTCTATTAAAGAGTTGGGGAAAAAAAAAAAAAAACGCAAAAGAAAAACATCTTGCAGAAATGAAATGTTAGAAGCCTTGCATTCATGCGAACCCAAAAGAGAAGAGAGGAGTCAGGGATGTAACATTCACATATTTTACATGTTTACATTTGAATTTAACTCTGTATGGATAATAAACTTTGATGACATACTCCTCAGAGTACCAGGCAAAATTATAAGGAGACCCAAAATATGGAAGTTAAGCCAGACAAATTTAGATTGCAAATAAGGCATAAATGTTTAACAGTGAGTTTAATTTACCCTTTGGGACAATTCACTAAGGGCAGTGATGAATTCTAGCATTTTTTAAAGTCAGAAATGATCTGGGTATTTTTTTGGATTTTTTTTCCCCCAGAAAGGTACTCTGCAGTTATGTACAAAATAACTAAAGCAAGTCCAAAGGCCTGACTTATGTACAAAATCAGATCTCCTGTTCATTATGAGTTCTTTTTAAAGTCTATGACTTCCTTCAACAGAACTTGAACTGTGTTTGTCTGCTAGCTGTTACCTATGAGATTAGTTTAAATTTTTTTTTTTTTTCCATTGAGATGGGTTGACTATTTATGGAAACTAGGTTTTCTGCAGGTATTATTCTGAAAGCCCCTCTTGCAATTTATCATGAGACTTTAGGGATGTCAGTCCAGCAAGAAGAAAATGTCCCATTTGGAAATCAGGGCATCTGGCTTTTGAACAATGTCCTAAGCAGTAACTCTTTCAGGAAGATGACACAGGGCACTGCTGGACTTATTCAAACTGTGACATGTTAAGTGGACAGCTTTTGGAAAGTCCGTTTCACTCTGTAGTTATGTATATACACACAAAATAGTGTTATACCCCTGTTCTGGAACTAGATCAAATATTCAGGTGTTTTGAGTTTTTGACTGAGAAGATACTTTGTATTTTATCTAGCCTTAAATGAACTCTTCTCTCACTGTACAGCAGTGCTTTTGTCCACAAAATCTTCCCCTTTTCCTTCAGGATGATGGTTTGAATCCTGTCAATCTGTATTTTGTTGAACTCTACCAAAGATATTCCCGGAAACTTAACTGAAAGAATTCATAAGTCTTTGGCTTGTTAAATGAGTCAGGGAGCAGCTCTTTTAACTCGACTTTGTCATCAGAGAGGGTTTCACTCCCTATGAAAACATGTTCCAAAATAAGCAGTAGTTTTTATTAAACATTGTGCCATCTTGAACCAGCCATATTTGGAGTTCAGTTTGCACTTACTATTATGAAATGCCTAATGCACCAGTCAGAAAATACATTAACCCTCTTACTCCTATTATATACACAGTAGGTGCATTATTGGCAAAGCAAATGAATGGTGAACTTTGCATCCCCAAAGAAGCCTCTCTTCTAGCAAGTACTTTGGGATCTCTTCCATATTCATCATGTGCGCTCTCAGTGTGAGATGCTTTTAAACAGACTACTCCTAACTCCACAGGCAGACTATATGTTGCTCTTCAGCCTTTGAAAAGCATTTCAGAGAGACTGGTCGTATCGCAGCCTTCCCAGGTTCCACATGCCCCCGTCCAGCTGCAGCAAAGCTCTGTATTGCAAACTCTGCATAGCAAAGGTTGGAAACTTTAGTCAGAATATACCAAATCATGAATGTGAATCACTTCTGCAGAAGATACTGGTTTTGCTAGTGATGATAAATGACAGTCTCTTTTCATTAACATAATTATAACCTTTTATGGGACAGATTTTTCCTTTTGACTTGAAGTATATTTGGAGAGAGGAATGCATTTGCCCTTGTAAACATGTACAAAAACTCAGATATACTGAGTATTATTTTTTTAAATCTAAATACGTTGATATTGTAACTTGAATTTTAATTCCATAATATGAGTTCTTTTTTAATTATTTTTTTTTTATTATTATTTTTTATTATTATTTATTTTTTTACATGTTCCTAATTTGAGTGATGCTAAAAAGGAGAGGAAAATTTGCCAAGTTTGTTGAAGGAAAATCACACATGTTTGGGGAAGAATTGGGGCATAATGTCACAGGGTCATGGTGACTCTTAGTGATATCTGAATGGGCAGTCTGGCAGCATTGGGTGTCCCTTGCAAAGAGGGCCTAGAACAAGCTGCTCTGACTACAGGAGGCAACATAAGCTGGTCCATCTATGGTCTATATCTCTATGGAAAAGCAGTCTCTATCGTATTTGTAGGTGAACTTCATGAGTCATCCTTCAGCTCTACATCCCTGCTTCCAGGTGACATGAGCTTTACAAACCACAGATGTGACTAGTATGCTCAGATACATAAGCCAAGCCTTGAGGGATTTAGAGTCCTGAATATTCATCTACTCCTTTGTAGGCCTGGCCCACTTGTTTCCATAATGACTCGGCACAAGGGCAGGGAAGCTCCTGGCTGCTTGGCTGTGTTTGCTTCTCCTTAGGTTTGCCCACTCATTCTGTTTCTCCTCAGCCAGCTGTGATCTTCAAAAAAAAGAACAGCAGAAAAATCAACAGGAGCTAATGAGTTTGTTTCTTGTAACAAGGCCGACTTCGAAATCCCTCAGATACTTACAGGAGGGCAAGGCTGTTTGAGGAAAGTGTTAATGAGCTGCAAAAGGATAGAGGTAGAAGAGAGGCCTGCAGGAGTCCAGCCCAAGGAAGCAATAGACTGTGGCAGTGCTTCCTGTGGCAACTTCTAGAACTGCAAGAAAGGGCCTAGGTCAATCTGTATTTGCGCACCGTGAATTTCTGTGGACTCTTCGCAAGGTCCCTTGTAAGGCTCTTTAGATTGACTGATTTGTGCCTACATATTCCCATGTTTTGATGTATGTGGATGAAAAAATCCAGTATTTTATATTTAAATATAAAATATTTAATAAATATATATCGTAATATAGGCAGGTTCTGACATTGCTTCACTTGTCCAGCATTTATACTGTGTGTTTGTTCTTGTTTGTATTATTTTGTATTTCGTTATTTGTCAATAGTAGTTCTTAACAGACACTGCTATTAATGTATATATAACTATTTTTAAAAGCGTATAATCCTTTAAATGTTAAGTGCATCATTACTTAGCACTGATTGAAAATCTCATTTTTTCTACATCCAAATAGTTCCTGTTTATACTGTAAAGTGTCAAACTGTTTGATTACACCAAGCTGCAGATGTTTTCATCTAGAAGGAGATGAGACGTTTCAATCAGTGCTGAACAGCAGCAGCGCTTAATGATGTGAAAAAAACAGACTACATGAACTGCTGTATGATACCATATTATCTATGCCAGTTGGATCAGTGTGCCTCATCAAATAATGGGGAAATAATAAAAATAATATAATCAAGAGTATAATCCTATTTTGAAAATAGGGAATATGTTCAGAAAGCTGATATTTTATAGAATTTTGGTTTAATGAGATGCTGTGTTTTGAAAATTGAATTGTCAAATGTTAATTTCTGGTGAAATAGGAATTTGGAACTACAAATGACATTCTTCTCTAGACTGATTTTCTAAGGAAATGAGGCTGCTGTGTTTGGGCTGTATCTGCACATGTCTGTTGGTTTCTTTCCATCAACATCTTTGTAATCCATTGGCCTAGTTCTGGTGAATTTGACAGCGTATTAGAGGTATCAAAGATAATAAAGGTCTTAGGAATATTGTGGAAATTAGAAGATGGAGGCAAGAAATCCATTAAGTGGAAAAAACTTACGTGAGGGTATAAGTGAGATGGCTGCATGCATAAAATCATAAAAGTTTTGGTGCCTCTATATTCAGACTCCCTCACTGTTTCCACTTCCAGGATACCTGGTTCCATCTTACAGTGCATCTTTGCAGAAATTGCCCATGGCTGCAAAGCACAGCTTCAAATCCTGTGCCCCACACGGGATTTAGTTATCAGACTCTTACTGTTGCTAATGAGAAAAAGCATGATATGGCTTAATCCCTTTTCGTTGCTTGGAAAATGCAAAGCCCAGGTCTGCCAACCTCTTGCTCCTTCAAGGGATTCTGTTCATCCTAATTGTCCTATTGACTTTAATAGAACTGCTCGCTCAGGGGAGACATTGCATTTCTAGAGATAGCAAGTCTCTCCCTTCTCGGGTTGCCTGGTGGAACCAGAGGATTTTCAGAAGCTATGGCCAAACATACTGTACTGGAGTAGTTTTCTGTAAGAGAAAACAACAGTTCTGTATTTCATGACACAACATTTCCAGCTATGGACAGAGATACGTGGGAGTGGGTGCACAATGTGGAAGCAACAAGCAGTGAGGCAGACGGCTGTTCAGAGCATGTGTAACTGCAATGTCTGCTCACGTCTGAGAGTGTGAGAGTGTGTGTATGGGGGCTGGTTGTATGTGTGTGAAGCTATTTTGCACTTTGCCATGTCACTTCTCCAAAGTGACTTCATGCATTGAACAACTGGAGAAACATCCCCTGCCACAGCAGGGTTTTAGGGGTCATCTCTTGTGAATAGCTTCTGCATCCGTGGAGCACAGATGATCATAATTCGAAGTGACAGGCGCGCCTTCTCGCCCATGGCATTGTCAGCAAGGCAGACTGCTCAGAGATGACAACCCTGCTTCTTCAACAGACTCTGAACTGTCACTCCCCATTTTCCTTAAACCAATGAGGGCTCTGATGAACTGATTTCAGAGAGACAAATAAACTGCAACTACTGCAAAAGGCAAAATGCACCTGGATTTTGCATTTGAAAACACTCCTAAGGTGTAGGAGGAGATGAGGGAGTCCTGTAAGCTAAAACCAGATCAGACCTCTGGGTCAGGAGACCGAGCTGATTCACTCGTAGCCGAGGATGATGGTTATCATATTGAGATGCTGACTGGAAAATCTTCTGGTAAAAGATGCCCAAGAGATTGTTGTGCTCTGTTTCATCTCTGACTGGGGACAATTTGCAGCCCCCAGGCACACTCTCACCGTCGTGTACTTGGCAATGGGGGTCAGCAGCTGGAGCTGGAGCCTCTTGTTTTAGGGCACTAATTGTTCTAGGGCAGCCACACTCAGGCGTGTGGCCTTCTAGGTACAGGGCTATGTAAAGGGGATCAGCTTCATGTTTTCGGATTGTGAATCAGGGAGGATTCATTGCTGGAGTGGGAGACGCAGCCTTTGTGTTTTGGCTGCAGAGTGGGCCTGTGTGCTTGGAACATGGGCAATATTCTTTCTGGGGGAAACGGTTGTGTATAAAAGTGAGTTTATATCCCTAAGCTTGGACCTGCCTCTGGGAATGCCACCCAAGGATGTGAATTTGTACCAAGACTGGAACATTAACTACAGGGTTAGATAAATTATATTCAAACGTCTGTCAGCTAGATAGCGAGGAGGAAGAGAAGCCCCTTGGATATGCAATTTTGATGCACAGATATAAGAGGTTGTTTGTTACTGGCTGTTCGACTTCATTCTGACACTTGTAACAATAATTTTTGGAGATTTTATAAATAAATAGCTTTAATTTGACATGTACTAAGGCAGATTTTGAGTGATTAACAAATGCCTATATAGACAGTGCAGCTCACAGAAGGAATCATCTACAGCAGAGTAGATGTCTGCATTTGGTGAGTGATGTTGCAAACAACCCCATCTGATGTATCTCACCCTATTAATAAAATTCAAACGTCAGTAGTATTACAGCAACTTTTCCACATCTAGTATTTTCTGAGGTAAAGTAACGTGTGGCAGGGAAAAGACTCATGAAGAAAAGAAAATTTTGTGTGGTTCTTGGGCAGAAGTTCTGCAAATCTCCAGGAAACCCTGCTCTGGGGTCAACCTTCACTTTTGTCAGACAGCTGGAAGTTTTTTGTTTGGCTTGAGAGAATCAGCTGCAGTTTTGTGTGATTGTTCAGTCATAGTGTCTGGCTCCTTGGGAATCACTTAGTACAGAGTTTAATGCAGACAGTTCAAACAGAGACAAAAACAACTGCAAAGACCCGTGTGCTGAGACAGGCTGCCCTTGTGCTGCATTCTACAGAGGTAGGTGATGCACTGAGCATTGAACCAAAGAGCCTGAAAACTCTCTTGGGTCTAACGATTGCCCAAGGTGTCTGGGGGATTTATCTGTGTTGATTCTTGTAAGAATGTTAACACTTTTACTTGTCAAGTTTACCTGCCTCAATGGAGAGCTTTGATGAAAGCTTATTAATTAGTCCTTCACACAGAGCTTTGAGATTCTCAGATGAAAGGTGCTGTAGAAGTCAAAGGGATGTAGAGCATACGTTACCTGCTGAGAGCTACATGAAGAGTCGGAGAGGGTTGAAAGGAGCCCTGCCAATTAACTTACACTTGAACAGAAGATTTGATTTTTTTCTGAAAATTAAAAAAAAAAAATCAAAAAGTAAACATGGAAAAGTTCAAGGCCTCCCTCATAAAATGATGCTTTTCTATTTGTTTTTCTACAGTTTTGCTAATCAGAGCATTAAGACTTGAAAAATTATTTTCTGATGCTCAGGAGAACATTGAAAATATATAAAATCTCCTCTGCCACCCTGAAAGTCAGATAAAGAAAAGCTATGTTAAGAGCTTGAGGATGCTGAATGATTACCAAAAAAGAAAAAGAGTTGAAACTAAAGAAATGAGCCATGAAGAGTTGCTACTCGCAGAACTGAGGTGGGGTTGGCATCTGCTGTGGAGGTGGCACCTTTGTTTCTCTTTTTAAAACTATGTTTGCAGCTTTCCTGAGGCACAACAGCATCTATGCTGGTGATGAGCTGCTGCAAAGTGCATAGAAGGAGCCTGTGCCATCCCAGTACCCGGGTGCTGAAGGGCACTCTTCCTGCCAAGCCCTTTCTTCACAGCTGTTGGGCACTGGTTCTGAGAGCAGCACAACTTCCATATCCCTCCCAGGGCCCCAGGAGAAAGAATTACCAGTTGCCTCAAGTGCAGAGATGTGAGGAGCAGAGCACTGGGCATAGAACAGCCAGCAAGAGAGCAGAGATGGGAAATCCAGAGCAGAGGCAAGTGAAAGAGCAAAGGGTCCATAAGTACTTGAAAACATAAATATGGACTATGCAGTTAAAATGTAGACCAGACTAGGGGAATGTATGTAGGGGAAGGGGGGGAATAGATGTTCATTTATTTTATTTTTGACAATTTCCTTTTGAAAACAAAATCTTGTCTGAAGGATCTAACGCCTCTGGCTAAAGAAACTTCTTGGTTCTACATAGGTTGTGCCTTTTTTTGGACTCTGAGGGGCTTAAAAAATAAATTTTGTATGTCAGTAAATATTCACCCTGGGAATAAGGAAGGCCTTCTTCCAAAGCTCCGCACCCACTGTTTTTGTCCAACTCCTAATGCTGAATGATTTGTGGATGCTCTCAAAAACAATTTGTTGTTTTCCATGACAGAAAAAGTAGATAGTCCCGAGGCAGTGATTTCTCTTGGAGTTTTCAGCTGAGTGACTTTCTTGAAGCCCCTTTAGCTAAGTCTCTTATTTCTAAGAAAACCACAGCATAAGAAAATAGGTTTTTATTATTTGTCTGTGCATGAAGTTGTCCGTGGGAGATTTTCAGGACGAGCTTGCCCTTTGCCCCCTGCTATCTACAAGGCTATTATCAGCTGGAAAACGTAAGATGGTGCTTACTCCAAGTAAGGACTGAGAGAATGGGATGGGTTGCAAAACTAGGCAAACACAATAAAAAAGCAAATAAATGGGGTAAAACGGGTCATTGCCTAGAATGAAACAAGGGAAATGCCCTGTTTTCTTCTGTGACTCAGAGTAGCAAAAATTCTTGCCTGGAAATTGCAAGTACTTTTATCCTGAATTCGTATACTCAGACATTCACATCAGTTCATAACTGCACCAAAACGGCTTTAACCTGGTAATGAAGTTTTGATCTGAGGAGTTACTGACCTTCCCTCCCTTCTGCACAGTGACCATATGAAAAACCCGAGTTACATTCTGCTTCCCGGTATGTCTCGTTGAACCAGCTTTCTCCCCTGTTAGGTCGGCTCTTGTGTCTGTAGCACAGAAAATACAATGCTCACTGACATTTTCCACCTGTTTTCCCAGAAAGGTCTTGAAAGTATCTATCCATCAATTCTGACTGGTAGTCTGACAGTGATCAGTTTTAAAAAACCTAGAACACTGACTACTGTACTTCATTACTGAGGCATGTAATCGCTTTCCTCAAACCTCTCATGCATTCAGCCTTTAGCTCTTTAGGGATTTTCTCCTCAAACACCCTTCTAGAGGGATTTTTCCTCTGCCTGTTACAAAGGAAGTAAGGATAGTCCAGGTTCAGGGCTCCTTTGAGTGATGTAGCTGGAAAGCCAGGCAAACCACTGAGCAGTCTCAGTGCAGAAGCCTCTCTGCCTTTTTATTTGTTATTGCTACATGCTGTCTTTTCCCTGTTTTGATGGACAGATTAATAAACATAATCTGATAAGCCATGTCAGAGTTTGGTCAGGTTTAATACCAGAGTTTGTGCAGGTTCTGTGACAGGCCACAATGCAAACCTTGTTTTTATGTGTCTGAGCTAAACCATCTGTAATAACACAGCACCTTCTAGCTCCATGTCATAGCATTGACACAACTTTGATTCAGATAAGAGAATATCTATTTCTTTGCTCTTATAAGCACTTTCTGTTGCAGCTGGAAAGGTGTCTTCCCAAGCTCAGCCACATCTGACTTTGTCCTGTTTCACAGAAGTTCAGAGAGCTGAATGTGCTTTGAATAAAGGTAGAAAATCTACTGAAAAAAAATAAAGCCTGCAAAGACAAATGTTTAATGTATTTAAACTCCATTGCAAGTATTGGCCTGACCTGACTTCTCTGGACTTGCGGGACAATTAGGTGAAGCAAACTAATACAGTCGAAGCAATTTCCTAGAGACAGGCAGAAATGAGGGCCTGGCTCAGCAAGTCCTCTGCAAGCTGAGCACATCATTAGCTCCTGCAGCCTCCTGCAAACCTCTGGGAAACCACAGTCTGGTTTTTATAGCAAAGCACTCATTTCTGGGGGTAGTCCATGCTCCTCATATGGATCTCTGTTCAAAAGCCTGTATACAATTGAACAGTACCAAAATTTTCAACACCAAAATGCCCTCCCTGTAATCAATAATGTTCCTAAATAGGTTATAAGGTTGAAAAAGAAAAATGATGAGGTTTTTAAAGAATGATATATATCAGAGTATTTTGCTTTCATTTTCTATTGATGCTAATGTTGTTGCCTAGTGGTGGATCCACTCTCCATGTTCACTAGTGATAAATTGCTTCTTTACAGTGAATTCATGTTAATAAAAAATGTTTTTAATTGAAAAAAAAGGAAAATATTTTTGACAAAACTTTGGAATCAAATGAAAATACTTAGAAGAAGAGCAATTTTATCTGCCAAAGTAAAAAAAATAAAGATTTTTCATCTCAATTTCTTAGAAAAGTTGGGGTAAAATTATTTCTGAAAGAGCTATAACATATTGCTTTCTGCTTTAGAAGCAATGCTTTCAATTTTCAAACTGTAGAATCTGACTAGTATTGAGTGGTGAACGTGTGAGAAGTAACACTTCCAGCCACTCTTTAGTGTTTTCCAGCTCAAGGGCAGATGCAGACTTGATGTGAGTGAAGAGGGGAGGGAGAATTGAATCCTTCTCCCTTGCCATGGAGAAAGGGAGATCTTCTCTCCTCGCTCTTTTCCCCATTGCCTCTTGTCTCGCTGTGAAGTTGATACAGTTCCTGGTCCTGGCATTGGCCTGCGCTGTGTCAGGAAGAGCAGAAGACAGGGAAGAGAGGGAATGGGGTTGGGAGCCTCTCTGAGTACTGCTGGCAAGTCCTGTATCTGAAGAATTGGGTGGCATCCAAGGCTGCGGGATGTGTGCCCTTCTCCTCCTGATGTCTGTCCAGGTTTTGTTCAGTGAAAACCGAGCCAAAGGTGGTGGCATGAAATTAATAAACCACTTGTCACCATTCAGTGCTGCATTCCATCTGGCAAAAAATGGGGGGGAAAAAGCCAGAAAACTATGGGGGAAGGGTGCTTTTCTAGTTTGACATTTCAAGTGGGATGTTATTTCCCAATGGGAAAAGTTAAATGATCATTTCCCTGCAAAAACTCCAGAGAGAAACAATAATAATATCCCTGATCTTCCCCTCAGCAGTAATTCTGAGTATCTTTGTTCCAGTCACAATGTTCTGCTGTTTCCTCAGGGAACTGAATTAATTTTGATAAGCAGTATTTCCACTTGTAATATAGGCTTTCTTTTTCTTAGCATCTGATTGATGTCTTTTATTTATCTTTTATTTTTTGTTCACTGAATTTCTTCAAAGTCTTCCTTGATTTTCACCAGAGCGTGTCACATAAAGCCCCTCCTCTTGATCCAATTAAACTTTGAACTGTGATTTGCAGAGATAATCTGTGAATTGCACAAGTCCAAAACAAAAGCCTAGGACAAATTGCAGGTTCCCTTAATGATGAATCACTGCCAAATATCCAGATGCTGGAGCAAGCAAGTTCGTGCGTGTGCCAGCTTGTAAATCTTGACATTCCCTGTTAACAGCACATTTTCCTCTGACCATAAATATTCATTGCAAAATGACATTAACCTCTGACTTCAGTTTGAATGCAAAGGTGTGCATGAATAGTAACAGATAAATAAAGATACTTAATTGTCAAGGCAAGCTCAACATTACAAAGAAGAGCCATGGTGCAATATGCATAAATATACTGAAAGTGAAGTGGGTGCTGACAAGGTAGTGGCAGGCTGAGCAGTGAAGTGATTGAGTGAGTTAACCGGAAAGGCTCCTCAGGATGCTATTCCTCAAAAAAAAAAAAAAAAAAAAAAAAAATTATTGAAATGGATCTCTTTCTTCTTCTTCAAAAAAAGTGTTTATTCACACATTAAAAAAGAAGTGTATTTGGAAAATTCAAGCCTAGCCCTAATCCTTCCCCACAAGCAACTTCAATAGTTCCTTGGGGTGTTCAAGCAAAGGGATGCTTCTTTTCCTCAAATAAATCTGCATTTTGCAGGGGTGTTTTGTTTGTATTGCAAGACCTTTTATTGGCAGAGGGATAGCAGCATTTTTGTGCTCAGCACTTGGCATCTATCTGGTTAACTTCTGCCCTGAAAATGAATGAAACTAATATTTTATCCCCTTTCTGCGGTAAGTTCCTTCTTCGGAAGCTGGAGTGTAATGAACTTGCAGTTTATTATAATTAACAAAAAAATTCCTATGCCTTTAAATTAGATCATAAATCTTTCAGTGAAATTCAATACTGCAGTGATTATGTTTTCTTTCTCATAAGAGATTCTTCAGTGATAGGAGACAGGCAACTCCTGTTCCAAATAATATGACCCTGAGGACATTCCCTGTAACACATTTGGCCTTTTTCTTTGTGGCTTCTTTCTTTTATAATCATCTGAGATACAGCTTTAACACAGCAGTGTTAGCTAGTGAATTATAAAACAAGAGAAAATTGCAGAGAAAATTACTTCCTGGTGTTTTAAAATCAGTCCAATTTATATTGCCTGTCTGTTGGGGGGAGAGGGGACTCTATCCTATCTAGCACAGTGCAGTTCTGAGGAAAACTGGGGAAGTTTTGCCACTCTGCAATACAAATTGATTTGTCAAGTCTCTCTGGCTCAGCACCACTCGGGTCTCTGCAAAGCTATGATTCTAGCTTATGTGTTTAAGACACAGCTCTGTGGCTTCTCTTGCTCTCTCTCAGCATGTTATCAGACAGATATGCAGCTCTCCAGCCACTGCATTTGGTGCAGCCTACAGCGAAAGGTGCAGAACTGCAGCGTAGCATCACATGAAATCTGGGAGTCTGGACCTACGACATGCTCCCTAGCTCCAGCTGTGTCTTTTCCCCCTTGATTTAACAAAAACATTTTATAAAGCAAAGCTTGTCTGGCTCTGTCCTACCTTTTTTGTACACTGAACTTACCTAGCAGAAAAAGATGGTGGAGAGATGTAAGGAGTCTTGAGGACAAGCTATTTCTCAGACTTGCCCTTTTATCCATGTAATTTATCTCTGCATCTAAACTAGCAATTTTATATGCTACAGTGTGCCACACTCGTTTGGACTTTACTTATTTTAGGGACCATATCCTACCAATGAAACATCCATTAATTTATGTTTATATCTCATATATTTATAACATCATTATGTGTGAAACCTTGTACTGGTTTCATTAAAACAGTGACCTTATATTTATGTCTTAAAAATCTGCGCCAAAACAGCCCAGCTTCCCAAACAACTTGTTTTAAACATCTGCATTACCTACTCTAAATGTATCCGTTTCTTGCAAATTAACACACTGCAGGGCCTTCTTTCTTGTTATCTACTTAGCAAATGAATATTGCTTTTATACATAAAAGGAAAACTATACTTATTTCCATTTCTGTTATATCACCTGACAGAATTTCTGAGCAGCTGCATTTTGGAAAGGCCACGTTCTGCCTCAGTTTCCTGAGTGTGAAATGGAGCTACAAAGTTGTCTTCTTAGAGATCTGTAGGATTTACTGAGGAAATGGTTGAACATTCAGTTTCTGGCAGGATGTTTTTAACCTGGCAAAGGCCTTCGGCATCATTTCTTTTCTTTAGCTTTCCAAAGCTCCCTCAGTCTCCCTTCCTCATCCCCACCTGCCAGAAATCATTTCCTGTTCTTTAATTGGCAAAGAAAGCAAACAACTTTGGGGTAGAATGAAGATGAGGTAGTGCCAGCTCATCCAGAAAAAAAACGGTGCCCTTGTGATAGGTGAAAAATGAGGCTTCTGAAGATCTGTCTGGGAAGACAGCTTGTCTTCCATGAAAAAGAATTTCCTCTGAAACATCAATGAAGGATTGAGCACTGTGGCTCTGCTTCACACACCCATCCTGTCTGTGAATGATTTAGGAGTATTTATCGTGGTTCTTTTTCTTGGCCTCTTGTTTTAGTACTTGGAAAGATACTGGATCCTGGTGCAAGTAAAAACTAGTTTTATGGATTGCAGAATCGGAAGCAAAAGCAACAGTGTGAAAAAAAATACAGCACTAATTCATCCAGAGACCCTTCTGGCCATTAAAAGAAACTGGAGCTACAGCATTAACAGAAGCACCCTGGAACCACTCATGAATTGTGCAAGTTTCCAGCGCTGAGCACAACATGAGGGCCCTGTAGTGGTTCTTGTACACAGTTTATTCATGTCAAGTCATGTCATGACTATGTATGACAGGAGCAAGCTTCAAAAATTCTCAGCAGCTGTTAGAGGAGATATAGTATCTAAAATAAAATAGAATAGAATAGAATAGAATAGAATAAAATAAAATAAAATAAAATAAAATAAAATAAAATAAAATAAAATAAAATAAAATAAATGCATCATTTCTTCCTAGTGATTCTTGTACTGATTTCCTTTCATGGTAGAGCTGGCCTTCTTCCCTCCTGGTTCTGTCTGGATTTCAAACCTCCTACATACTACATCTCCAGTTCCAGCTATGCTAGATCTGCTCAAATTTGAGCTAAAGCCTTCCAGAACCTGGGAACAATCCAATTCAGATGCACAGCTAAATTAAACACAAGTGTCTCAATGAGAAAAAATACCTCCTCTTGGAAATGTAGCGGCAAAGTGCTTAAAAACAGAAGGATACTGAGTAACATTACATGGGGACAACTCACCTCCTGCGTCTAGTACTTAGTGTGGGAGGAAAGGGCTAAACTTTCCTCACCTCTAGCGTAGCTCACAGTTCTTCCTGCTTTTCTATGCTATCAGCTGCTGACATACTCCAAGGTCTCATCATTTTTCTCTCTGCAGAGCCTGAGTATCATTCCTTGTTCGTTGGACATCCTTCTGCCTTCTCCTACTGGCAGCTCTGCCTTTGCCAGCTCCCATGATGTTTGGCAAAATAATCACTGAGAATCTGTTTGCAAATGGTTAATGCCACTTGTAATCATAACTGCTGCTAATTATCTGCAAAACAAGTTAAATAGTTGATCATTGCCTTTCAGCAAACCAAATACACAATTCCAATTAACAATAATAATTCGTAAACGATTAAGCAGTTACTGCTAGAGTTATTTTGATCCAAATTGCAATGAAATGAAGCTTCTCTGCAGCAGGGCTTTAGCTTCCTGGTAAAGGCTTTCCTGCAAACATAAAACAAATAATAACAGCCGTTTAAAGAGAAAAAAATCAATAGAAGATCATCTGCAGCCCATAAAAGGTTTGCAGATCTGAGCAGGAATGGTAGATTGGATTTAATAAAGCTTCAATAAACTGTGTGTTTACAAGGTGGAGTTTGAAACAGCCAGCGCTGAGGTTCTCAGAATGGTCTAAAGCGACCTAGATTAAAACTAGCTGAATGTTTAAAAACATGGGGAGTCTCCTCTCTCTTTCTCCCTGTGTTGTATTAATTTTTAGTAGAAATTCCCAGCTGAAACATTTTAGCAGAAATGTTACAGTTTTTATTTGCTTTATAATATATAGAAGCTTTGGAGCTTACAAGGTTTCTTGGTTTCATTATAAGATATTTTCTAGTGACAGAAGGGAGATAGGCCAGGAGGGGGTGCAGACACTATTTTCCAACTGGCTGCGTTTCTGTCTCACCTCTGCCATTCACATCCAAAGAAGATCCCTCTTGTATGTGCTAGTTTGCTTTGAAACCTTATGCAAGTCTCCCTTTGTACTCGCCTTAGAAGCAGCCGAGCAAGACTCTGCAGGAGGTATAAGGCCAATTTGCGCTTTTCCTAAGTTCCTAATTTGCCTGCATTTAGATGTTGTATCAGCTGGAGGCACCAGCCTTTCTCACTGTGGCTTTGGCCATTCTACCAGAATATTGTCTGTTAAATCATCTCTGGAAATTGGTTAAAGACAAACGATTTTTGTCATACTGCAATGAATGAATAAATAAATAAATAAATAGTTATTTGCAGGAATACACATGCAGCAAAATTCGCACAGTGGCTTGTTCTTCAGGACATGGTTATAACCCCAGGAAGCTCCTAGGATTCAGCAGGTGGAAAGAAGTTTTCCTCTTCATTTGGCTGGGGAATTTGTTTGGCTGTGAAAGGTCACAGTTATTGTACTTTAAGTCCTTGACCTTTTATTTTATGAAGAAGCCATTTAAGATTTTATAGAGAAGTCACTGGAGTGTGGTAGTTAGGAGAGGCGCACAGACTTGAAGGCGCTGATGGAGGTATCATTCCCCTATGCTCCTGCAAAATGAAAGCTGTAGAATTTAATGTAGCTCCTCTGGAAATGAGTATTAGACTAAAACATCTCTATTGAGAAGCTTGCCAACCGTCAGCTGGAGGCACGCAGACCCAGCGGTGTCCACTTCCCTTGGTCACTTATTCTGTCCAGGTTGACATGAATGTGGCTCTTCTTGCACCTTTGCATTAGCCTTCTAAATAAGGCTTCCTGCAGATCCCGTGTTGTGTCTTTGTGCAAGTGATCTCACAGGGCCACCATTTGATCTCTCTTTCACGCAGATAACAGGACAGATTTAGAGGCTCTGCTTAAGAAATCTCTTTGTGAGCAGTTTCGTGGCTGTTTTTTGCTTGGGGACATGACAGGCTTTGACCTAGTGGGCTGCTGGATCACATCTCAGCCTGACGTTTTGGCGTGAAGCAAGAGAAGCCTGGATAGCAAGGCTGAGGTCTGGTCCTCATGCAGAGGGCAGCAAATAAGATACTGTGTAAGTCCAGTCCCACAGCAGGTCTGAGAACTGTGCCAGGTCAGTCAGGAGCCTTGTGCAGGCTGCCCTTTCACTGCATCTCACTAGCAGCTCTGCTTAGGGCTGGTTTCTGTAAAAAAGAGAGAAGGAGGTGAAACCTTGTCATGTTACTAAAAATATTGTTATCAAAAACAGTTTTAGAATAGCTTGTCTGAAAAAATACAAGGTCCCAGAGGAACTGAAAGGAAGGGGAGTGAAGGAAAGGAAAATTTCACACTTCCTGGAGGTACCTGCGGTTTTTATGGGTGGATTAGCTGATAAAAAAATCGTTTTAGTATAGCTCAATATTGCCAGTATCTGTGCTACATCATTTCTCTGTACATATGAAGAGAAGGAAGTAATGAAATGAAAAGAGTTCAAACTGAATTGCTCAGAAACTGTGTGGATAATAAGAAAAAAAAAAAAAAGGGGGGAAAAAAAGCTTTTCCATTACTTTTCTAATAAATTATTCACAAACAAATGTTTTCCACTGTTTGGCTACTCTTGTAAGGCAGGTAAATACTGTCTGCTGAGAGGCATTTGCTGTTTCTTACCAAGAGTTACCACTATATTTCCTGTGAACTGTGTTCTGGATAGCAAGCTTTGCAGGAAGGCTCGTGTGTTGTCATGCCCTGCTACTCAATATCCTCTTTAGGATTTTAAGCTCAAACTTTACAGCAATGTGAGTTTAGTTGATGAATCAAAAGCCTGGAAAGTACTAGCATCCGTGGAAAGGATCTGACAAACCTGCGAGATGGGAAGGAGTGGGGAGGCAAGGCTTGGAAGTTCCTCGGAGCGTTACACGTGTCAGCAGTTACAAATTGAGGGTGTATTCACAGTGTATGAGTGAGCAAAGGGTACGGTGGCACCCTCTGTTATGCAGTTAAGCAGTATATTGTGTTACAGGAGTGATCTGTCAATGATCTAGCTGCCGTCAGATGTCTGTGAGGGTGTTGTGAGCAGTCTGTGAGGGTGTTGTGAGCAGTAACACAGCCCTCTTCCAGCCCAGCGATAACCAGGGATGGTCAGTGCAGGGCCACAATGTGCACTGTGGCTTGCTGTCCCAAGGGCAGGCTGCGACAGCATATCCCAAGGGATGGAGCATGCCCTGGATCCTACAGTGTGTCCCTGGCCTTGCTGCAGGTCACATTGCTGCTCTGGGCCTATGTAGCCCTGTCTGCTAAGTGAAGACAGTGATACTTCACCATAGGCTTTGAGATGGAAAGTGCAAATCAGAGCTTTAAGAGTTGAAGTTTGCAGTGACAATAACTGAGAGAGACAGGAAAAGACTCCTGGACTTTCAGACCTGCAGCCCTCTCTGTGGGGAAAGGTAATATCTTTTATTAGTTCTTCTGATACAGCTGTAATAAAACAAACAAATCCGTGAAGGTTTGTGTACCTGGAAGTTTGTCTGATTTTTTTTTTCCCGAGAACTCCATCAGTTGTTCAAATAAAAGATATTACCTCTCTCTGCAAACCTTGTCTCTCTGATATCCTAAGATCATCACAGCTACAACATCACTGTAAGAGCTCAGTATTATGGACCTAGTGAATGGCACCTTCCTCACCTCTGATCTATGGATGAGGGCACCAGGGAGTGTCTGTTGGTTTTGGAAAAAGCTGGGAGCACATTGCCTATTGGGGTCAGACCCAATGGGGCCCAAACCAGCTAGGGCAGAGCTGTTTCTGCAGGACTGGGGAGCAGAAAGCCTGGGTTGTATCTCACATGAAAGGTATTTCTCACTGCCTGCGGGAGCTGCTTCTGATGTGAGTTCCCAGCATCAGTCCCTGAAGTGCCAAGTCCCTCAGCACCCACCCAGACATGGGTGTCCTATTAGCTTGGCCATCTGAAGCAATAGCTAATGGTGCCAGTTCATTTCATGAAAGCCACAAAAGCTGATCCTGGAGCTGTGCTTTCACTGCAGGTGAAACAGCATGAGACACGCTCCCAAATAAGTTCTTGTAGTGAAATTGCTATATAATGAATGTACTGATTAATCTAAAAGCCTATGCTAATGAGACGAGTGCATAGTAATCTGGAATCCCAAAGGGTCTGCCATTCTGCTTCAAAATGTACCATTTTAATATCAGGGAAGGAAAGATTTTGCTAGCGGAGGGAAGCATAAATAATGTATTGCTGTGGATAATGGTAAATAGTCATTACATATTCCTCCTTCCCTTTAGATGCACTGTGCATATGTGAAAGGCGTTCTTTGTTCAGAGGAAAGGATTATTTTAAACAGGGAAGTGATGCACAGCGTCTTGCAGATTACAGTCATGTGGATGTGGCAGATGGTGCCACGGAGCCTGACAATTGCCTGTGACATCAGGTTGGTTCCTGAAGTCAAGAAGGCCAGTTTTTGTCAGACGTATCCAGGATGCCAAGATATAAATAAAATGGGGAGGCCTGTTTACGTCCGGGTCATATAACCACCATTCTGTGAGAGACGTTGAGTAAAGACCTCCCAGGCCAGTTTCTTTGAAGGGATATATGTTCACTGGAGTCAGCAATGACCATCTGTGAAGTTCATGTCTGCGCTGGCACAACCACTCTGAAGGCATCCAAGACCCAGAAGGAATTTGTCCTTGCAGTGCGAGAGCAAGGACAGTGCTGTTTCCTGATGAGCACACACAGCTAAGCGGAGGTTGTTCGACAGCCGATGTCAGTGGCAGTTGTTATTAGTTAGATGTCACTTGAGGATATGCAGATAACTGATGTGCCAAGCGGTAACTGACTGGAAATCTGTCACTGAATGAGGTACAGGTAGCTGGAATCTTGCCACTTAAAAAAAAATCTGTCCACAATTCTGATTAATGCATAGTTGGAAATCTCTTCTTTTAAGTCTCTGTGCTTCAGTGTTACACCTACAAATACAGAAATATCCCCCCTGTTTTCTCCCCCCTGGAGAATTTCAAGACTGAGCCCATATGTGGGCAAAAGTTTTGTCCCCAGGTAAGAAGGTCAAGATGACTAAAAGGCCGTGGTTTGTCCTATGTGCTCCATGCTGATCTGCTGAGACTCCTGTGGGGGATCACTGAGATAAATAATTATTCAGCTCCATGGGTCAGTCATAACCACAAGGCTGCTGTCACCCTGATTGTACCTTGCAAACCTTAGGTTAGCATCATGCTTGTGGTGTGGTTCACTGCCTTGTCATGAGCACATGCACATTTCTCTGTACTCATTCCCAGTCTGTCCGCAGCCAGGATTCCTGGATGGTTGAGAACACTTGGGCACTGGCATGAAGCCCAAGGCAAGGGATATGACCTGTACTAACCCTGTCAGATCTTTCTGTCCTGTTCTGTCTTTAATTTAGACTCCACCCAGGCTTGGCGCTCTCTGTGGTGTATGCTTTGTAGCAAACTGGTTGCCTGGGGTTTGGAAATGGCTGTGTGAGAAGCCTAGTCCTCCAGTGTGTCCTCACATCTGCCATGACTGAAAAGTTACAGATCTCTGCCTTTCTCTTGCTGCTCTCTGCTGTGTTCCTTGCCAAAGGTTAGCACGTCTACTGATCTGCCAGCTAGAGTTGTTCACTAGCCCAGTTCTATCAAAATGATATGGATTAGCTTAAAACATTGCTAATAGTAGGGTTTTGTTTGTTGAATTTTTTAAACCTATTTTGACAGAACCAGGTTAGACAGCAACTATACGATCAGTTTTGCCAGCTGATGTCAGAGGCTGGTAGGCACTTAGCCTACCTCAGCTGAACCCAGAGCAGTGTATCTGACCACAGCCCGCACAGTCTGCTATCTGTCTGCGTTTATGATGGCTACATGTCTTTTCTCAAGCAAATGTGGCGTGGAGGTAGGTGAACGTGTTAGCGACTGGTTAACATCCTTATTGAGGAGGATTGTTGGGGAAAGTGGGTTGATGGAGGAGAGCGAGCAGTGAATTTAGGGCACCTTTCCCTGTCTCAATCTCTTGGTCTCATTTACCAAGTCAACCTGATACTTGCAATGAAAATTTTCAGGTTCAATAAACCTGTAAACCTGCATTTCTTCCCATATATTTGCAACATTTTTTTTATGTACTTTCTCTCTCCCTTTGCTCAGATAAGGCTGCATTTGGCATCCTTATGAGGTACAAGCAACATGGCAGGGCTGGAAAGTTGGGACACTAAATAAATAATGTCAACACGATGTCTCTTCTCTCTGTGGAGATGTTAATAATTGTTCTTCTGTGAAGCCTTGCCAAATTTGTTTGCCTTTTCCAAACCCAGGCAGAGAGAGAACAGCTCCTTTGGCTTGTTTAATCCCTTTCATTATCCAGCTGCTGTCTCAAAAGTCTTCAATTTCCAGAGCACTAAGAATAGAGACAATTTCCAACAGATAAAAAGGGATAGGAAAAGGGGCCACAGTGGCAAAACTCAGAGCAAGAGAGAAGTAAAATCTTCTCTGCTTGCACTGGTCATCTCTTTTTGTAAGATTATTTTGAAGCCAGTGGACTTGAAATTCCTCATTAGAAGCCAGTGGCAGATATTGGAGGCTGTGTTTCTAATACAGATATGAGGATACGATGACCTCCCTCTCTGCACTTGATACAACATTTACTTCAATCAGAGAGGTAATTAGGCTCCTGAGATGAGAAATCCCCATGGTCATATCCTGAATTTAGTGCAGGAAAATTTCTTAAGTAATAAAAATGGCAGAACCTGCAGTTATTGCTGGAACCAGACAACACCTAAGGCATAAATACAAAGGAATATTTTTCCAAGGAATTCTGCTTACCCTGAAGAACACTACAGGATCCAAACATGTACAGTCCTGGTATACCAATAAAGACCCTAATAAATGTAGATGATAGCCAGCAGGAGAAATAGTTGGCATAAAAGTGACTGAAGATACTGGGGCTGCAGAGAGGTTAAGATGTTACAGCTTCTTCTGGTTCTTTAGCTTAAATTCGGATCCGAATATGAGAGTCTTGTCCCCCATTCCTCCCTCTAAACAACGTATCAACAGTAGTTTTCTTCAGAAGAAGCTAATAAAAGTTGTTAGGGAGAACAACCTTTTCAGTAGAACCCACGACTGAGCCTAATGTTATTGCCCTTGTTATTCTGTTTGATCCCAACAAAATGGATTTGATGTGTTTTGCGTAGCACATTCAAATTAAAATGGTGTTGCACTAAGTGCATAAAAGTGCCAACATCATCCATATAAAATGGCTTATGACTCCCAAGTGGCAAAAAACAACCCATCTTTTTTCTTCTTTGGGAGATACCACTTTTCCCTTGGGGTCTCAGATGAAAGTAGAGTTTAAAGGGTTGGCATTTCTTGCAAAGCAGAAATTTGGTTTCCGATGAGTTTAAAGTTGTAGCTTGAGAGAGGAAAGTCCAGGGCAGCCTGTGGAGTCTGGATGACCTGGTCAGAAGTCGACACAAACTGAGGCTGCTCAGCACTTCTTGGGCAAAAACATTTAATCCTTCTAGATTTTAAAAGGGGCCAGTTACTGTCCAAGATCAAAAAGGCAATTCCCCTGTAAGCACATTCAGTGTCATGTAAGGACTTAAATTAAAAAAAAAAGGAAAAAGAAGAAAAGAAAAACTATATATTTATTTCTTGTCCTGCTCAATTACATAACAGATTTCCAAGGAAAATTGTCAACTACCACTGAAGTGGGGAGCGCTGTACCTAATCCATCCATCCTTTACAAAATAAAATGTCCTCTGTAGTCTTGCATCTATCACTAAGCCCCATGACTTCTCACATCTGAGACTTCTGGCACAGCTTTCCCTGGGGCTCTCTGCTGCTGACCTCCCATCTTGCTGTGGGAAGAGCAGATCGTTTTTAAGTGGATCACACCCTTCCAACACACGCATCATTTGAGTTGTTTTTTCTAGTCTGCACAGGCAGGAATAAGTGGCAGGGTCATCAACCCCTTGCTGCTCTATATTCAAGCACAGTTGCGTTTGTACAGTTTGCTCTTGCAGTTAGGTTTTCAGCATCAGAAGACGTTGCTTATTGTCTGTAGGGCTGCTCTGACTGAGGGCCTCATGTCAGAGATTTTCCAACGCCCTGGCAATAATGCTGTGTTTGCCACCAGAAGGGGAGAGCTCCTTTGGAAGCCATCTGCTGATGCAGCTCATGCCTTGGAGCAGAAAGATTGGGTGCCCTAGTAATTATGATCCTAACTGCTGTCACTGCACATGCTCTGCTCATTTTCTCTAAATGGCTGATCCTTTCTGAGTCTACATAAATATGTTGGTTGTTTCCTTCTCTTCCACCCCAGGGCAAGGGATTTTATTCTGCCTCTGAAGGTTTCCCAGGATTATTTTTTTTTTCCCTCCTGTTGAATCAGGGTCATGTTTCAGATCACAAGGTTTTAGTTGCTGTTGTTTCTGGTTAGCAGTTTGTTTGTCTTTCCTCTGGCAACCATGGTCTTAAAGAGACAAACTGGGAGTCTCTGAGCTCCTTTGTTAAACAGAATTGTGTTTGAATCAAAGCTACAGGCCACTGTGGCTGCCTGCTCCATAGCACCTCTCTTCTTCCTTCCCCTTTCAATGTGAGATGTGGGAGAGGTAGTGGCAGGTTCTGGGTCTTCCCTCTTTCACGCGGAGGAGGAAAATAGTGAGTGACACATGGCACTCTGCAGTGACACCAGCACAGAGAGATCCTGGAGCATCTCAAGGTGGTTCAAACCTCCTGGAATCACAGTTATACTCTAGGAAGGTTATTAAACATTCTTGCTACCCTGCTCTTTATTCTCTCTGCTTGGCTGTGCTTCTCTGATATTATATATATGTATTTGAGAGCTACTCTCTCAAGGCTTGGAGCTTTTTGCAATAGATGAGGGCTCTAAGATTGTTTAAAAGATGCAGCTTGCTTCCACAAGCCACAAAGCAGTAAAGCTGTTCAAAAGACTTGACCTGGGAAAAAAAAAAAAAAAAAAAAAAAAAACCTAAATTGCTTGTAAAACAGAGAAAAATCAAGCCTGAAATAGGAGTCTACATGTCTGATGAGTTGGTATCTCCAATGATGGCTTCAGTTATCACTGGTACCTGCTGTGCCTGACGTATGTTCAGGAGGGACAGCTGAGTTGTGGTAGCTGTGAATGGTTTTCACTAGCAGCAGATACCAGGTCATACAATGTAATTTAATCCCTTTTCATTGCAAATCAAGCCAAATTGCTCCATCTTTCCTTGCACAGAACTGCTAGCAGTGCTCAGCAGATGCATGGTCTCTGGTTTAGCAGGTTGGGCTTAAGAATTTAAGTGGCCTTGATTTGCTTTGTCTTAATTTGCTTCAGAGAAACTCACTGAATTGAAAAAAAAAAAATCATTTGGAATAACTGTCATGCATGCTTTGTTGTAGACAAAGCCCATAGTGTATTAAATTTGCTTTTCTCCTCTCCACACACATTTTTTCCTGCAATGAATCAACAAAAAGCACCTTCTTTTGAAGGTGGGCAGCAGAACTAATACAGCCTTATTTCAAAGCTCCTTCTAATTTGTTTCCTGAGCTTCGCTCCCAACAGCAGTTGAGCTTCAGTAGCTGTTTGCATTTAGCTCCAGTAGCATAAGATAATGTACTCTTAACTGCTAACCTAATGATCCTGGATCTAGCATCTTCATGGGGACCTTGCCCCATTGCGCTGACACTCCTCAGATCATTTTCTCTCTCATTAAAGTAATTAAAGTCAACATTGTTGGAAAGGCCTTCAGGCAATCAAGGACAGAGCTGATACTAATAAGCAAAGGAACATCCACATTTATATTTCTTTTGATCTGCAGTTTAATTGCTGGTAAGCTGGGCATGGGCTATTGAGAGAGGGTTTTCTGCATGCGCAGCCTACTCGAAGGGAAGGCAACGGGCAGCCCTCGTGGTGCTCTGCTCGAGGCTGGTGGGGCATGGCAGGGCTCCCCAGCAGCCTTGGGCTTCTTGCTCCTGCAAAGCCAAGAGCTTCTGAGGGATTTTCTTCACTGTAATAAAGGATTTCATGGGGAAGAGGGAGAAATGTGAGAGAAGGATGGGGACTCTCTCAGTGTTTGTTTCTGCTGTGAGGGAATTGAGCGCTAACTTATGGCAGTGGATCAAGGGCTCCATTCTGCTCTCCATAAGAATAATAACTAAGTTTTGATCAATAATACTGTCACTGATAATGCTGAATGGCAGCCTCACGGTTTCCACACTTCAAATGTCTTTCAGTTTCCTTTTGCTATGCACTTCTCAGCACTTGCCTTGCTGGGGTACTGAGCATCACCACCTCCTGCCTCTGCAGCACCTTGCACATGAGGAGCCCGTGTCCCAAGCACAGGCTCAGGGACCGTGTCCTGAGCTCAGACTCCGAGCTGCTGAGGGGGGACCTCTGCTTCCACCCACCCGTGCACTAGATCTGGTGCTCGTTACTTGTGTGATGGGTCAGGTCAGCCAGCTGAAAACCAGCTTGTTGCTGGGTTAGCGAGCTGAATCTGTTCTGGTAAGGAAGGACTGCAGCAGGATTGGAGCTGGTTTGAGATAAGGGAGAGATCTAGGAGAGAAGGGGAAGCAGCGATGGCCCTTAGGAGCTGTTAGATCCACTCATCCCAAGCTGAAGCTTTAAAAGCCTCCAAGCTAAGTACTGCAATGCTGTATTTCTCCCTGCTGCTCTTAAAGACTGACTGTGCCGCTGCTCATGGAGCTCTTCTCTCTTATCTTTTCCGCTCTGTGTGGAACAGCAGCTGTGCGCCTCACATTTCCTTTCAAACAGCCCTTGACTCTTGGTTTCCTGCAGCACCGGTAAATAATTGCAACATGCACTGTAGAGATTTAAAAATTAGGTTATGTCTCTCTTTATGCAAAAAGCATTTGACCGACTTCTTACATGCTGTTACAGAAGTACTACCTGGGACAAAGCCAGAGGAAACTGCAGCATAAAATACGCTTGCAAATCAGATAAAAATCTTGCAAGACTTTTGGCCTGGGTTCTTAACCATACAGACACACATTTTGAAGCTTGGTGTTACATACTTACTTTAGTGTCTAGACTTTAATGGGAGTATTGCCATTCTGGCTATCTTCAGCTGATCACCTTCTTCCTATAGAATCTGAAAACCCAGGGGAAGCTCAGTTAATTATTTCCAGTTGTTGTTTGGGCAAGCAGATTAAAAGTGACTGAGGCCACTAATGAAAGCTGCCCAGTTTCCCAAGCTCCAGATGAAAAGCATTTGGTTTAATTCCCTTAGGCTGGGGAAGGAAAATTGCAATTAAAGATAGGGAACGAGGGAGAGAGGAGCAATTAACAACATTCCCAAGAGGGGCAATTATGGAAATAAAGCAGCTTTATTTTAGAAAATTTATAGTGCTTGTGAAATAGTTATCGAAGCAGAATATAGTGTGGTTTGTGATTCTGTGCCGTAAGTCAATCTGGTCTAAGGAGCGAGAAGGACAGATCATCTTATTGTTCCCGCTCCTCTGAAATCAACGACTACAGGGAAAGTGCTGCTCAAGGACTATGTTCTCGGTGTCTGCTGCCAGCTTAACCTGGACAGGTAAAACTGACAGCTCCACAGTTTCCCAACAAAGGTTTAATTCAGCTTTCCCTGCTCCTAATTTCAATTTACACTGAGAAACCCTGCTCCAGACAGTTGATATTTCTTATCAAGGAAGATTACATGTTTGCTGAATAATTCTTTCTAAATCTTGTGCAATTGCCTCAAATCATGTTTCAGAGATGAGCTGCTGTCTCCTATCGAACCAGAATGGGATTTCATGGTGTTTATGATTAACATCTCCAGACATCCCCCCAAAACTCTGCTTGTTATCACATCTACACAGTTGGCTTTTCAGCACAGATAAAGAAAATATAAAGCTTCAGATCCTGCATACAGGGTGAAACAGAAAATACGTCGTAGCCCAACGGATTTCAGGAAGCAGAGGGGAAAAATACTTGGGCCTTGAGAACCTCATCTGATGTGAAACATCTTCTTAACTCCTTGTGTGCTGTTTTGCACTGTTACACCACGGTGAAAGCAGCATTAAATTTTGTGGCTGCAGGATACACCAAGGACTGTGGGCTAGGGCTTTTCTGTTAAGCCCTGGCACATACATCTCCTACGGACAGCAAGAAAAAGATTAATATAGACCTAGAGGTGTTACCCTTCTCCCTGGCTCCTGAACTTATTCTGCCCAAAGACTGTTCCTGGTACCTGGCTTAGGGAAGCCTTAAACACTGTTGGAGTTTCTCATTAGCAAGCAGAACTTGTTGCTGAGCAATTTCTCTGATAGCAGCTGGTATTTTGTTTTTCTTTCATGTTCTGCTTGCTCCATGCAGTACCTTCCCCATTTTAGGAACAGGTTTTTTTTGAGGTTGTCCTAGAGGGAAGGTGACCTGGTACTTTTCGTGGAGGACTGAGTCAAGATCACTGAGCTTTCCCTTACCATCCATGTTGCAAGAGGAAAATAGCCGAAACATCCTGTGCTCCATTTTCCAAACAAAGACTGACTGGCCCCTGCAGTAATTAACTGTTGTCAGTGGGATTGGGGGATATTTGGAATTGGAGGATATTTGAGATTGAGTTTATGCTACATGATGACATTTGATTTCCATTTCTCACAGCTGCAGTTACCACTCTGCTGAACACTTTGGGGTTAACAATGCGTAAGCACCCGCTTCCATCTGAGCTGCTTTGAACAGTTTTAGTCATTTCTGAGAAGGAGACATGGAGAAAATATATCATTAGGTAGATGGAGAGGAAAGGGCGGCCTCAGTGACCTTACTGCCAGCATTTCTCAACTTTGAGCCTGCTGGTTTGGAATATTAATGTTCCTTTAATGTACTGTTTAGTGTGGAATTATCCTTGCAGTATACTGAGCAGTTTTCAGAACACATTATCAAAATCTGCTATGCCTAAACACTTAACAGTGTAACAGTAGACACAATGAAGTAGAAAACTTACCCTGCTGTCGCTACATGGTCATGTACTTAAGGATTTTGCATGAGCTGGGCACTCTTGCCCCCTCTGTGATGGTTTTGTTTGGGGGAAGGAGTTTCATTCTGTTTCTTTTTCTGTGATCCAGAAAAAAAAAAAAAAAAGAGTAACAGCTCCAATCCTTGGAGACCAAAGGTAGAAATTTCAGTAAGTGGCAGATTGACAGGTTGTAGGGGATGCTGTGGATGACTGCAAACAATTTATTGATTGAGCAAAGGCAAAGGCATCTTGTCCCTAAAGGGACAATAAATCTCGTTGTTCGCTGGAACAGAACCTACTGTTTATCTACTCAGCGTTACATTCATTTAAACATCATGGGTGAAGGTGGATTTCTGTCTTGCTGCACAAATTCCCACCAGTTTCTGGCAGGGTGGGAGGGAACGGAGCGATGGGAAAGATGGAAGGAACGAGAGGAGAGCTCCCAAGCATCTCAGAAGTTGCACTGCACCAGAAGTGATGGGTGACATTTTTCTGTCTTACTGGTCTCTGTACAGAAGGGAGTAGTTTGTGCAGGACCTCCTTCAGCCAGTCATAAAATAGCCTTTCTCCTGTGATTATTAGGGCAGTGTTGAGCTCTCAACATGGATGTTAGGCTCAATTAATTTGTTAAGTGCTTTGCTCTTTGGATGAAAACTGAATTTTGAGTATTGCTCTGTCGAATTCCATCTTTCTTTGCAAGGTACAGTGAGGGTATCCATGTGTATTTCGACCGATAGACTCGCAGGATGTTCTCACTGTGCCATTCTGTGGGGATTATTTTTACATCCTTTTAATCCCAGCTCTCCCTGTGCCTCTAATACAGAGTATCCACAAAAGCTGCAGACACTAACAGAGGAGATTTCTTGGGTAAATGCTTAATTAAAGTGCCAGTTTCTCTCATTAATGCAGGTACTCGGAAGCAACAGATTATTGCAGTGGGGAGGAAGAGGAGGTCAAGCAATTAGTGAGTGTTGATCAAGAGGCTGGGCTCAGGACCTCACTGTGCGACACCTTTTTGTACAGCAGTGAACAAGTCACTTGGGTTTGTAATCCTCATTATACAAAAGGGAACTTCCTTGCCATTTGCTCAGATAATATAAAGGTTCAGAGAAGTAGCTACATATTTGCTATTATCACGAAATTGGTTCTCTGGTTCTTCCTGACATTGCCCTAACAATATGAACAATTTCTGCTGTTTCCATGGAGGAACTGGGGATAAGGGCTGTTCCAGAGGGATGCAAAGATGTAGCTGCAATAGTAGTGTAGCCATCATGGTACTGATCTACTGTATCAGCTCACAGCTCCCTCCTGATACTTCACCTGATTTTGGTGATTGAATTATTGGATGTCTGAGCTTGATGCTCCTTCTGTGGACAGTGAAGAGACGTAGCCTCTTGGGGGGGACACTCTGTCTTAACCACCCTAGACAATCCTGGACTGCCTGTTTTGTTTCATTATCTGCAGATGAAGCCTGTGTAATTGGCTTAAACTTGAGTGCCCAATAATTATCTTTGGGAAAGGAATATGACTTGCTGTCTCCATTAAAACTCCTAGGAGGCTCGAGGTGGACCTGGCTCAGTCCCACAACCAGCTTCAGAGTTTCACAAGGACATAGAAGCATCTTATGTCCTTAGATAGGTAGCTGGGAAAAGAAATGAGATGTTTCTCCTGGCCTGTCTTCTGAAGACCGGACTATTGTGTACCCAAGGATGCCATCGCCTGGTTCCACTGCCTTTTCTGCAAGAATATTAGTGTGTGTGCTTGGCAAATCTGTTATCCTGCTATGCTAGTGGATTTAGTTGGCTGGAAGCTGCCAACAAGCTGTCATCCTCGTGCTAACAGATGTTTCCATTCTTTTAAAAGCCATTAGGTAGACAACGGATCATTTTCTCTC
Source organism: Nothocercus julius (assembly GCA_013398735.1). Lineage (NCBI taxonomy): Eukaryota > Metazoa > Chordata > Aves > Tinamiformes > Tinamidae > Nothocercus > Nothocercus julius. Next base: position 316,150 of record VZSV01000245.1, on the reverse strand, counting down.
CCCACTGAGGCTCTGCTGGAACAGTGTAGTCTCTGGGCAAACTTTCCTGGATGTTTCTTCCAGCAAGTGGGGGTTTGGCAGGAAGATGACACAATATGGGGAGCATCTGAATAGACTTCTCTTTTGAGATCAGTGACAATGCACAGCATCCTGGTGCCGGCTGTGTCCTTGTGCTGTCACTGCTTGTGCCCTGCAAGACCTGATCATAGATGGATTAGTTTGTGACTCATCTGACCCATTGCAGACTTAGCCCAAGCTGAACTGCACCTTGCAAGTGCCTTTCTCTTCACTGTGGCTGTATAAAATTAAGTGAGGGTAGCAAGCGGTCATTACCCGACATCTTGCATGTTCTCCTCCATCCCCGGGAGCCATTTATAGCTGTTCTGCTCATTGCTGAGTGACTCAACAGGCTGTGATTAGAAACAAAATGTAGAAAATCTGGTCCTTCAACACCTTTGTTCTTTCTGCCTTTAAAGAAGTGCAAACAATGGAAATGAAGAGCATTTTTTTCTGATTTTTGTGTTGCTCCCTTCAAGCCATTACAATGTATTAAATATGGTTTCTGTCCAAGGAAGACAGAATAAATACTCTTTTTGAAATGGAACAAATACTGCCTCAATACTGGTGATACCCTAAATAGGTTTCTGAGGTGCCCTGGGTAATGGAGGAAAAGACTGTGCTTGGAAGGCAGAAGGGGAGACAGAATAGAGAGCATTTATGGGCACTGTTGATTCTGTCCTGCAAGGCTCCAAGGACCGCTTTGTCATGGCTGAAGGAATTGACAGTTTGCTTCATAACCTGCTCTTATTCTTGGACAGCAGAGTTTGTTTTCACCTTGTCCTCCGCTCTGTCATCTGTCTTCTCCACAAACTGCTGCCTCTCCTGGGCATCTGGGAATTGCAGTTGAAAGATGAAGAATTACGATGTTTTGAAATGTGTCGAGGACAGACCTAGTAGCAGAGTGTGGAACCACCAGAAGATGAGGTTCAATACTGGGGTACTGAACCTGTACTGCTGCAGGGGGCTGTGCAGCTCGTTATTTGCTCCATGATGTCCCAGAGTCTCTCCCCCATTCCCAGTGGAAACACGTGCGAGATAACTCCAACAGCTCAGTATGGATGATATGCATTAAGAATAGGACATCTTCTTTGGCTTAGTGATATATAGCTTGCTCTTGCCCTAGGTCTTTGGACAAAATGGTTGCGCTGAGGCTTGTGAAACTCTCCTACTCCCAGAAGCTGCCATGAAGTCTGTGGTCACTTGGACACATATCTATGAGTTATAGCCATATGAATCCTAGGAAGCACCTGCTTTTCACATATGCTTTTTACACTGAAGTATTTGGGTTTTTAACTCCTCAGCTGGTGCTAGGAGCTGAATGTTCAGTAAAAGCAGATGCCTTGTTCAGGATGAATCTGCTTCCTGAAAGACTATTTTTAATCTTGGTGGTGGGCAGGGCCTTAAGCGAGTTTTCCGAACCATTGGAGCAGACTAGTATCTGCTCATCCCTGTCTGGTGTGGAAAGTTCACTCTTGAGGTCAATTCTATTTTTTGTGTGTTATTTTTGCTGCTACTGGATGCCAACAACAGCTGATTTGTGTGTGCTATGAAAACGTCAAAATGAGCAGAAAATATTTATTATTGTTTTAAGTGCCAAAATGTATTTGGCTTTAGGAAAAATGAAATGAAGGCAGACATGAAGCATGAGCAGAATTGGTTCCCAGGTAATAAATGCAAGAGGGGAGGACACATTCTAGGGATTCAGACAAGTACTTGTGCAGAGGAGCTGTAAGGTTTCATGCCAAGTGTTTAGGTTCATATTTATGCTGGAAGGGGAGGACAAGGCAGGGTCCTCCCCTTCCTGGTATCTGTATGGTTGGCAAAATATGGTTATATTCTTGGTGTCTATATGGTTGGCAAAAGCAGGACTTGACCAGGAAAGCAGCTCCTCTGATAATGTCACCTACCAGATGGTCCATTAGTGGTGCAGCTAGAAGCTGCGCTTGCTTCGCACACATCGCGCATCTGAGAACTGAATTTCCCCTCCTCTGGGTAGGGACAGAGATTCGAGGAGCAGGTCAGCAGGAGCAGGAAAGGTTGGGAGGGAAATCATCATCCCTAAATGGGATAAAATAGATCTGGGGAACTGCCCTGATACCTAAACTAACTGCCAGGTAAGGCCATTTCAAAGCAATGAGAAATAGGTAGTTGGGTGCTGCGCTAGAAATTACTGATTTCTCCAGCAGGGCCATCTGCTTTCTTTGAAACCTTTGAAGACATTAGGATTGCTGCTTTGAATGTGGATGCTTGCAGTGTACCCAGCAAACGAAAGCTTTCGGGAACAAGCATTAGATCCAAAGATGAATGAATAGTTGGACGGAACTGACTACCATCTGCCACAAGGAGACTGACTTGAAGGCACAAAACCCAGTCACACAAAGAGGAGGGAAATCACAGCTGGAAAAGGGGCAGTGATTTTCCTGGGCTTTGTGGCTGCTCTGGTGTGGCAGATGGCACCGCAGTTTTGGAGGGTCTGGCTCATACAGATGAGTCTTTTAGGGTGAGCCTCAAATGAAAATGTGGCACTCGCAGAAAAGGGTCAGTGGAGCCTCTTGAAACTTTGCATGTCATGAGGTTAATGGAAATCAGGGCCAGCTCTGATCTTTAAATTGTTTAACTCGTGTCTCTGTCACTTGCCCTTTGACAGTATCATCGTCACATCACCTGTCTCCACATATTTGAAATGAACTTTTGGGATAATTCTTGTATTAGATCTGTCTATTTTAAGCTAGGAAGCTTCTATGAGAAGCACAGCTAGCTAAATATTTCAGCTCAAGTATAAATAAGTCATTGAGTTCTTATTGTAAATATCCTCTCCTAAAATGATGTGCAGAGAATGAGCGATTCAATCCTTTAAACTCTTGGGACTGATAGTTTATGCCTCATCCTAAATTGGCCTTGGCATATAGAGCATATTGGGGGATGGCTGGAGCTGTGAACAAATTTCTGAAGTATTCGCTGAAAGTCAGGAGCTTCGTTTCTGATAAAAGCAAAATTAGGAGATTGCAGTTGTTTTCTCTGTGGCAAGGGAGGGAGAAAGATAAAAAGAAATCCTTTATTCTGATTTCCTGAATTCTGAAGGTCAGAAGAGTAGTAAATGCTGGAGCTCAAAAAAAGTTTATTTAAAAATCATTTCAATTAGAAAACCCTAACTCACTGAATACAAAACTTAATGGAAGAGGAGGTGAAAGGGTGAGGAAAGTGTTGCCTTTGAAAACTTTCCATTGGGCAATACTGTTTTTAGGTCCCGACAGACCTGCAGTGATCTAGAACATGCAAGTTCAGTATCCATTTAGGAGTGATGAGAGCAGCCCCAAGCTTGGTGTCCCTTGGTGAGAGGTGCATGCTTCACCCTCGAGTTAGAGTGTGGTGTCTACAAAACAGAATTATCCGGCAGGAACAGGAGACCCTGCAATTAACTCCCGCTCAGGAAGTGTCCCCTAACCCTGGGAGTGCTGGGAACAAGAAGGAGCAGGAGGACGGGGAGGGCAGTGAAGGCAAAGGCAATGGAAGAAACCATCTCTTGACAAGTCTTTCTATCTGCTCTGTTTTTTTTTTTTTGTTTTTTTTTTTTGGTTTCTCTTGGGACAAAAACCTATTCCCGGCCCTCATTTTATTTTGTAAAACTTCTTTTCTTTTTCTTCTAGTTGTCAAAAGAAAGTGTTCTTCAAAGAGGTACTGTCTTGACTTTCCTTGAAGGAAATCTAACATTAACATTTCCCTTAGTAAATAGTCCATAGTGAAGATGAAATCAGATCTTACAGCAGAAGAGGGATGCAGCTGCATAGCCAATGAGTAGATGTGAGCCCACAGTTCTCAGCAGACTCCCCTCCTTTGGAGAATTACTCCTTCCTTTTTAAAAAAATCTATATTTTAGTCTCTTGAAAGTTTATTGGAAATTTCTCGTAATGACTGCAAGTTTGTCAGCCTCTTCTGACAAAGGCAAAGGTTCTTCAAAACCATCGCAGCGATCTAGAGTGTAGCAAGAAATGCCAACAGAAAGCAGAGCTCGCTTGTTTTGCTGGCAGTATAGACAGCACCAGAATCCCCTTTAGCCGAGACTCTTGGACTCCTGAACAGTTTAATCAGGGAGTTACGTCTCTGAGAAGCGATCTAAGCGTGATACTGCCCTCAGCTCTCTGCCCTGTCCACTGCCTGATGTAACATTCTTGTGCCAGGAAGGAGAATGCACCCATGCTTGACATTTTCATTTCTAAAGCCCGAATTTCACCTTCAGCCTGCCCTCATTGGCAATTAAAATGCCAGACTTCTGCATGGAAGTAGCCAGGTTCAAGAAGGATGACATTGGAGGTGCTCAGCCTGGCTGTGTCAGGGGCTGTTGAGATCACATTTGTTTCCCAAGCTGGTCTATAATCTTCCATCTCTGCTCCTGATCCCAGTGCTCCTGGCCCTCCTTTCATTCCTGGCATCATTTGTATTTCACTGACTCCTGACTCACCAGCTAACTGCCAAGAGATCAGCAGAGGAGCAAAACAAAATTTTTCAGTGCAGAAAATGGCATTTACAGGGGTGTTTCTAACCAACTGCCTCTCTAACATAGGATCCTGGGGGCTGGGAGCCCAGACCAGTGGGCTTCCCTGGTAATCTCTCCCTAGAGAGGATTTTATGGGTCTAATGAAACCAAGGGTTCTGCTGCAATTGCCTTCCATTTTCTGACTGTTATGGTCCATAGAAGCAGCTTCTGCTTCATCTGGTCTAAGAGAGGAAATATCTGTCCTCTGCAATGGGTTGTGCTTTGAGGCTGTTTTGGCCTCTGAGCTTCAGAGAAAATTCCCCTATTGTCCATCTGCTCAACCGGAGCGAGAAATGGGAGAGATCCACAGTCATTCTCTCCTGCTCCTGCAGCCTGTCTAGCTGATGTCACTTTACTTGCTTCATTCCACGTGTGCCTTCTGGTTCCTAAAATGCACTTGGCTTTCTGGGTGCTATGGACAGGAGGGAGGGAGTGGGCGATGGACAAGCTAGTGACACTTGTGACCTGTAGGACCCTGACTTCAAGGCACCCATGTAAAGGCACGCAGTGTAAAATGCAGGTGCAAATCTTCTTCAGAGCAGCGGCTGCCTGAGAGGGGAATATATACAGGAGCTTCGCTGAAGGGTAGAAATGCAGAAAATTTAACTTCCATATTTTGTGGAATCGGTAAAAAAACCACCATCCAAACTTTCCTTTTATAAAATGGAGCTACTTGTCAAAGGCTCTTCAGGACGCATTTAGACACGCTAGTTCTCTGATGATAAAAATCCCCCTCCCCGTAGATATGATGAGGGGATAAAAAAGAGCTTAGATGCTCGCCCATTATGCAGCATGCGTTGTTGCTAACATGTCATTCACGACTTCAAAATGAGCAATTTATTCAGTGGCTTGAAGGTGTTAATGCTGTGGGTAAATTGTACCTGTTGCTAAATATCCTGGAGAAGGGCTTGTTGGAAGAATCCCGCTTGGGGTGCCTGTAGCTCCGGGAAGCTGGAGAGTCTGCACTTTTATCTTAGTTGAAGAACTAGAAAGGACTTGGCTGGGGGAAACGCAGCAGAACTGGCCTTCCATGGGCCTGGCTGTCCAGAGCAGGAGGCAGTGGGATGTGCCGAGTACTGCATCCTTGCTGGATGTGCCATGAGAGCAAGGCCAGCAGCACGGAGAGCTGTGTCTGGGCAGGCAGGAGCTTCCAGCCATGGAGGAGCCATGACAGAGAGCCAGATAGTCCCATGCAGAGGAGAAGGGGCGACCTCAACTCATATCCCTGTCTCATATCCATGTGCTGTGCGCTGAGGGCCCCATGCTGCCTCAATCCTGCTCTTAATCAAGAAGTTTAGTAGAAAGAACATGCACTGCTGTAACTAGACGATATGTTTACATTGGTTAATTGAAAGTACTGTTCCCTAGAGGCTAATTACAGTGCAAGTCATTAAATCACAATTAGGATTTGTTTGAATATCCAAATCATTATGAGTCTTGTATGCTGTTTCTGGAGAAAAAAAAAAAAAAGAAGAAATGCAGTGCTTGGGGCTGGCCCCAGTGAGGAACTTACACTTCCTTTTTTATTTTTGCAAGACTGAAGCAGCTGATCACTTTTCCCAAGCAGCAACCTGGTATCAGTGACCTGCTGTAGCTGATCTCTGATGCTTCTGAGAACCCCACCGTGGCTCCGGGCAGGCGTGAGCACATACTGTGCTACACGAAAGGCTGCATCAGCAAATGAGACCTAACCTGCTACCCCACCAGCCCTGCTGCCACAATAGCAGGAGGGTGAAGAACTTAGGGAGTTTTCTAGCAAACAGAATTAATGACTTTGAAGTTTTGGAAATCTTCTCTGAATTACAACAATTACAATTACAATTTGTGTTCTCTGCTGACGACTGTAATTCTCTTTTCTTCCCTTCCCGTGAAGGGATAATTTGGCAGTTGAGTGTAGAAAGCTGCGAGTGACGTGCTGCCAAGGTGAAGAGCAGGGGACGTTATGGCAGGCTGCTTTTGCAGGAGCTGATCTGATGTGCTGCAGTTTGGACAAACTCCAGTTTGTGTGTGTGTGTGTGTGTGTTTATGTGAGTATAAAGAGCTTCCAGTCTCTCCTGGAAATCAGAAAGCCAGTTGAGTCTAAGTTATTTCTGACTGTATTTACAAGTCAAATGGAGAATCTTTTCCTCAAAGCACTGCTGTTATTCCTGGCATAGTCTCATTTTCCCTTTCAGACAAGCAGCAGAGCTTTCCCTTCGATTCTTCCATCCCTTATTGCTCATCATGGGTCACTTTGCAGCCACACACCTGCATTAGGGCTTTGGGGAAGGCACGGACTGGTGCTGGGGACAGTGAGCATCCACTGTGAGGCATGGAGGGGTTCAGGGGCGTCATTCGGGCTCCTGCACAGTGGTGCTGCAGCTAAGGATGGAAATGGCAATAGAAAGACAGTCTTTCCTATCTACCCACCTGAATTTCTTAGTCCAGATGAATGTTGAATTGGGATTTGATTTTAATTTTTCCTTGGTAACTAACAGCACTGTTCAATTCTGCCACAACCATTGCTATTAGACAGGTAGTTACAAGCCCATCATGTAGAAATGGCATCTAAAATTCAGTTTAATGTTAATCTGTGTCAGATTTACAGTGGCGGCATGCTTGTCTTAGAAATATTGATATAATTATTCCCTCGCAAGAATACAGCACCATAGTGAAACAAGCAGATATTTCATTTGGAAGAAAGGAAAGATAAAGCAGCTCTAGTAGCCTCTGCTATTTTTACAGCTTTTGTTTAAACCTGCTGCCCACTGCCTTTCACCGACAGAAGGGTGTGCAGATTGGAGAAGGAAACTTGGAGGAATGAACAGTGCTTTTAGTACTGTTTTATACTTGAAGTACCAGATCTTGGGGAAATTAGAGAAAAACTAACTCTAATTCAGCTTTGATTTGCCTGTCAGGAGACATGCAGCAAATTGTATTGTGCTGATTTTGGCACACAGCGAGCCCTGAATTGTCCCAGTAGTGTGTGAGAGTTGCAGCATTGCTTACTGCATTTTGGGAAAAACTCTGCCAGAAACCTTTGAACTACACTGTGATCGTGAGCAGTTTCGGGAGGCAGGAAGGGAGTGGAGACGGTTACTGCTGCCTAGCCCGAAGGGCGACTGGGGCAGCGTGAATCTTACCTGCAGTCAGTAGGTTGTAGTTGTGTTGCCTTTTTAGAGATTTTTTTTTCTACATATATTTGAGGATAAATATGTGGAGAGAAGGTGTCTGGGTGCCTTCCCGCATCCGTCCCTGCACAGCCCTGTAGTCTCATTAAGGAAAGAGCAGGAGGGAGCCTCAGCCCTGGCAGCCGCTCTTGTCTCTTGGCATTGCTTTTTGTGTTGGGCCGTCTGGGAGACCCTCATTCTTCCATCAGGGATTTCTCGGCTCATTTGTCTGATAAACCCATCTCTGCCCTCTCTTCAGCCTCCATGAATTTACATTTTGTGAGTTCGACTGCAGCCACGGCGGGGGGGAATTTGTTTACATGGGACCTAAATATAAAGAAATCAATTACCATCAATTACTTCCATTTTCAAAGGGGAATAGCCAAGTAAGTGCAGTGAAAGACTCACTAGATACCCAGATTCAAGACACATTTACAAATCTATATATTTTACAGCTGCATTGAATAGGAAATACCTTTTTAGGATGCAAGATGCTAGTCCCTGGGCTTGCAGCTTACAGGCTGACTTACCTGTCAGTGACTGACAGGTAAGAGGGCTTGTCAAAATGCACCAGCCTCATTCACTTTACAAAAGTGAGGAAGTTATGGCCGATATTAATGTAATTATTGTTCAAGTCACGAAAGCAGCTGCCCTTTCTTGTCACAAAAGCATTATTTCCTTGTAAAAGCTCCAATGAGAATATCCTGGCATCTGCTGAGGCCCATCCCAAACATGATTAATTTTCATAATGTTCCTGTCTAGTTTATAATAGGACATAGAGCGAGTTGAGTCCTGGAGCAGGTAATGTTTCAAAATAAAATAACACTAATTAAATGCAGTACAGATGTTAGAGCATGTCAAACTATATTTGTATGGCTGCCAGAAGCAGCAGCCGTGCTGGATGATGGTGGAGTTTAAAGGTGCCCTCGTGTGTGCAGCCAGGGTGATGCCAGGGATCTCGAAGGCAAGAGGAGCAGGAACCCAGCAGGTGCAAACAGCCAGAACTGGGGATGGGGAGCAGAAACAGAGATTTTAGTCCATGCAGCTCAGGGGTGGGAATGAATGTGAATGTGTAGGGGAGGGTTGAATCCATCCCCTGCCTTGTTCTACAGATGCTGTGGCAGTACGAGCCCTTCTGTAGGAACGTCTGCAGGCAGGAAGATAGCGGTGACGGTTTCCGATGCGATGAAGGGAACACATAGGGCTTCAGAGTCACGGTCATGAACAGCATAAATTGCTGCGTCTGCACTTCTGCCTGGCTGTTCTCCATTCAGTTGAACTTGAAAGGAGGTTGATTACATTGAAATCTTTCTACACCAGCCTTATCCATTGTGCTTATAAAGAAAATGGGCCTTTAAGAGACATAAAGGACAATAAAGGGCTGTAAGAAGAATAAAATCGGGTTAACACTGTGTAGCACTGTTGTGCTTTGGAAGAATGCTTCCCGCTCTGGTTGTACAATGCTGCAGTCAGATGAAAATGTGTTAGTGGGCCAGCTTCCCCGGGTTGGCCTTGCAATTTTATTTATTTTTGCTTGAAGTAGAATGGCTTCTCAAAACCTAGCAGCATCTGTCTGCTGGTAACTTCCCCAAAGGATGCCAAGGAAAACTAGATGTTCCTACGCTAAAATGAACTGAGGGCACTCATGGCAAAGGAGAAACATACTGTTGAAGAGGAGAAATACTGCACGGCCCTGTTACCTAGCAGTGGCTGAGCTACACAGCAATGGCCACAAGCCTGCTTTGGATTTAACTAAAAACAAAAGATTTAGCTAAAAAGAAAAGATTCATAAGGAACCCATAAATATTTCTGATGTCAGGTTAGAGGTCTCAGGATCACTTCCTGCTGATGGAAATCTGGTCACAGTCAGCATCTCTAAGCTCTCCTGTTCACAGCATAGATTAGTCCTGCAAAAGTCTTCAGAGGCTTCATTTATTGCACCCAGTGCAGGTATGTGGCCTTCTCTGCACACTGCAATCTCTTGCATTTAAACACGCTGAGATACCTGTGTGGAGCACAGCATCCCATTTGGATTCCTGCCCTTTTCTTGGACTCTTCTGATACCCTTATAGCTTCCAGCCAACCTACCTGTCTCATGGGCAACTTGTGCTCACCACAAAACTCAGTTGTTCCCTCCAGAAGGGCAGCGACTGTCTGTCCTGACCCCTATGGTGCATGCATAGGAATGAAGCATTACTGTTGCTTTGTACTCCTATTGATTCCATGAATAAATGATAGGCTCCTTGTAATGATGAAGTGGTAACTGTAGTTTCCTTAAGGGTATAAGTGCCAAGCTACATATTTAAAACCCACATAAATAATTGAAGTATCAGGTTCTCTTCAACAAAAGGAGGTGGGCGTTGTAATTTTGTCTCTCCCTGAATGATCTCCTGCCCTCTTGGTGCAGAAAACTCATCTGGGAAAAACAAATTATTTAGAAGGTTTGGCTACTGCTTTTATTTTTGTACTAAAACCAGATTTTTGTTACATCTGGAAGTGTGTCAGCAAATCACTTCAGCACTTCTGTGACACACAGCAGCAAGGGCTGGGCTAACCTTACCAATATGCTCATAGCCACATCCTTAATGCTCTGCAGAAGGAGTTAATTCATGTATTTCTACTAGGAAAGACTAATTTTCGCTGTAAATAAGGGTTAATACAATGGTGAGCTTGCATAGGGTGCAGGATGTGGAGAAGGATAATTTGCGAGGCAATTTGAGAGGTAAATCCCCCCCCCGCCCCAAGCCCCTTAGGCCTCTAGCTGTGCAAGGCTGGTGGGTAGGAGGCTCTGGGAGCTGGGCTACCCATCTCCTTCCTGCTCTTACCTCAGTTATCACTGCGAGGAGCAGCTGCACCTTCTCCTTGGAAGAAAAGGCAAAAATTGAACAGCTTCAGCATCCCTGGTGGACTGTGGTCTGTGGGCTTCCTTATTCCAAATGCCTTTTAGAAAAAAAAGTTTTAATTCATTTTAAAAGATGTGCTTAACAAACTGCGTTAATGTGGAACACATCAATGGTAAGGCTATTGGGAGGATTCAATAATCTTCTCATTCCCTTCGCTCTGCCTGGATGTAGAGAAACCTCAAAAATGGCTTTACCAAGGTCTCTAGATAACAAACTGATGGGCTCTTACTGTGCAGTCCTGCCCCTCTCAGTGTTACTGCTCTTTCTAATCACCAGAACCTTCTGTATAAAACCTCAGAGCTTGTCCCTCAGCACTACCTACCTGACCCAGGAACAACAGGTATAAATTGCACCACAATAGCTGAGTCCAGCTGCATGGTTGGCTCTCTTGGGTGAGCCGAGGCCTTTGGATATACATTGCTAATGGTGTGTAATTGCTTTCTGAATTGGTCTTTTGGAGAGAGTAATTGTATTATGGGAGGTACTGAACCTCCCTGCGGGATCTTGCAGAGAAATGCTAAGCTGCTCCATTCCCTTCTGGGAAGTTCACTCCTCCTCCAGTAACTGCTGCTGCTAGGGAACCTTCTTAGCCAAGGGTAAGTAGCCAACAAGTAGCCAAGACTACTTTTTAATCTTCCATCACTGCATTACCTCCAGAGCTGCAATTTTTGTTTGTTTCTTGTTGGATTTTAACACTTGACACTTTATGGCTGGAGTCTTTCCACAGGCAGCTTTGTTTTGAAGGCAGATGTGAAGGAAAATGTTTTCATTCATTCAGACATTGCATTTACTGGTGACACTGAGCGATTTTGAGTTTTTCCAAAGAGCTGGGGTAGAATTTGTTTCCAGAACAGATGCACGATAGTCCAATGAGGAGTCATTAGGTGCTGTGCTCCTTTGGTTTTGATTGTTTACTATTATTATTATTTTTTTTTATGTTGTCTTGATTTGATTATTCCAGCTGATGGGGAGCTGGAGATTCTTTATTGCTCTGATTGCACGATGCTGTGTTTTCTCTTGCTTTAATAAGAGGCTTGCCAGTTTGTTTTTCATGATTCATCTCTGGGTGTCTCGAGGCCTCTTATTTTTGATGAGAATTTCACAGCTTATATTTTTGCAGTGTTTAGGATGAATGCTTATTAAGCTTATCTCAATCCTGAGACATCAGCTCAGCAATACACCTAAGCATGTGCCTGATTTTTAGCATATGAGTAGTTCCAATGATTTCAAAGGGATTTACTACACATATCTTTAAAGATAGACATAACCATGTGCAATTTGCTGAATTGGGTCCTTTGTTCATTATAGAACAGCTTCTGAAATAACAAATTACAGCTCTGGCACTGTCTCAGGGGTGGTTTCTTCTTATGTCATTAGAGATTTGTGAAACTCAGTCATTCAGAAATCACGAGTCTGCTCTCCCCTTGCCATTCACAACAATGACTGAACAATCAAGAAATAATTTAAAACAAAAAATGTTGGAATCTTTCCCTTTGCTTGCAGGGCTGTAAAGTTTGTATTTTTTTTTCAAAATCATCAAATCCCCAAATTAACTTTTGAAGGATGGAATAGAAGAGTTCCTTTAATGTTATATCTCAGGAGCCAGTGTGGCTGTAAGGACATCCCGGCCTCCCACAGCTGACCCCCTCAAGTGCATGTGGCCCTGACACTGTGATTCCCTTTCAAATTTTTGAGATGTCTGTAGTCTTATGAAATACTCACTCTTGCTATACAGATGCTCCAATGTCTTCTGGCCCTGCACCAGAGAAGAGAATAACTTTCCCATCCTGCTGGAATTTTGAGACCTCAAAAATTACCTTATTCTCTATTGGAATTAACCTGGATCTTAATTTCTTTTTCTTTTAATAAGAGCTGAAAGGCATTTCACAAGGCCAAAATGTGAGGGTTTTTGGGGGGATGTAGAAGCGAGCATCCAGGAACGGGTACTTGATCAGCCCATATGTTGGTTTCTTGGTGATGACCAGCTCTCCATCTTGCCTGCTGCAACTAATCCACTCCAAAAATCATAATGATGGGATTTCGCTGGGGCGCTTCCCTGGCAGCAGCGAGTTTGGTAACCATGAGGTTACAGAGTTTGTGATAGGTTTTTATAGGGAACTCTCAGCTGGCCAAATGATTTTCTATGCGCTGTGAACCTCTCTTTTTTTTTTTTTTCCTTCCATAAGCACACATTGAATTTGTTACCATCTTGCGTGATTTGTGAGGGCTGTTGATGTTATTTTTGCTGGAGGGGAAAAAGAAGGGAAGAAATGTAAAATGAAAGCATGAAGTAATTTATACGATAGAGCTGTAAAGAAAACAAAAGCAAAGCTGGTGGGTAAAGAATTGTCAGCTGGCTGACACCAGCTGGTTATCTTGTGTGTAGGAGAAACAACCTTAGCAGTGTGTTGGGTTTATTACAACCCCCCCTGGCTTTGTCTCCCTAGGGATGAGGCAGTTAGAGCAACAATATGACAATAATAACAGTGAAAATCCCATTCAAACAACTGCCAAGACTGTTGAAGACACAAAGCGCTGGTGGCTCTATGTGTGTTACAGATGTTGCTGCTGATAGAACGCAAAACCTGACCTGGGAAAGGACTCCAAATATGTCTCCTATTGATGCTGCAAACACTTCCAAGGCAGGAAGATACAACTAGCCAGGTCTTGGTAGCTGGGCCTTGCCAGGGATCGCTCAGTCACAACAGCCCCAGGTACATCCTTCCTCTCCACCCAGCCCAAAACAAAATCAAACCCCCTGAGGAAGTTTGTGAAAATGATCAAAAGAAGGCACCATAATAAGAACTCCATTTACAGCTAATGAGACAGTTATTGTGGTTTAATTAACCACCAGCTGATTGCTATCCCTGCATATTTACTGGCAGCAACGGCAGCTGTAAAGTGACAGTCTGTGCATTACAAACTGGACACTGAGCTGGCCCAGCAATCAAAATTCTTTTATTTCATTTAATTTGTTTTGTATTTTATTTAGATTTAAGCTAATTAGAAAAAGGTGCTTTTGCAGTGGTCTAGACATCTTATCATATTGTTCTTGCAATTCAGAGCAACATGAAAGTGCTGTATAATCATTGCAAGAGTCTTAGGCAGGTAGATGGCTCCTGCGCTGTTTCTTCCTCACTTCTCAGCTGTGTTGGGTCTGAGCAGTGTTGAGCACCGTACAACAGGGTCGGAGCTTGTTTAATCCCATGTGCTGTAGTGTCAGGGCATGGAGAAATCCCATGTCTGTATTGGAGCGTGGTGGTGATAGACGGATAGATTGACTGATTCTTAATTTGCAATTATGGCACTGAAAACTTAAGTTGTAGTGGGAGAGGTTCAGTCTCTATCAGCAAAGAGCGCTGCAGTAGGAGACTGGGTCTCACCTATGTTACTGCATTTGGTGGAGATGGGAGGGAATGAGTGGAGATAGTGTAAAGAGGAAGGTGGGATACAAGCTCCAGAATAAATGGGAAGACAGGGACAAATTAAGAGAGAGCAGAGTTGAAAAATGGCCTGAAACAGCCACGAGTAGGAGAGTAGAGTCACATCTGTAATTACTGGGTCTAGTGCTGGCCCAACAGCCAGTGTCCTTGAACCAGTCTATGTTCAGCAGAGATATGGACCAAAAGACGGGTCTTGGTCATGCTATTAATAGCTACTGTTGTGAAGAACAGAGAATTTAAAACAGCTGAAGACCTGAGAACGTCAGGAATGACAGATCATCCCCAGCAGACAGGCAAGAAAGGCAGAGACAGACTTGAGAAACAGAGCAGTGATCAGGAGAAAAATGTAAATAGGTTCTGAGTTGTGGGCACTGACAAGAAAAATGCAAATGCTTGTGGAGCAGAAGGGAAGCTGCTTTGCAGAGGTGAGCAATCAGTTCCTGGAATGGGTGATGAAGAAGGACTGGGTTAAACTCCTTCATGGAGATGGCTTGCTGACAGCATGCTGGGTTTGTGGTTGAGCAGACGCGTGGCTGCTCTTCTCAAACAACCCTTCCTTTTTCCTATTGAAAACCTGAATTCCTGAAAGCCAAGCATTTCACACGCATCTTTTAACACTGGAAATTCTGCCAAGAAAACTCCTCAAACATTTTTTTGTAGCAACTCAAAACATCTTATGTTGTTTTTCTTGTCTGTTTTCTATGGCAACGATGACCAGTGCCACCACTGAGGCACAGTGACAGGACATCACTCAGCAATCAGCAATCAGCCATGAAAGGAAGGCACTTATACAAATGCTGGTTGTTAAAGCCAGTTCCTTTGCAAGAAAGTTAAGAGATTGACTTTAGATAGGAGTTCCGAAGAGGCTTGTGACTCAGAAGAAAACAGCAAGAGAAGGAGCTATTAAAAAATGGACATAACTCTGCCTGTGAGCTAACCCTGTGGAGCACAGTGATGCTGGAGAACATTCACAGTGTCTTTTCCAACAAAGGAAAACTCCTGCCAAGATTCACAAAGGCTTTCTCAGCCTTAACTGCCAAAGCCCAGTTTGGGGCAGGTAAATGAATAACAGCTATATGAAGACTGTGGCCTTCCCTCCGTGTATAAACAACTTTCTAGACCAGCAGCAAGCTGAGAACCAACCTGTTGTCAGCCCAGAGCTCTGTAATAGTCAGTCAAGAGCTCAGCAGGCTCTTATAGAGAGATGGCAACCATTTTAAATACGCTAGTTGTGTCAGCCCCGACAAAGAGATCTCGAAAGCACTTTCAGCTGGACCTAACTACTCTTTTTGCTTTCATTTCCCTCTGAAGCACAGGAATACAAATGAGCTCTAGTCAATCCATGCTGGTCTATTGGGACGCTATACCCAAAAGTCTGATGAAATTAACTTGAAGCGTTTTAGCACAGAAGTGTGCTTGGCTCTTGCTCTTTTTAATTTCATATCAGTTCAAGCAGTGAATCAAAATTCAGCAGACTGGAGCATCAGGAAAGCTAGAGAAGTACCTCTGTGTTAACTACTAACCAGCAAAAGCTGCCATCCACTTCCGAGACTCTCGTAGGAGCTTCGTGTGAAGGGAAGAAGAGGAAACCTAAAGGTAACCCAAGTCCCCACAGAGTGTCAGGGGTATCCAGACCTGCCTCTGAACTTTGCAGGCAAAACACTGCTTGACGGAGGCGCATGTGGAACTGTGGCACTGTCCCCAGCCTTGTTTTTCTGCCGTGCCCTGGGAAGGCAGAGCACCCTCAGGCTCCAAGTGCTGCGTGGCGAAGCCACCGCTGTTCGGACTTCAATGATGCCACCAGGGTTTTCAATTTCACTAAATCTTCTGGACAGAGGACTTGGGAACTTTCAGGGCTCGCAGGAGAGTACCAAAGTTCTCCTCCTCTTTGCTCTCCTGTTCTTCACCTCCGTGTCCCTTGGCAGGGTGCTGGAGGCAGTGTGGGGGAAAGGCAGCAGGCGAGTGCAGAGAGGAAGAGGGGCCCTTCCTTAGCCTACGTTTGAGGGGGAAAAAAGTGTGGTTATGTTGTGTGCTTTTTCTTGCTGCTTACACATTTAGGATTATAAGCACATCGGGGTGTTTCCAAGTCCGTTTCATGGGTGTCTCCGTTATTCCCAGACTCATCCCGAGATCTGAAAAGTAATAGTCATAGCTCTTTAGTCCTTACACAGCACTTTGGAGCCTTCAGAGCGCTGAAAAAACGTTAGCTAATGAATCCAGCTGTGCTGCTCCTCTTGTCCCATCGCAAGTAATAAATGCTCCAAGATTAGAAACTTGCTGACACTTTGTGCCGAGGGTGCCCGAGGCGGAGGGCACTGTGGCCCTGGAGCCGTGTCGCTTGCCTGGTGCTGACAGGGGTAAAAACGGCTCATGGAGTCAGCAGATCCAACCAGGATACGTGCAGGGCTCATCCTGTCCAGGCTGGTGCAAACAGTAATTAAATCTGCTGGAAGCCGGGGCCCTGTAATGGCCACGGGTTCATCCATAGGAAGAAAAACTGCTCAGGGAAGTGTCAATTTCACGGTCCCTTGGCCAAAATTTGCTTACTCAGGGGTTTGGTATAAATAGGGAATTGCTGCGAGGGCTCAAAGGGCAACTGCAGCTGCCCTGCTCACATGCCGCACTCGAATTTGCCCGGATGGCAAATACTGAACATCCTCGCTCCTGCAGCCAGGCATCGTGATTCAGGGGAATAGGATGTTATTTCAGAGCTTCCGCCAAAAGTGAGGCTGACGTTTATTTGGAGCACTCAGGGCACAGCCCAAGGGAGAGTGTGAACAGGAAGAGCTGAGGTGTAAATCCTTCCATCTGCAATCCTTCCATGCTGCATTTACAGTAGCAAGATTAGATGCTTGGGTAAATAACAACTATTAAATAGATGGTATCGAGGTGCTATGGAAACGTGGTAACACATTTCGTTTGCTCTGTTCCCTTCTTCCTTCCTTTTCCTACCAATCACTGCTGTGTAGAAATAGCAGTGACAGAACAAATCACTGCACCTCGCTCAGCTCTCTGCTCCTACAGGAATGGTTGAAGGGAGGGCTAGAACTGATATTTACGCTGCAGTTGGGATTTTGAGGCTCTTTCCAGGAACTGATCTTCCCTGGACTGCTGCTCCGCACCGCGGAGGTTGCTGGTGCGCAAAGCACGCGGAGGCAAGATTGCTACCTTAACTGCTCCCGTGGTGTCTTTTAATATGAATAAATGATGTTGAGAAAGGAGAAATATTGCTTAAGGTAATTACTGAGATGGCCTCCCAGGGATTGTGCTGGGATTTGTAGCCACATGTTATTGGGATTTCTAATTGACACAAGCAAAAGGGGTGGAGGAGATGGAGGAAATGGTATTTTTATGGAGTGGAGTAAGATAGTTGCCCAGCTGTTTTTCTCAAAGCTAAGAACAAACCCACCAAATTATAAAGAGCCAGGGTGGGAGAGGAGAGACATCCCTCACCTCTGTCCAGCTGTTCATATGGCAGAAATCCAAGGGAGCAGGTCTGGACCAAAGGAGCCCCAAGCTTGTGCATGTAGAGAAGGACTGAACTGACCTTCCCAAGGAGCTACATTCGGCACCGAAACCCCCTCTGCTATCAGGTGCTGTCCCAAAAGTAGCTGAAGATGGTTCAGCAAAGGGAAAATATTGGATGTAGGTCCTGTAATATCAAACATTCAGAAAACTTTTATGATCCTCACAATCCCACTGTGACAAGGGAACAGCGCCAGAGAGGTTAACTCCAAAATGTGGGTTAAACATGAGACTGAGCAACTCTGGAACACGACAGTGTTTCATTTAGATATTCATGAACTGGGGCTTCTCATTATTTCAGTTCAAAGACCTTTTCACCCTAGGAATGATTTCAGCATAATTAGGAGATAATAAGCTAAAAACCATTTTTCAGTGAATTCAAAGCTTTTGTTGAACCTGGAAAGGATTTCTTTTTGTTTTCACCGTTTGCAAAAACAAAGAATACAATGAAAATGCTCCTTCTGAGCAGAAACAGCAGCTTTCTCTCTCTGACTTTCTTGCTGTCCGTCCATTTTTGATATGGCTAATGAACCAAAATTGCCATTATTTGCAGAGCTCCACTCTGATGCACCCTCTTCACCCAGTTTCGAGCTGGACGCAGAAGAGCCTTTTGTGCCAAGGGAAAGCGAAAGAGGCTGCAGCGACGAGGCAGGATAGGGGATCTGTGAGGAAGGTCTCTGAGCTGGAGAGTTTCTCTGCTCCCCATCCTCATGCTGACAAGATCTGTCTCGCTCCGCTGTTGTAGCAGCATCTGATTCCCTACCTTTCGAGCTCTAGCTTGTTCTTTTGCAGGAGGAACCCGGGCAGCTGTAGCCCTGAGGCAACGTGTGGGCTGCAGGAGAGGCACACACAGTGATCTGCAGACTGGCTGCTTTCTGCTGTCAAGCTGCCCAACCAGACTTGGTGACATTGGATGTGAGTGCTGAGGCGGGTGAGACTTCCCTGGACAGCTTCCCTAGGCTAGCCGGGGCCTGGGAAGCTTAAGAGAGGAACAAACCCAAAGCTCAGATTTCTGAAAACCTGCAAGTGAAGAAAACCACTGTGAGAAAACCCAGCAGGAAACTTATGGTGACTAAGAATAGAGTCATGGAACTTCTAATGATCTCTGTAACTGCTTTTTAGCAGGGCTCACAGTTCCCACAAACACATCTGCTTTACAGACCAGCCCAGTAACCACTGCCGTTACAAGGAACTGCTGCCTCACCCCGTGCTCATTTATAACCATTGCAGGGCTGTCGGGTCCTTCTGCTGCACAGCACCGTGCCATGAATCGTGCTGCGCTTCTCCCTTGGCGCAGACCCATCAGCTTCATCAAGCCTCCTCTGTTGTCACAACACTCCCGGCTGGTTTATTATCCGTTTGACTCTCGTTATGACCCCTGGGATGTGCTTATCAGTGGAAAAAGCTCACTTTTAATATTAGCTTTTGAGAGGTGGCCATTTCAACCCCATTCATCTCAGCCATGTTCACCATCAAAACTGCCATTCTCATGACATCCTCAGAATCCACTTGGATAGCATTTCCAGCTGGAAATGTTTGGAAGTATTTTGGAAGGGCTGGCCAAACATTTGTCTAAGGTGTGAATTGTGCAAGGAGGATGCTTCTAGAAGCCCAGAAAGAGATACATCATCCTGACAGTTCATCAAGGGAGACTTAGTGAAACAGTAAAGTTGCTGAAGTGGGATAGGAAGCCAGTGTTGCAGCGTTTGGCTGGTAAATAAATCTCTCGCACAGCGTGCTTTTGCTCAGCAGCCTAGCAAGCTCGAGGTGCTCAAAACTGGTGCCTCTTGGTAAACAGAAGCAGCAGCTTCCTGGAGAGGGAAACATGTCCCTTGCTCCATCCAATTCATTTTCCCCAGCATCACAGGAGCTTCCTTTATTTAAGCAACAGCCTTCATTGGCATTGCCCTGCAATCCCCTCCGGTGTCTCTGCGGATCAAATGACAAGAGGCAGCAAGGTGAAGAAGGACAAAGAGTTCAAGAGATACATCGTACACCCGAGAGAACCAGAAAAGGTGCTGGGAAGTTTTCCTCCTGCCATGGAGCAGGAATTGCACCCGCAGATCTACTGTTACACTTGGGAAGCAAACGTTGCCAGCCCTGCTCCATGCACATCAGCTGTGCTCAAAGAAACCTGAAAAGGCAGCCAGCCCCAGCTCTGTATGTGTGATGCTCGTCAGCCTCAGTGAAATCAGGGCCCACCAACAGCTGCCTGTGTCCTCACAGCGCTTCAAAGCGGCCGCTGCAGCCTGGGCAGGGTAGTGGCTCCTAGGCACAGCACTAGAGCATGTGGCAAGAACCCCTTCCTGCAGTAGCAGGGAGAAACAAGAGGCTCTTTTCCTTGAGATATTTAACTTGCCCAGCAATTACTCATTTCAGTGGCTTTACTGCAAAACTCATTTTGTCTCTGCTCAGATTTTGGCTGCAAGAAGCTTGAATAATTTAGAGGCAGGAGTTTTGGGGTTATTTCTATTTGATCTCCTATTTTCCTCCTTCTTTCTCTCCTGCCCCATGGCAGTCATCTATCTTTCAGCTCAATTTGTCTTCTCTTTTATGAGAGTTACCTTGCTTTCATTGGGAGAAATATCTGCTACTTTGGGTGGAATTCATCTCTTTTAACTGGAGCCACCTGAAAGCAATAGAAGAGAGCAGTAACCCCAAGGGAAGAAAACTGCACCACTTTTAGATTCCTTTCTCAATGCAGGATAAAACGCCATTTGAAGATGTTGCCCCGGTCTGAGTGTGATGCTTTCTGGGCAGCTCTATGTAGGGATGTCTCCTGTAACTAGAACAGGGGCACTGCTGGTGTTCGTGAAGTTGGTGGGCACAACAACTCTGTATTTTGGGCTTTGCTGTTTTGCAGTACTGGTATCGAACACAAACTGAGAATTAAAGTGCTTGACGTGGACAGCCCGTGTTTTCTAGGGGAAATCTCAGAGCAGTTTAAACTTACAAACTCCTAAGAAAGTGATAATTTGACAACTGTTTCTCTGCAAAATTTAGACCTAATAAAACCATATTTTCCATGGAAGGAAAAGCAGCATTTTCCAAAACTCTGAAATGTTGTCCTCAGGCTTAACTTGGCAGGCAGCTCAAGTTCAGTTTTTCCCCATAAGGATTGTGGGCGGAGAGCTTAGGCTGCTGTTCACCCCGCAAGAGTCACGTGTGATGGTGTAACAGGGCAAATCAAGAACTTGTGGTTTTGCTGCTGTAGGTCACACAACTCTTGAAGTGGATCCTTTGGGTTATCAGCACATTAACAAGTGCTGAATGTGCTACTGAAAAGCAGGTGGTGTGAGTGTTCCCTGCTGGGCACACCTGGGTCTGCTTGTGGGACTGCTGCTAGGAAAGCGCTTGCTTTGATGTGGTGGCATAAGGCTGTGCTGTTTGCTCACAGAGTAATGAACTTCGTTGCTCCAGGCTCATGTGAGATGGCAGATTTGGGCCTCCAAAGCCCGATGAATTGCTTGCTGTGAAGGAACTGTCATTCTTCCAAAGTGGCCATCAGAAGGCAGGACTGGATTGGCCTCTGCAGAGATCAGTAAGACAATGTTTCTATATTTGTCTGTGCACGCGTTGGGCAGAGCCCTGGCTGCTCATTCACTCTCCTAGAGCTGTTGTGCATTGAGGCTGCTGTTCTTAGCTATAACCACTTCATGCATGTTTGCGATGAAAGGTGCTAGGTAAATGTAAGCCTCATTCTTTGCTTGCTCTGGTCTTGTCACTACAGGCTTGTACAGACAGTCCTATCAAAAGATGTTGATTTCAAACACCAGTTCTGAGCTTTTAATCAGACTGTGAGTACAGATAGGCAATGGCAAATGATTAAATTACTTGTGCTTATCAGCTGAAGCAGAGGAACTGACCCCATAGATTTCACTTTAACTGCAAGCCAAACTGCATTAGCGTGTTCTAGTGATTAATTCATCTTCTTGCTCAACAGTTTGCATTTCATTGCTTGTGTGATGGTTCCCTTTTGCAGCCTCTGGGATCAGAGTCCACTGCATTTAAATAGAGGCTGATAATGGAAGCTTTTTAATTTCAGCTACTTGACGTTTTAGCTTCCCCAAACCATTTACATTTCGCCCCTAAGCGCAGAGCTGCAAACACTGAGTGTCTTTTTGGAATGCAGGTATGACCATTCCCTAAGGGTAACTCCACACAAACACTTGCCTAAGTTCACCTTTCCATCTCAACCCCCAAATGGGAACGTTGTCTGTGTGATGGAGCCCATCTCTTGTCTTTTGTCAGTAAGATTTGTTCAAATCTTGTTGGATTGAGATGTGAAACTTGGTGAGAAGTGCACCCTAACCCAGGTGCTCACTAGCAGGTTCAAGTAGAGCCATGGTGCCTGCTGCAGACCTGTGAGTGCACCAGGTTGCTGAGTCTGTCTGAAATCCAAATCAAGTCCCAGATCTATTCTAGGAAAATTCAGTCTTATATATGACATGCAAATAGATATTCAAAGCACTTCTGTAGGATGGTGTTCCCTCTGTCCTTTTACTTAAGGAAGACTTATAGTATGGTTGGTTTGACCTCGCCGTGTGTGTGAGAATGCATATAAAACAATGCTAATTTGCTTGGAAATGATGCACATCAATATACAAATATCCTTCAATGTGGGTATTTCCACTTCAGATTTATCCTTCTGCTTAGGAAGTAAAATGAAATAGCTCCATCCTATAATATGAAAAATTTTATTGGCTTTATAAGACCTTGCAAATCACAACCGGTGAATACATTTTATGTCACAACAAGCTGTGTCCTGGTGCTTTTCAAAGCCTGAAAATATATAGGTGGCTGACACGGCATGTTTTGACCGTAAGCTTTCGTTTTCAGTTTGGCGGACTCAGGCTATCAGCTTTAATAATACGGTCTTTCAAAAAAATGAAAACACTTCAGTTTTTCAAAGAATATGCTGATATTTGCCTGCTTGGGGAAGTTTCGTTCTATGAAACTTCTAAATCTTGACTGCTGCTTTCTATTTGAAAATAAACTATTTTAAAGGTCAGAATTTTCCAAGGAATGTGAATGAAACCATTCAGTAGACTCGATTCTTTGTGCTTCTTTTGAAAATGAGAGAAATCTGGTAGGAATTATTTTACCCAAGGTGTTGAAAAGGCTGTCTTGATAACTTGAAAAAAAGTGAGGTTTTCAGTTAAAAGGTTGTCATAAATCATACCTTTCTGCAAGCATCTCAGTTCTGAGAAATGTTATTTTCTCATGCATAAGTATTGCAACATCTTCCTTATTCAGGCTAAGGAAATTCTAATTCTCCTTCAGATAAGAGAACAGGAAACATATATTTCAGTTCTGACTTGGAGCTTTTTTTCAGCTCTGAAACAGAGCTGGGCATGGATAAGTTTTTAGGTAATCTTGACATGGGAGTGGAAAATGTGAATAAATCGCTGCCTGGGATGAAGCAACCCCATTAAGAGCTTTTCCTGAGTAGTTTAATTAAAAGATTAGATTATAGATTACACTGATATATTGGAGTGCAATTTGCTATAGCATATTTAAACTTATGGCTAGGAGGGAACAGGCACTGTGCATAGCAAAGCCTAAAAACAAGTTGTGAAAAGAGAAACGTTGCTGTGATGTATGAATCTGTACTACCCGAGACCGTTCTCGTTGTTACCTCTCATTCCTGTAAGAGTTATTTAGGGAAGAAAGGCAAAGACATCTCCATCATCAGGTCTTAAAATACAGATTTCTTTTCCACCCAGTGGGCTAAGGATGGGAGAAGCTTTTAGGGGCCTTTTTGTTTTGCCTTTGGGAGACAGCAAAGGAGAAATGAAATAAATTCCACTCTGCTTCTTGCCCTGTGGGCTCCCTCAGCTCAAGGGATGGACTTCTTCCCTAGTGGAACACAACAGGTAGCAACCGTCAAATAAGCCAAACTCTGCAATTGACAGCAGAAGTTGCGCTCGGGAAAATGAAAGAGAGGAGCCTGCTTTTCTTGTTGCTAATGTTATTTTTCTTTTCTTCTTTGGGAGTGCTTGCTTAAAAGATAATAGAAAACTACTGAATAGGGAATGGAAGCAACACTTGCTTGAAGAATGTAGGTTAGCGTGAAAAATGAGTGTGTGCTCGCGTCTCTGTGAGCTGTGGCTCTCCCATATCCCCAAAGCAAAGAGGAGGTGGGTAAGGTGTCCTTTCTTCCATGTGGAGGTTTTTATTAAAACCGAAATCCTTCCTGGACCCAGGTTGGAAGGGCCAATTCGTTGCACACAGGGCTGGAGAACAGCAGTCAGCAGGGGCTGAGGGGCAGCAATGGGCAGTTAGTGGATGAAAAAGTTATGTGAACCCGAGGTAGCTTTTGTTTAAAAGGTTTTTCTTTTCAAAAGAGGAGACGGGAAATTTAGCCTGACCTCAGTGTCTGGCAAAAACTGAATAAATAACCTTAACTGTTTGTTGAGCAGCTGGAAGATAGCAAGAAGATGAGTTGTAGCCAACTTGGATTGGTAAGGCATAAATCATGTCCAATAAATTGAATTTGCTCCTAAAACAGAGAAAGGCCTTTTGGAGAGCAGAGAAGCAGATGTCAGGGAAAGCAATGTACTTAAGTGAAAAAAAATATGACATTTTCATAAGAGTGGTAGAGAAATTTAGTCTGGCTAGAACTGCAGTAGGAGGGTGGAAGAATTGAGTCAGGTTTCATTAGGAATTGTCCTGTGCCCGGTTCTGTTCAATGCTTCTATTAAGTCTGAGCAGGAGTCTTTTCTACCCCCAGACAAGGGCAATGCGGAGAACGGTGGGAATGTTCAGATGTCTGGAAACCTCAGCTGATAGGGAGAATCAGAAAAGGATGTGGCTACTTACTGCGAAGAAAGCTCGGGGGGATGTGAATGCTTCAGGTCTGATCACAGCAGCAGGAATGCTGCGTTAGCAAGCAGATGCAGCAGTAAATGCAGCAGCAAATGCAGCAGCGTGGCTGCCGTGCCCTGCACCACTTCACTGCGTTCTAGCCACTGAGTCATGTGTCCTGTGCTTAGCGGCGAGCAAACCCTTCTGCGTGAAAAGTTCGGTTTCTACCATTTCCTTGCGTAGATCACCTTCCTTATTCCACATTCTTTGCATACAATTTTTCGTGTATATTATGGCCTAGCTAATCTAAAAAGATTTTTATAGTTTCCTTGCGGTCCTCAATGGGACAAATCTCTTCCCCGTGCCTACAATAGATAGGAAAACCTGTAATGAAAGGAAATTGCAGAAAGATTCAGCTTAAGCACTAGTAAAATCATCCCAGTGCTCAAGAGCAGTGGATGTGCTGAAAATGGGGGACTTGATGAGTCTTCACATCATTAAAAGGGCAAATTGGTTTTGCCTTTATGCCTTCTGTAGAGACAGGTGGCTGGCGTCCAGTTCACTGAGGTTCAGAAGTGCTGACCATACCGTGCCCTTTCTGCTGGAGGCTACTTAGATTCCTTGTTTCCAGCTGTTTTTGTTAAAAAGGCATTGAGACTAAGAGGGCAAATTTTTTGTGGAGTGGAACAATTATGCTAATAATAATGCAGAGTTAGGCTTTGTTTTGATATTAATTTTAGTGACTTGCATATGACAGCAAATTGAGTTAGTGGATGACTGAAAAGGGGGAAATGTTTATAGTAATGCATAAAACTAATGTTATGCACTCCATTTTACAAGTAGCTTGAAATGGGTTTTTAATAAGCATTTAAAATGATGTGTTCATGGCTATATAGGATGCTGTAGTTCATCTCAGGAAAAGTGATTTTTAAATAGCTCTTGTAATTAACTATTTATTTATTATTATTAAATTATTTACACAGGTGTATTACTGGAAGCATTAGGGGTTATTTTATGTGAGAGAGAGTCCGCTGTTCTTGTGGGGCTTCTTTGTTGTGTGCTATGGCTGTGCCAAGACAGAGTCAGAGCTGGAGTCACCAGAACTGCAGCCCTTCAGCTCCTGTTGCTCTCTTGCTTTGTGGTGAGGTAGGAGAGGATTTAAGGCGTCGGATAACAATATGAATTGAGATTTAGGCATTTAGAAGGTCTTAAAAACAGGACTCAGTGGTTGCCTGCATTATGAGGCTGGCGGTGGCAGTAGCACCAGGTTCCTGATTACAAGTGGCAAACAGATTCCACAGGGACTCTGGGCAAGATGAGCTCGAGCAGAATTTGACTTTCCAGCTCGGTTCTCAGCGGGCTGAGAAGTGGATTCGTTTTGCTTGCATCTTTCGGTGTTTTGTAGTCAGGAAATAAGTACAATAAACAAAGAAGTCCCAGGGCGAGGGCTTTAGAGACAGTGAACAAGATGAAAGCTTCTTGGCTAGATAATTTGGACTTCTTGTAATTGCTCACTGTCTTGTGCCTCTTTGCTATGTCTCGTGTGTGCATTGATTCTAGCTTTTTTTTTTTTTTTAATTTAAAAATTCGTGCTGGTGCAGCATAAGCTCCTAATGAACAGTGTCTTTTGGGCCTTGAAGGGCCATTCAGTCTTTTAGCTCAGACCTTGGCCAGCGCTGGATTCATAAAACTGTGGTAGTCACAGAGACAAATGAACAGGCCCATCTGTTGATCCTCTCGTGACATCTGCAGGGTGCCCACTGTGTTCTTCCCATCACGAGTTCTACTTGACTGGCAAAGAAACCTTTGAAATTCTCGTAATCACAGTTTCTTCTCTTCTTGAGGCTTTGTAACTAAACTGCACCATCTAGGGTCAGCAGGAGAACTGCGGATTTATATTCCTCTGCAATAGGTTTTGGAGGAGACAAAAGGCAAGTAGATGCGAGAAACCATCTGGAAAAATGCTGGGGACTAAAGGGTTGATGTTTAAGGGACATGTTGGGCATGGGCTTATTTGCCAGCGGAGGACAGGGGCAGGTTTGGCCCTAGCCACCGTGTCTGCATCATTCCTCTTGCCCCTACACCCTGCAGCAAGAGGCAGGGAAGGAACCCGCAGGTGCTTGGCAGGAGAGCTTGCCAAGGGGGTTGTGCCTTGGGTTCAAATTAGGTTTTTTTTCATGTAATCAGCAGGATGTGCAGCTGAAGCATCTCCTGTCATGCTGGCAGGCAGCTCTGATCTGCAGGCAAGATTGATGGGAACTCATCTAAGCCGAGCTGGCAGAGAACAAGTCCGTACGGAGAGACGTCCCGTCCTTCCCGCCTGGAGCTGGCGGGAAGAGGGAGCCAAATGCCCAGAGCGCAGGAAGGTCACAGTGTCATCAGCATCACAGGGGGCTGCTCAAACACAGCCTGGGCCACATCACATTTTGTTTCCTTTGGGCGCCATCAGTAGAGTCCCAGAGATCCATTGCTGCCTGAGGCGGAGCTGCACCGTGTCCTTGGAAAAGGGCTCCAGGGGACCTGCCAGCCCTTGAGGTCTGGCTGTCTCTCCCAGGCACTGTGCTCTGCTCTGGCATCGCCACCAACTTTTCCATAACGTGTTTGGCTTAGCTGATCAAATACCTTTTAAAGCAAGGATTTAGGTCTGCATCTCCTTGGAGTGCAGGTCGTGAACTGTATTATATGGGATTTCCAGCTCAGGAAATACTGGAGGATCCCTGATGTGAAACCATGAAACAGAAAGCACTGGGGAAGAGCACGTACATTGTGGGGAGCTAATATTCTCCCTGGGGTGGACACCATCCTGAGGAGCTGGGCTGTGAGGATGTTCTGCTGGGGTCACCTCAACCTTTGAGCTACAGGAAGAGAGGCCCTTTGGTGAGAGGGGCAAGGATGGAACCTGTGTCCTCCTGCAGCCACTTGAACAAGAGCTGTTGGGAGGGTCCAGAGAGTCCAAGAGGAGCATGTGAGCACGAGGTGGAACAAGAGATGTCTAAGTTTCACAGCTCTGCAAGTCTCTTCCTTGCTAGAATTAATAGTAGACTTACGTAGGATAACCAAGTTATCATGGGCAGTGTGGCTTTAGAGCCCCGTGACTGGCACACTGAAGGCGAGAAGTTAATGCGGGAGCTGATATGAGGTGCTGACACGAGAAGGATATTAGAGAGCTGAGCTGTCATAGAATCCTTAAGGTTGGAAGGGACCTCTAGAGATCATCTAGTCCAACCCCCCTGCACACGCAGGGTCACCTGCAGCATGTGGCACAGGACTGCGTCCAAGCGGGTTTGGAAGATCTCCAGAGAAGGAGACTCCACAGCCTCCCTGGGCAACCTGTTCCAGTGCTCTGTCACCCTCACTGTCAAGAAATCTTTCCTTAAGTTCCTATGGAAGAGCTGTGAAAAAGAGCTATGGAGCTATGGAAAGCCACAGCAGCAGGAAGCCTACAATATGGCTTGAATATTGAGAAAATCTCAAAGTCATTTTTAGAGCCTCCCCTGGGATGGGCTCAGCTTGGAGACCTCCCTTTTGCTGTCCCTCTGCAGGGACCAGGGCTTCCCTGGAACGACTGCTGCAAGATCCGTGTGCAACGCGGCGCTGCGTCCTCCGCCTGCACGGGAAGGTCTGAGCACCCTGCTTGTCGAGTGGGAGCAGCGGCTACAGCCCTGGCATATATCACTTAACTAACCGAGGAGAATAATTAATCTGATGATCTCTGTGAATAGTCAGTTCTCTGCCTTTGCTTTTCCTGAGGTAACTGCTTCTTTGAGATAACAGTGCTGCCTTTATATGTCTTTATGAGAGGGTTAGATCGGTGGATAGAGAGAGGAATGAGAAACTCTTGAGTCTTTGCTGCTGTCGGCTGCTGAACACGTGGGAACAGTAATGAATTAAAGAACTCCACAGTGGTTTCTTTTAAAGAATTTGAGCGGTACAAGTCTGGATTCTTTCCCTTCAATCTTGTGTAAATTATTCACTGCACTGGAAAGAAAACCCCTGCACCCAAGTTAATCAGCTGCGATCTGGGAGTTCAGTCGGCTCAGCAGCTCACACCTTCTTTCCCTCTCTCCCACTGCGCACAACTGTTGACAACTGACACGAGGTTGACACGAGCATGCGACACGAGGGCGCTAATCATGAGAGGGCCGCACTAATTGCGCAGACTGGGAGTGGGGCTTGCAGCGCAGTGGAGACCTCAGCCCAGGGTCGACAGCCTCGCAGCTGCCGGGCCGCCGTGGGGAGACGTGCAGGAGGGCTTGTGTTGCGAGGGAATTGAGCTGCTTCTCGCTTCGCTCTCTCCTCTCGGCCTCTCCTTTTAAATTCACATCTTGGAATGAAAAGAGGGAACTGTCAGTTGTGCAGGTTGGGAGCTCAAAGCTCATTTCTTCCATAGGAAAATAAGTGAACCGCATCTGAGCAGCAGGAGTTGCTCCTTGGAGGTAACGCAGAGTCCTTTGGTCAAAGTCGCGCTCTGCTGAGAACCGTTCTGCCCGTTTTGGTGCAGAAGAGCCAGGGGAAACTACAGCGGCCAAGTTCCGAAGGTGCGGAGGCTCTGGGGCTGCTCTCGCTGCCTTTGTACAGCCCAGCAGCTCATTTTGCACAGAACCACCTCTCAAACCCACCAAGCAGCAGCGGGCAGGACCTGCACAGCATGGTGCTTCCTGAGCTGCATGTGCTCTTCCTGCGGCCCTTGGGCTCCTGGAATTCCTCTCTTTCTGTGCAGCGGGTAGCTGCCTGTTAACCCAGATAGGAAGCAGAGAGAAGCTTTGTGGTTCCGCGTTGGGCAGAGCCCTTTGCCAGGCTCCTGATAAAGAGCGTTGTCTGGTGATGCTGAGGAGCTGGAGCCCTTCACGTCAAAATGGGAGCCAATGGCAAAATGGGAGCCAACGACCTTCGATGGCTCTGCTGGCTCTGTTCCTTGCAATGAGTTTAGCCTGGTCTCTATATCCCGATTTACAGGAAATGGAGCTTTTCCCCAGCTTTGCAAGGCCGGTCCGAGAGGTGCGAGGGTTGGGGTGCTGTGTAGGAGAAGACCCCTCAAGTGAGGAGCCTCATCCGCGCTGGGCAGGTGACTGAGCAGTTTTTTGGAGGCCAAACTGAGGTTTTAGGGCTGGTGTGTGAATACATTGAGCTCTGGCTCTTCCCTCTTGACTTTGCTTTCCTTTCAAGGTTTGCCTACCTGGAAAGATTAATACATTGTTTTGGCCTGGGGGCCTGAATTTTTTTCATTTTAATCAAATTCGATCACACTGGAGGGAGTCACTCTCCCCTCCCACTTACTCAACAGCTTCAAAATTCCGTCTTGAGTTGATTGCAATCAGCTTGGGTTCACATCTGGGCAGGGGATTTCCAGCTGTGTTTTACAGCTCCCTGAGGAAGGCAACGTTCAGCCCAGATTCCTGGTTTTCCAAGATGTTCCTGCTCCCCCTCCCTAAACTTTGGGAAGCCTGAGGTCACCTTAGGTCATGACTGCATTTAACAGTGGATGAGCTCAACTGCAGAAGCTTAATCTTTTATTTTGTTGAATTTGAGGGGGGTTAAACCAAGGTGATCACACCTCTGAGAGGTGCTCTGGTCACGGGTGGTTACCAGTCTCCAGTTTCCTGTTATTTGCTGAGGTTTGCTTTCTTTGGAAGGAGGGAAATCTGAAAGTTTCCAGTTTGTCCTGACATGAGATGGAGTTTTCTGGGAGGATTTTGTAAAGATCTGGGAGGTTCTTTACCATTTTTGTGTTTGGTTAAGTTCTCTATTTCCATCCCAGCTCCACTTACTGCTTTTTGCTCATGGAGAGGAAGAAAAAAAATAAAAGGAGAAAGTGAGGAGAGATGTCCTCATTTCTGCAATCCCTCAGACGTTGAGCTGGGAGCTGCCTTCTGCCAGGCAAGAGTGGCAGTTCCCACAATATGGCATGTGGAGCCTTCGTCACCTAGCTGCTACCTCATCCTCTCTGGTGACCCAGCCACCCTGACACCCCCTGGGTGACACTTCATAGGTTTCAGGTGCTGAGATGGCTGCTCTGTATGCTCAGCAGTGATCCGGGCTCTTCCCTTGCTAATTTCCAGCTGCTTCTTCACCTCCTCGGATGCTTTTCCTGCTCTTCTGATTTTTTTGTCCTCACCGAAGCTGAGAGTGCAGAGTGGAACTGCGAAGCCAGCTGTGAAACAACAGCACCATCCAGGGGCCAGCGGGGCTCATTTCCATCGGGGGCTGCAGCTCCTCCAGTTGGAAATAGCAGGTTATCTTGCACCAGAACAGGGCCAGGCCAAGTCCCAGCCTGCCTTGGATTTTTCTTTCAGCAGAGAACTTGCGGGGGGGAATTCATCTCCTTTGCAGGAAAAGCCCCTCTGCTTGCCACCTTGCTGGATGATTTGCCGTATACAAGTATATTAAGTGGTTATTTATATTTGCATGGAGAAATGGCTAACAGTCCGCCCAGGAGCGTTTGTCTTTAGATGCCCTCGGCAGTGTTTATACAGAGAGTGCTTGGTGCTTGTGCCACTTTTTTTTTTCTCTCCTAGCCAGGGAAATGATCTGGGAGCTGCGTGCCTGCCATGCAGAAAGCCACGTTAGAAGTCAGGTCAGATGTAGCGCTTCTTAAGACACTGAATAAATCCCATCCGTGTCCAGCGTGCCATCGGTACGTGTCAGGATGCAGCTGAGAAGCCATTAGATAGAGCTAATTCCAGCCCGCAAAGCCCAAGGATGCTCCCGCGAAGGCTCAGGTACCTCCCACCCGCGCCTGGCTTTGATCAGCTCACTTGAACGCTGTCTTTAACAGCCCCACCATTACAGAGACCCTGTGGGATGGTGCATTTGCAGAGGAGATGGGAGCAGTGACTGCCTGTTCTTTCCAAGCGCTATGTCTGTCTCAGCACGGACACGTCTGCCTAAGCGCATCTCCATTCTCCCCCTGTTCCCAGCCATCTGCCTTACCTAGAGCCTTTGCCTCTTCCTTCTACTTCCCAGTGGCTCCAGCATTTCAGCAGGGAAGACTTTTCTTTTTCTCCACTGCCTTATTCCTCCTCTGAGTCAGAAATCCCAGTTCTCTCCTTACCTTCCTTGCAGAGCTGGCAGAACTGACATTGCTTGGGCTCGCTCTGAAGCACTGGCGTTGTGCATTGTGTTCAGCAGTTGAAGTCATCGTGTTGGGCTGGGAACGGCGAGGCCTGCTGGTGCATGTTCATATTCCCCGCTGTCGGCCCCAAGATGGGAGAGAAGAGTCTTAAGCAACCACAACTAGAGCTGCCAGAACTCATCAGCCAGAGCACACGGATCAGATGCAGGTTGTCATTTGTAGGAGACCAAACCCAGCTGGCCTGAATCTCCTGCCATCGGGGAGCATGAGAACGATGACCAATTTGCACTGTCTCTTTGCCTTGGCTGCCTCCTATGGCTCTTTGCACAACTAGCAGAGAGCAGCTGCAGTAACGAGTTGAGCAGCAATCTGGGTGCACTGAACGTGACTCCTGATGTGCCAGGCAGCAATGGAACTGTCTTCGTCCCCAGACTGGCAGCTCCTTCACGATGTAGAGTTTTTCAGGAGAGGAAATTTTCTCTCACTAGGATTTCTGTGATTTTTGACATTCATTTCTGTCTGCAAACTGGAGGAAAAGCCAAAATACCACCCATTGTAGCGACATTAAACATTCGGTAAAATGTTGGTTTGGAAACGTCAACCTGAAAAACATTGTCTGTTTTGAGCAAAATAAATGCTTAGTTTCAGAGAAATGTCATTTTTGACAGATTGAAACTTCAAAATGTTGATTCAGAAACCTTAGTTTAGAGTTTTCCCATGGAAATAGTCATTTTGACAATATTCTGTGTTTTGTCAGGTAAACTTGTCACAAGATTTCCATCAGATCTGCTGCTTTCCCTTTTGTCATTTGTGACTGTGCAGCCCTCCGTGGAAAGCAGCACTCAAAGCACCAAGCTCCAAGCTGAGGAAACCCCCGGAAAGGTCCTGGCTTTTCTCGCAGTCCTGCACAGAGCCAGGTTTTTGGAAAGGTAGTGACAAAAAACTCAGAAATCTTCTGATTGCTTTTCAAGCCACTGAAAGAATATAAATAAATAAAAATCGAATCCTGTGGGATCAAGAACAGCCAGAAGAACCAGGTTCTGGCCTTGTGTGAGCTTTAGTTTACTAAAGGTGTTTTTTTTGTGCCTCTGCTATCATCTCTTGCCTTTAGAATAGGAACATTACATTCTCCTCTATTTATGTTGAAGCTTTCTGAAGGTAAAGATTGTCCCTCACAGTATTTCTATGCAGTTCCTGAAGCGACAGAATTGCACTGTGAATAAAAGTTGCAATGTTCCATCTTTGGGCTAAAAAGCCCTTTGGGACTGCTTTCCCCCCCGCCCTGCCATGCAGTTCCCAATATCATATACATTGATGGTTTCCAAAACCACTTTCCCGCTCATATTTTGCCTTCATTTCATTTCTCATTTCACATTTCTGCTTTTCCTGCTGTAAAGCAAGAATAAACCCCAGACTTCTGGAGTTCTTTCTCATTTCCATTTCTAGCCAAAGCCGATGGTCTTTGTTCAATCTGAGAGCTTTGCATTATCACCTTTATCGCCATCACAGTTAAACAGAAGTGCAGAAATGTTAATGGGATTAGGCACTACCTGGTATTTTTTTAATGTTTTTTTTGCTTATGTGTTTTACCCAAATCTCCCACTAGATGGTATGAAGGGACTGGCAAGAAAATTCCCTCTAAAAATGGATAGAAAATTTACTGTCTAAATAAATAAAATACCCTAAATATCTGGAGGAAAAAAAAAAAAAAAAACAGCTAAGGACCTAAGTCAGTGTCTCGGAAGCATCTGCTCTTGCTGCGTTTGCCGGAGTTGCACCTCTTCAAGGGTGGCTGATGGGTTCCGGGTGTGCCCAGCCCAGGAGGATCTCAGTACACGTGTGAGTTTTACTCTCAGTTCTGTGTCCCTCTGCAGAGAACAACCACCCGCGCTGCAAAGCGAAGCCCTTGGGTGCATTGGGTGCCAGGGACCCACACAGCAGCCTGGCGCGGTGACACATCCCTTGCCCACGGCTCTGCGCTCCGGGAGCTTTCCCTCGCCCGAGGAACAAAAGGAGCTTATTTTAATTCTCCCTGGAAATGCGTGGGTGTTTGATCATGGCACGATGCCTTCCTCCTTCGCAAGGGTTTCACCTAGAAAACGCAGCAGGGCAGTCGGGAGGGATGCAGAAGGTTCCTCTCTGGATTCATCACTCTGGTAGACAAAATAGCCAGCAAGGGGCACATGGTGTTTCTCGAGGGCAGCTGCTGAGCACGTAATTGCAGGGCTGGCTAATAAGGAAGCTTAGGAATGAAAAGCAGAATTTGAGTTTCACTTATTGGCCAGCGGGCACTCGCGCTCGGTGGGAACACTCGCTGCTTTGATGGGCACCACCACGGGTAGGGGAAATTCATTTATATTCCTCCATCAGGCCTCTGCGGGAAAATGAGAACTCATTTGTCACAAGATCTTCTAGGCAGATTGGAGAGAACTGGAAAACAGGTTGGTTCCTTTCCTCCGAGGCACCCAAAAGGTCTGAGGCCCCAAATTCAGAGACTGAAAAATCTCAGTGCTATCTCTGTCCGTTGAGCCTGGAGGACATCTGGGAAAAGAGACTGCAACAAAGTCTTCCCGGAACAGATGATTCAACTGATTTTTTGCAAAAGTTTTTTTTCATAGCAAAAGTTCTTTTTTTCTCAAAACAAGTATACACACAAAGAAACAATTAATAATAATTAAAAAAAAAAAGCAGAAGGCTTTCTTAAAAAAAAAAAAGAAGAAAATTGTTTCTGAATGCAACACACTTTGGGCAGTTCCAGTGTCACTCAGTATTTCCTTTGAAACAATTAAGCATTTTCAATCTTCTAAAAAACTTTTTATTTCTATTTGCAGCTTTTTATAGCAGCATTTCCAAGATCTGGGCAGTCTGTAGGCTTTGAATTGCAGTTCCCTCCATCTTTGCCCAAGCCTCCTGTTCAGCTCTCGGTGTTTAAAAGCAAAAGGAGAGATGGGTTAATTAAAAAGGCAGATCTGTGCTGGACAGGCAGGGCACAGAGGGCAATGACAGCAAAAAGAAATCCCTGTCTGTGTGACAGCGCCTAAAATGGACATACGTGGATATAATTACTTGAGCAGCAAACTGCTGAAGTAGCAACAGAAAAAAAAACATCAAACACACTGCACCTCCAAACATGTATTATTAGACTCTTCATAAGCTGTAAGACAGTCTCTTTATAGGCATCCATATTAGTTACAGAAAATTGACACCTTAACCTAAGAAGGTAGGAAAGGAAGGAACAAGCCTGTGTGTATATACAGGTGCCATGCGTATGTGTGTGTCAAACAGGGCATTTTATTCTGCGTGAAAGTGCTTTTGCATGAAAAAAAAAAAGATTTTCTAGTAGAATTTTAAATCTGCCACTGTAGTTAGTACCATGTTGGAGATAAGGAATTCAGGATTTTAGGCACAGCTCTCCAAGGGAGCTCAGGAATTTCATTTAGACTCAAGAATGGGTTTTTACAAACTGAGCTGGATTACACCCCTGCTCTGGCATAATTATACATATACATCCATGTATATATTTGTATGTATGTATGGTTTGGTTTGGGAAAGGATCTAATCCCTGAGTCTGTTTTACCCTCCATGAGTCCTGAGGAAGCTGCGTGGCAGGATGACACCTTAGCAGGATGGCAGAGGGTGACCCAGGACGAGGTCCTGCAGGGTCCAAGCGCTCAACACTTGGAGCCTTCAGAACTGGAGAGACTTGGCTTAGGAAAAGATTCCTGTTTGACTGGGCTGTCCATTCCTCTCAGCCTGAGTATTTGCTAGTCCTTTATTCCCAAATAAAATAAAGTGAGTGATCATTTTCGCTGGTCACGGGAGAGCCTTAAGTGGAAGATACCAATAAAATACATCACTTAGTTATTGCTGCTGCAAGAGAAAAGGCAGCTCTTGTCTCCAGGGCTGCCAGCATCATCCATCATCAGGAAGATGCTTACTAGAAAAAAATCTAATAGAAAGGATGTTTTTCCAGGGACTCATTGCAGGACAGAGGACTATGTGGTAGTGATTTTCCCTTGTCTTTCAGCTTTTCAGTCTATCAGGGATACTCTCTCTTTGATCTTTTGTGTAAGCTTATCATGAGCTGAAAAGTCAGAAGAGTAATCTGGTTCCGTTTCTCGTGGTACTCTGCACAGGGAGGTCCCAAAGCGGGGATTAGACACATTCAGCGAAGTAGGAGCAGAGTTTAAATAAAGTTTTCACAGCCCTCAACATTCCCTGCATGTTCGAGTATCCCTTTAAAAATGTGGAGGAAAAAAGAAGGGGAATGAAAAATCCGTCTCACACCCGATGTCACTCAGCAGTGAAAATGCTGCAGAGCCACGTGTTCTAACGTGGAGGATCAAACTGATGATCAAAGTGGCATCAAATAAGTGAAATCCGTATGAGGACATTTAGTGAAGTATCTCAAAATATGGATTTTGAGCCTAACTTTCTCCCTTCTGTCTTCTCGTCCTCCCCAGAACTAATTTGTATTATAATTATTGTCATTGTTTTACCTTCTCTTGAGGAGTCGAATGTGTCATAGTTCTTAGCTTGTCCTCCCCGAGGGCTGCTGTACTTACCCTGTTGTTGCATTGAATAAGGACAAATTAAACATCTAGTAGAGTCCCAGAACTTGTGCAGACCATCTTGAACTTTGAAAATGCTCATGTTTCAGTTTAGGGAAGAAATCAACAGGCATTTTTCATATTAATTTTCATCATATCATCATATTTAGTGAGTTTTTTATTGGTTTTACTGGGTTTTGTTCCAGGAATCTCCCCTTCCATACACGTCTGCATGGCTGAGGAGAAAACTTTGACACCATGAAATATGTATCCTCCAAATCACAAGAAACCAGATTCCAAATGAATAGAGCCTAAAATGTATGATTAAAATTTCCCAAATTCTCATGATTTTTCAGGCAATAAGCTGATTGCTTGAGAATGGCTAGGGACCTGACATGATCCTGGGTTTGTCTGCTTGATGCTACTGGTTCTAAAGCAAACCAACTGTTTCTAATATAATCTAATCTCTGTCTCTTGGTACTTATCTCTTATTTACCTCTGAAGTATTTGAGTGTGTTTTTGCTCTTCAGGATCTGGCCACCAACTTGTAACTGCCCTTTAGAGTCTCAGGAACATGTTTTCTAGCTATATCCTCCTCCAGTTTCAAATCCCCAGCCGAGGAAGGAGCTGAAATCAATGAAAAACAATTTGTTGTTCCTGCAGTGAAGCTCTGACAAGTCATACGCTTGGGCAGATGCCTGGTGCTAGCTCTGGTAAGACTATATTTGAAGGCTACAGAAGAAAATTACATTGTCTGTCATTGTCAGCTTTATCAAGAATAGACACAAAACACGCTTGAGGACATTAGATAGATAATTCTTTGGAGCAGGGAAGCAGGTAGATAAAGCTAGACGCTAGAGCAGAAGAGCCAACATTATACATCAGTACTGACATTAACATTACCTTATCTTCATGGTGTTGGACCTATCAGAGCGTCATCAGTTCTTGGATCTGGGATACAAAATCCAAAGCATTGATTAGAATGAAAAAAAAAGAAAAATGAAAATTGTATGCAGAAGGAAACAGCTGTGCCAGCCTGATGGACACTCTTGTGGGCGCGAGTGGAGAGCTCTTCCTGGGCGGTGATGTTTGCATGGTGTCTACAGGGGTGCAGAAGATTTCAGAAGAGATCTGGCTTGTACCCAAGTGGCTGAGAAGGCAGGTGAACCTGGAGCATGTCTGTCCATGAGGGACCAAGGATCCTCCTTTTAGCCTTCTGATTCGCAGGGTTAGTGCCTGGCAGGGAGGGATCATTGATGGTTGGGGCCAGGAACTGGTGGGACAAAAGCAGAGCTGTAGCTGGGACCCTGTGCAATTACATCTTTAATTAAGACAGTGACTTCTTGGTAACAAAGCAAAGGTTGGAACTGATCTCCCAGTTTCCATCTCTGCCCCTGCTACCCTTAATTTCAGTTATGTTTTTGAAGTAGATGAGCCTCTTATTTACACTTAAGGAGAAAAAAAAAATTTATTATTTTCTTTAAAAAGCTTTGAGTGAATTTACTGAGCTGCATATTGCATCTCAGCATGCTTTCTTTGAGAGGAACAGGCAAGGATTCATTAGAGCTTGTAAAATTGTCCAGTGCGAATATCTGTGTGAATAAAAAGCAATGAGTTTTCCTTTTTTTTTTTTTTTCACTGTGCCTTGAGCCCTGTAACCTGCAAGGATTTGAAGCAGTCTCAAGAGATGGGTGTCATCTAATGTGAGCGGAGGTGTCTATAGTGTAGGACTTCCAGTCTGCGCCAATTGCCTGTGCTAGCTTGAAAGCCAAAGAAATCAGCGTGTCTCCTTTCTTCTCCTGAGGTCAATATCTGGCTGTGTGAAGAAAATTATGTTTTAATGCTGCCTGGCTTTTTGGGAGGGCACAGTGTTTAGTTCAGAAGGGACCATTTACCTTTTTGGGCCACTGCAGCAAAAAGTGAAGGATCCCGCTTGAACTATTTGTAAAACAATTCCCTACTCTTGACTTTTTTCACAAATGGTTTGACTTTTTCTCTTAATTAGGTAAATGTATATGCAAAATACATCATAAATCTGAACACACAGTGGTCAAAATATTGTCGCAAGCAGAATGGGTACCCATGAGCCTGCATTTAAATTAAGCTTAAGGGACAATAATAGAGGGTCATTTATCTTGATGGAACATTGAGAAGAAAAGGTCCCTTTGCTAGATGAAAACACCTTTTCACAGATGAAATCAAGGACTCTCCCTGCACCCATCCTGTTCTCAAGGTGGAGGAAGCGAGGGCCTGGAAGGAGAGCACTGCAGGCAATCTCACCCATGCAGGTTTTCCATCTCCCCGGTTTCTGCCGCCAGTTCTGATCAAAACGACCTGGAGATTGTTCTTCTTCAGTGAAGACTGAGAGCAGAATATGCTCAAAAAAAGCACTTGCAGGCAGAGATCGTAGCCTCCTGCACAGAGTAAAGACACATCACGAGCTCTTACACCTCTCACTGATCCCCTTGCCAAGAAGACT
The DNA here is from genome assembly GCA_013398735.1 of Nothocercus julius. Taxonomy (NCBI): domain Eukaryota; kingdom Metazoa; phylum Chordata; class Aves; order Tinamiformes; family Tinamidae; genus Nothocercus; species Nothocercus julius. The sequence continues at coordinate 277,628 of VZSV01000245.1, read as the reverse complement.
CGCAAAGAGTATTCAATAGTCTTGCTATTACTATCAATTCTCTTCTCTCCCTCATCATTTCTGGACCGCTGAGGGGCTAAAATATTAAGCGAGACATTGATGAATTTGAGGCTGGATTCTTTTAATTCATTCCTGGCTGAGTTCCTACTTGCATCCATAAATCCACTCTAGTTAATTCAGAGAATTTATGGCTTGAGCCCTGTCAGGTGCTTTGAAAAGTCTCTATTGGTTCCTCATTAATGAGACATTTTCCCCCTTTCTGGAGCCTGTTACCTAAACAGGTTTTCTTTAATAGAAAAAAAAAATATATATCAGCAGAGCAAAACAGGCCTCCCACTGCCTTCTCTCAGCAGCAGCAGCAAAGGGCCAACCCAGATTGCTGCTGGCAAAGGGACGGGGCCCAGGGTGGAGCGCGATGCCCTCGTGACACCCGGGCCCACGTGGCTATCTGTAACTCAGGGCTAGCGGGCAGCTCTTTAGAGTCCTCCTCACTCTTTCTGACAGCTTGATCTGGTAATCTGAAAAGTCTTTTTTCTTTCAATCTCTATCTTATTCCTCTGCTCCTCTGCCAGTGGATTTGACCTTGCAGCTCCTTGTCAGAGGTTTGCTGTAGCTGGCGTAGAAAAAAAAATGTGTTTTCCTCTTCTCTGTGTTGACATAACTCTACATCTTGTTTTATTTTATAAATTAGCATTCATTTATCTGCCTGTCTTTGTATTTGTGTCTGTCTGTGTGTGCTTATTCATTGCACTGTAAGAGTATCTGAGCATCCCACTCCTACATGCAAGAGGAATAAACTTCTCTGCTCTTCCACAAAACAGTGGAGCACCTAATGATGCAAAAGAATGGGAAGTTTAGCAAGTGGGAAAATGGTCAGGTTTTGGTCCTTTAAAAAGTTTGAAGTTGCAATTCCTGTGAGCTGGGAGGAAAGGGAAGGACAATTCCACTTCCTTCCAAGCATCCTGTTGAGAATCCAGTCTTTTCCTCCCAGCTAATTCTAATTCTGTAAATTGGCGAGATGAGAGAAATCCCTTCTGTCTAAGCAGAAGAGCGACTTGGATAAAGAGAAGCCCCTGGCTCCAATTAGTGCTTCTGTCGGGCCAGAAATAACTGAGTAGTGACGTGTGGTTGGACCCTGCTACCCTGGTCAGTGCAGATCAAAGCGACACTGACGCCTGGGTGTAACCTGGGGTACATGAGCCTTGCTCATGTGTTATAACATCATATAGGCACTTCCATTTTCTTTCTGCCTTTTAAGTACTCTCAGCATCTCTGCACCCTCCCAATTCAGTAAAAGGCAACTGAAATCCTATGTTGGGAGCCTTCAAGGGAAATAGCCCTTATGTATTATGATAGCATAAGTTTAAGTGATCATTAAGCAGTAGGAGTTACTATTTGAAATCCATATTCTCGCTAACCAGGCCATTCTGCTTCACCCTGGGTGAAATCCACCCCTGAGAAGAACAAGGCCAAAGAATAATTTAAGCTCCACTAAACCCTTGAAAAATAATTTCACCAATTCTGAGCACATCATTCGAAAAAAAAAGAAATTTAAATGGAGCATAAAATCTAACAAATTGTAACAAGATTCCCATCAATATTCATTTCCTATAATATTAAGGCTTGTGTTATATATCTCTGCTGATAGTGAGCTCAAAAATGCATTGTGAACAGACCAAAAATAGTATATAAAATATATGGTGAAGTATTAAAATAATAAGTAAGCTAAAGCCTTACTTTTACAGCTGACAGCTGCTTTGAAAGGAGCCTGATAACATTACATCTGTGTTGGAGAAGGGAGTAGGAACATCTTTGGTTTGTTTATAACATGTTTTCATTGAGGAAAGTTAATAAAGTTAGCAAAGTTAACAGGGCAAGTGAGAAATGTGTCACAAGCTTCCACATATCTGTTCATCAGCAAGAGGGAAACATGAGTATCGGAAGCATCTCTCCCTTGTCTCCTTCTCTGAAGCCAAATAGATCTCCACTGATTTAGAAGAGCAGTTAATTAGCTACTCCATCTCGATGGAAAAGGGAAGCGTGGTCAGTGAATTAATGTGCAGGAATTTGTCAGTGTAAGCGCAGTGCCCAGAGCGTAGGATCCCAAGGCCTATCTAGGTCTCTGCAAACATTTTGACAGGCACAGAGCCCCGGATCGAGGAGCGTGAGGGCACTGGGTAGCAGCTGCTGTTGAAGAGGGAGTTTTAGCTGCTTTGTTCACTTCCCTGGCTAGTCCTTGTCTCCAGCCTCCTTGGACACAGCTCAGAGCTGAAGCCCAGTCCTGGTCCTCTGTATCCTTGCCTGGGACAACCAGCCCCTAGTTGCAGACTCTAGGAGGAATCAGGGAAAATGAATCCTTAAATTAGCCAATGCAGGTGGTGTGAGTGCTCACCGTGGCTTCGCAGAGGCTAAGTCGTTGCACTGCTGCTTTTGTGCCTTAATATCTTCCTTTCACTGCTCCCTGAGCAGCAGTAATGCAACCGATGGTCTGCAGGATCAATCTTTAGAGTACCAAAATTGAATTTGTTGCTCTCTCTGGCTTATTTTAGAATCTAATTATGATCAAGAAAAGATCTTTAAAGAAAAATAATAAAACTAACTCACTCCGGATATCTAGAGAAGATAAAGCAGAAGCAGCTGAAACAATCTGGGTGGGGAAAAGTTTATCTTGATTTGCCTCGTGTGTGAACTTACGGTTAGGAATGAAGAAATACTTGCAGGAAGCAGCAAACTTTTTCTTCTTGAAGATCTGATATTTCTGACAAGTACATTGAAAATATATCAGAGGAGAGGATCTTGCTGTCCCCAGATGGAATAAGAATGAAATTAGCAAATGGCACATTAACATATTTCTGGTTATATTCCAAACTTCCTGCAAGAGAGAATGTTATGAGGAGGTAATTTCTCCAGTTTACAAGATGCCTAGTTTTTTTTCCTTGAAGTTAGGGGCAACAAAGAACCTCTGCACGTGAGACTAGCCCTTTCACAAGGATGGAGTCTTTCAGCTTTCCGATTGATCTCAGCCTAAACTTTAGGGTATTAGTGTAGTGCCCTTAAAGTCACCGTGTGTGATCTTTAGAGAAAGAGAGAGGGTTTTTTAATAGGACTTTACAGGAATTGAGTGAAAAGTGGTTTTCACAGCCTGGAAAAGTTTCACGTTCTACCCCAAGGAATAGCTAATGCCTTATACGAAGTACAGGAGGAACAAGGACAGAGGGACACTTGGGCACTTAGTGCTGTCGAAAGCTAAAATGAAACCCGAGGTGTTATCTGGGCTGTCTCTCTGGGAGAGGATTAAGGACACCTGCACCAGCCTGGACAACTGTATTTTTCTTTTTGCAAAAACTTCAACTCATCAGGAGAATTTGATGAACAGATTAGCAAAGAGCTTCCGGGAACAACCTTGCCCCAGAGCAAACAAATAGTCTGAGAGTCAGTGCTAAAAAGACCTCTCCTTCTAGCCCAGTGTGCCCTCACCACACTGCCTCCACCAGTGACCCTTAGCCACATCCAATATTATTATTTTTTCCAGTCTTTTGCAGTGCTGAATCTCCTGACCGGTGGAACAGAGGATGGGTGACATATGTTGGATCTGGTGTGTCAGAGAAGAGAACCTTCCTCTTGGGCACCTTGCAGAGTGATGTTCTCATTAGCCCTGCTATTTAGAGCCAGACAAAGCCCTAACAGAATTAAATTGCACATTTTTAAAAGTCAGGCTGATTAACCCACGTGGAACAAACTAACGAGGCAGATGTAGGTAGCGCGCCCTGAAGTTTCTCAATTAGAACTTCATGCACTGAAAAATAAAAATCACAGTTAAAGCTTTTCATGGTATAAAGTCTTCTCTATAAAAAATAAAAAAGAAACAAAAGAAAGAAATCTAAGCTGTTCTCAAAACAAAGTTTGGGTCAAAAGGACATTTTGCTATGACATATTTGATATGCAAATAAGCAAAAGCTTTTTAGAATGGTCCAAAGAATGGTGAAAGTCCTGAAATCAGTGGTATAAAATCTTTAATTTATGCTCAAGTGATGGTGTATTTGGGAGGGATATTTTATAGTCTTGTCAGTTCATCTCTGGATTTTCCAGTTTTGCTTTCTTATTTGAAGGATTTTTATTTTCCATTTAATCTAGATTTTTTCCTGTAATGGAAAAAAATAAACTGTCAATTTTAACTGGCAATTTCCTCATCTTCTGTAGTTCTTTAAATGAGGACTAGCAGAAAAGCTTTAGTGTATGGTTTCATGCTATTGGGCTGAATTCTGGAGTCACTAAATGCATTCCCTGACAGAGGGACAGATGTTCCTATTAGATACTGTAGTGACCTTAAAAATCTATAAATCTCTGAAAAACAGAGCAGGTCTGGAGTGTGGCAGCCGGCAAGGGTTAACTTGTCCTTTAGACTTCATATATTCATCTTTTGTATCCTTTTTATCACTTGTGCGGGGTAGTAAATTCACTGGATCATTCTATTTACTTATTGATCAGGCTCTGGTGCTCTGGAACATCGACATGGCACTGTCAGCACGGGCGCGCGGCAGGGACAGTGGCCATCTAACGTGCCCGCCCCTGCTCCACGCCCCGTCTCGGCGCCCTGCCGCTCACCCCTGCACGGTGAGTGCTCTGCAGCATCATCTGCCTCTGGGGCTTCCTTGCACAAGCGAGGAGGGAGCTCCCGCCAAAGCACTGGACTTCACCCTTCCTGCTCTTCTAGTTTTCCTAGTCTTGAAGCTGCTCCAGCCATGGATGCAACCTGGATAACCAAACCTCTATACAGACCTGCCCGAGGCTCGTACTCTGACCTTGAGGTGAGTGTAGGAGACCCGTTTCCATCCTTCTGGCATAGTTCTCTGAAGAAGGCTGGAACGTCTTGGCCCCAACTGCAACTCCCCTCAAAGGTCTTTTTGGGACTCCATGTGGCAGCTAGACCAAAGCTGGTTATGAATCAAAATGAGTGTTTCCTAAGGCCTATTTCTTTTGCTAAAGATTCTGAATTATTCGTACCATGCTAATGAAGTTCATCCAGGTCATCTGAAGTGTCTTTCAGTTCTTTAATACATTTTCTAAGAGACTGAATTCAAGAAGATAGGAGATTATTTAACCGTGCTGGAGATGGACTGTTGTCCAAGCAAGCAAAAATCCTAGGTGGGGAGAACTCATGAGAAGGCTGGGGGTCTCTCTGGGGTAGGGTGGTGGCACTTCTGGAGATGTTATAGGGCAGGAGAGGCTGGGCAACAATACAGAGAGAGAGTGATAGTCCAGCTCTTGAGCAGGGAAGAGCAAGAACATGGTGAACGTGAAGACGACAACCTGCAAAGATTTGATGAGAGCTGTCAGAGCAGGGGAGGTAGGAGGGGAGTATGTTGTGTGGAAAGCTGCTCGTGGTTGCTGCTAGGCAGGAAGGAAAGGCAGGAGGAAGATCTTGGCTCCAAAGAAAAACAGAGGTTTAAAATAGGGAATCTAAACGGTTTTCGATCTTTTCAGGAGATAAAATCTGTGAGGGCTTGAGGGCTTTTATCAGAGGTGATGAACAGCGTGATTTTATTGGAGTGAAGCCCAGAGGTATTGCAGGCTGTTCTGGAACGATGCAGGTGTGTGGATTTTAGCAGGCAAGTTCCACAGGACAGAATGAGTAGGGCACAATTCACCCCAAGGGTCACTTGGATGGAGGCTCCAGGGTTCATGTCCTTCTGTCCTTGCCCTTGGAGTCCCGATGCTGCCTCTGTCCACAGCATCCCACCCTCGTCCCCACAGGATGCCTGGTGCAAGAACCTGGGCAACGAAGAAAAAGGGGGTTTCGATATCAGGTATCTTTTCCGCCTGGGACATGACCATGTCCTTTGGAAATCTGTTTGGGTGATGGAGAAAAGGAGGAGAGAGGTGTAAAAAGAGAAGAGAGAGACCAGGCAGAAAAGCTGAGTCAGCATCATGCTAGGAGAACCAAGCAGCTGCTGATGGGGACATTTCCAGAGGGGACTAAAGATCCACATTGAAATCCATCTTGTGCCTGAATTGGATATTCTGCTTGTAGAATTTCTCAAAAATTTTCACAAGTTCTGGAATATTCTCTTAGTGCTCCTGCATGTAAATGATCTGGAGCTGCGGGTTTTAAAATGTTTGACTTGAATAGCTGTTGTTTAACATCCTCTTTAATTATATTGAATTCTTTCTGTACAATCAAACATTGCTCAGGGCCATTGGAAAGTGAAGTATTTCATTATCCTTGTAGGATATGAATACATCATCCAAATTCTTTCCAAATGCACAACTGAAATATTTATTGACTACTTCTGCTTGCTGTGTGTTGCAAAGCTAATTTTCCATCCTGTCTAGTGCTAGACCTATTGGAGCTGATTCAGTCTGAAATGTTAAGGCTCAAGTTCAGTGCACTCTCAGCAGCAAACCAAAGGTGCTTGCATTTCAAGCCATGCACATTCTTCCCTAGAAAGAAAATCCAGTTGGGAAAACCCAAGGATTCCCTTTATGCACATTTTTTTTGTCATTTTTTCTGGAAATCCAACACCCTAAATTATTTTGGCTTTCATATTCCCTAGAGAGGTTGTGTGCTGAGAAAAACACAGTGATGTTTAGGGTTGCATGGCCAAAAAACGCACTCATGCAACTTGCACCTTTGCTGTTGTGGAGCTGACAGTGTCATCAGGACAGCCGGACTACCCGTCAGTCGCCGGCATTTGTGGGCATTTTGAAGCATCTGACTGCCTTTTTTTTTTTTTCAAAATCCTGCCCTATTATTTAGTGGCCTTTTACTTCAGATAATTGTTTCACTTAGGATGTTTTCAAAGCCTTTTTATGAGGAGTGTAGTCCAAAATTAGAAGCAGTACTTAGCTAATAACAGTGATTGCTCCAAACCACTAAATGAGGGAGCTAATAGAGAGTTAAAAGGCTCTCTGTGTCAGCACCAGACCAACAAGTTCACTGGTTTCTTTGGGCTCTTTTCCTCCTACCACCATGATTTAGCTCACCCAGAGCTTAATTAATTCAGCTTTTCCAGTGTCAGCTTGGGAACATGAAGGCACCGTCCCTTTTGTCACCATCTCTCTGGACTGGAGTTACCCAGCAGCCTGATTCACATCTGGATTAAGGCAACACCTGCCCTGGGCAGGGACCTACAGCTGGAAGGAGCAGAGCAGCCTGAATTTACAGGGCTCCAGAAATATTAAAAGAAGAATTTAGAGGTATCGTGCTGACTTTTATGGACTATGCCAGGCAGCAAGTCATACGTAGCTGTGAAATTCCCACTGTCACTCAGTTCCCACAGACCGGGGTAACCCTGGTGACTCCAGTTCATTCATTATTTGAGCTCACCCTGCTGCTGAGTGATGTGTCTGCTGCCCTCGGGGTGCAAGAGAAGAGCTCAATCTCCTTTAGCCAGCAAGGCTTGGTGCTGGACTGCTGTGCAGCCACAGCTCCGAGATTAATGTCTGTTGGAAATGACTCACTGCGAAGCAGCCTCGGATCGACTGCAGAGTGTGGCTTCTCGCCCAGCGCGAGCGCGTCTGGAAATCAAATGTTTAAGGCTGCATTTGATAAAATGGGACGGTGCAGCACAGTTCGGCTGGGGCAGCGGCCGTCCCATGCAGGTGTCCCTGTCCCAGTCTCATTAAGCACTGCCCAGAAGTCTGTCATCCATCAGAGAAGCTGGTAGAAAACACCTGGTAAGGCAGAGTGGACAAAATTGTTAACCTGAAAAAGTGGATTGATGTTCACAGAATCACAGAATGGTTAAGGTTGCAAGGGACCTCTAGAGATCATCTAGTCCAACCCACCCTGCTCCAGCGGGGACAGCTGGAGCGCATGGCACAGGGGTCGCATCCAGATGGGTTCTGAAGATCTCCAAATCATTCTTTACTCTCACCCTGCTGCCGCTCGGCATATATTCAGGGGACTACATTGCAAGATCACTTACGGTTTGACTTTGTGTGCCTTCTACATAGCAAAATAGTGCTTAAGACAAATGTTGTGAATACCTAAAACAATTAAAACATAACTAAAACAAGAAAAATCAAATAGCAATTCTTTGGAGTGGGCCTACATGTTTTGTTTGCTTTCTGAGGTAAACCGATGGAATTCCATAAACTGATGAAATGAGAGAGTTGAATCGAGAAAAATACACTGAAAAGAAGTGGGAGGAGAACAAGGAGGAATAAGCAGAGAGGTGAAGGCACCAGGGTGGGGCCCTGCTCACAGCTATTAACACCACACAGGGACAGCCTTGTTTAGACAAACCCTGAGGACAGACATTTGCATGGTATTGACAGAAATGACAATAAATAAAATACCTCAGGTAAATACCTCAGTCATACTCCCAGTCGTACTCAGTCATACGCCCAATGTTTATCCTCAGTCCTGCTCCCAATATTTACCCTCGGTCCTACTCCCAATGTTTACCCTCAGTCCTACTCCCTCTGTTTACCCTCAGTCGTACTCCCCATGTTACCCTCGGTCCTCCTCCCAATATTTACATGCCTTAGCAGTAAAGACAGAAGTAAAGAAGGCGCTTAGTAACTCTGCCTGCTCTGCATCCTCCATCACAAAGGCACCCTCCCCATTCAGCAGGGGACTAACATTTTCCCTAGTCTTCCTCTTACTGCTGATGTATCTGTAGAAGCCCTTCCTGTTGTCCCTGACATCTCTCACTAACTCTAATTCCAAATGGGCCTTGGCCTTCCTTATTGCATCCCTGCGTTCTCTGACAATGTTCCTATATTCTTCCCATGTGGCCTGGCCCTTCTTCCACCTTATGTACGTGCTCTTTTTCTCATTAAGTTTACCCAACAGCTCTCTGCCCATCCACGCAGTCTCCTGCCCCCCTGGCTCAACTTCTTATAGGAATGCACCGATCCTGAGCTTAGAGGAAGTGGTGTTTGAATATTAGCCAACTCTCCTGGACCCCCTTTCCTTCTAGGACCCTTGCCCAGGGGTTTCTTCCAAGGAGCTCCCTGAAGAGGTCAAAGTCAGCTCTCTTAAAGTCCAGGGTTGCAGTCCTGCTTCTTGTCCAGCTTCCTCCTCGCAGGATTGTGAATTCCAACATCTCATGGTCACTGCAGCCAAGACTGCCTCCAACCTTCACATTTCCCACTAGACAATCTCTATTTGTTAGTGTCAGGTCTAGGAGCGCCCCTCCCCTTGTTGGCTCATCAACTATCTGCATCAAGAAGTCATCTGCAATGTTCTGCAGGAACCTCCTGGACTGTCTGTTCCTAGCTGTATGATTATCCCAGCAGACGTCAGGTTGGTTGATGTTCTCTGCCTGCTAACAACTGCCAGGACAAATGGCAAGAGACATGGACATGTCCTGCTGGCAGCCTCTAATCATGCGCTGCGAGAAGGAGACATCACAGCTCAGTGCTGCCCTGCGACTTCCACAGGCTGGAAGGAGACTGGCTCTGCCAGCTGCCCTTGTAGGATCTCCAGCACTTCAGTCTCTGCTGCTGCTCCCCACAGCACTGCGGAGCAGAGCAGTGCCATCAGGGCCATGTTACAGCAGGGAGATGAACCACTTGGGTGCCTTCCAGACCCTCGTCTCCCTGCCTTGGCTCACTACAGCTCATGGTACAACTGTGACAGGAGCTGACGTGGCAGAGGTAGAAGCCCGTTCTGTCCCGCTTTGTGCTGGGACCTCTGTCCTCCAGCAGCCTCTTGCGGGGCAGGAAGCTGAAGGTTGAGGCTACGTCCTTGCCTGGGGCCACTGAGAGCCACGTGGCCACCTAGAAAGTTTAGTGAGAGACAAGTATATTCCTCTCTTTTCTCTTCTTGCATCTTGGTTTTCAAACTCAGGGAATAATATGTTCCTCCTTGAAGGAACCTGAAAGGTGTATGATCACTGTCTGTCAGGGCCCTGCTTCCTTGCATCAGCTGAGATCTATCTGCTGGGCATCATGAAAATCCCTGTGCACCGGGAATGCAAAACGAGCCATGGCCTTTTTCGATTCGAGCTCTGCGCTGCCGTGAATGGCACCGTACGAGTGCATCTGAGAACCTCGGCGAGCAGTTTAGAGCTCCTTGCAGCAGGGCACCCGCGATGTTGCCATGACTACTCATTATTAATAACAGCCTGCAATGATTGCTAACTCTGGAGGGAGGGGAAAGGGTCCTATAGCTTTTGGGTCTGTCTACACTGCTGGTTAGCCTCAAATTTGAGGTTGCTTGGTCAGCCCAGGGCTTGTGAAGTGCCCTTTTGTGTCCCTTTTAGCCCGCAGTAACACTCTCTGTTGAAAGGTCCATATTATCAGGACCTGTCTGAAATATCTGGGCGTATGGACAGCACATAAAGCTGTGGAAGGAGCAGCAGCCAAGAGTGTGTGCCAGGGAACTCACTGCCTTGGAGCTCCCCACGTCTGAGTGAGGGGCAGGAGGAAGAAGAGCTGGGGTGCAGAGCAAAGCAGGGCTGCCCTAAGCGTCAGGTTCCTCAGGACCTCCAGAGGACCCAGCACTCAGGGTCGCTTTGGCGCGGCTGGTGCAGGTGTGCGTGTAACGGCCGCAGCCAGGGTCCCTCCACCAGGTAATTCCTCAGACCAGTGCAATGCCCCTGGGAAAGGGTATTACTTTGTGGGCACTCTTGCGTCTCCCCTCACCCTTTCCTCAACCTCTGACTTTCTCTTTTAACAGATGGGAATAAGCCAAGGCCCCAGGCAGCTTTTGTTGTTCCCACTCTTTTCTTGTGATGCCAGTGTGGCAGTTCTGTTTGCTCAGATGCTCCATTCAGGCACAAAAGTCTTTACAGAACAAAGATGTTTGTTCCGTTTTGAAGTCTCTCTGGTGATGCAGGAATCCCAGAGAGCTGCGAGGGAGAATGTTCCTCGCAGCTCTGGCCATGTGGGCAAGCCAGGAGAATCTCCGACTTTTAGCATTCAGTGCAGGGGTAGAGCAAGGTGCATTTGGGAGATGTAAGATCCCAGCGTGGTTCAGAGAGAAACTGTTGTAAAACACTTTGCCGAGGGCTAAGACAACACACATTTATTGTGGGTTTAGCACACTGATCAAATGTGGTCTGCTTAATTTCAGTTCTGACCCATCCTGTCCTTTCTGTCTCCCTCTCCTGCTCCCTGTTGAGTCGTGATTGCAGCTTCCTTGGCTCAGTGCAGCTCAGTCTGTCATGTCATCCTGAGCCCATGATGTGACACGGGGGAATCCGAGGTGACAGGGAGGAACAGCATGATGGGCTGCAAGGCTGGGAACAGAGGTGACGTGAGCTATTTTAGGATGGGATGCCAGCAATTGACAGCTGATATAAAGCAGACCTGACAGATGAGAGGGCCAAGCTGCTGTTTGCAGCCTTAGCAGAGGAGCTCATTGACCTTTAAGATGGTTTGGCACTTCACCCACTGCTGAGTCACTGACACCCGGCACTGCATGGATTGGTCTCAGTGCCTGCAGAAGAAGGATGCTCCTCTTGTGTCACGGTGCGTTGGACGGATAGGTCAAAGATTGGCTCATTCCTTGGCCTTCGGTAGGCTGAGGAGCAAGTTGCTCCAAGCTGGATCCACCTTAGAAGCAGATGCTGAGATGTCCAAGACGATCATTTCAGCTTCTCACCAGCACACAGAGACAGTCGTGTCCCAGGGTGATCCTGCCCGTCTCGGGACTGACATTTGAGACATCTGAGCTGCCATCCGGTGCTCCCACATCTCTGTAGTGACTACAGAGGCCGTCGGGGATGACTTGCATAGATGCAGAAATCTACCCCATCCATCTCACAGGAGAGTTCTCTGCTTGGCCCGTATGCTATAGCCCGATTTGCAGCATAGACAAATTCTCTCCTGGAGAGTCTTCATTGGACTAGATGATCTCCAAAGGGCCCTTACAGCTTCAGTCATTGTGTGATTCTGTGATTGATCCCTAGTGTGGAGTTTAAGAGTCTCTTTATAACCAGCTCTGCAGGATCTTCTGCTTTGGGAACCAGAAGTGCACATCCATTGCTCTCAGCAGAGTTTTTCCCTGCTGTCTCTCTGCATTTTATTTTCCGATACTGCATCCTCTTGGCCAAAGCAGGTTGCCTTCAGCACCAAAGAAGTGTAACCCTGGCAGAGGGCTGTTTTTTTTTTTTTTTTTTTTTCATTTTACTGGCTTGCTTAGAAGAAAAACAATGCTGGAAGTAATGGATCTTTAAGTGCTAATTTTGCTTCTTGATTAAACATTTAAAGGATTGCATAGGTTCGACATCAGACCAGACTGCCTATTAACTTGCAATTGTACTAAATGTATCAAGCTAATTTAGTCCTGGAACTCTGCCAGGAACAAGCACGTGATTTTGCTTTAGCAAGAACTTAGAATCAGGTTCTGAAAATAAAAGTTCAGAAGAATCCACTTTAACTGTGGATTTCTTTAAGGGAAATTGAAGAGATTTGTTGTTTCCAAATTAGAGCAAACCAAAAGGAAGAGCCTGTGGCTCAACACAGCACCTGCTGGAGCCTGGAGGACTCATCTGTGCTCCAGTGTTGTTGGCTTTTCCGTAGGAGCTGCAGGAGGATGGACAGGATCTCACCTGGCACGGAGCCTGGCAATGTAGAGCTTCCTCGTCAGCATTTGCACTTCAGAATATCCCAAATGAAATTTCAGGGTACCTACATCATGCCTGGGACTGGGGCCTTGAACGAGGGTGGGAAACGATGCAGTCCTTCAGCGTGTCCGTAGCCACAAATATTGGCCTCCCGCTCTTACCATGAAGGTGGGGTTTGCTCTCATATCTCATGAGTGCCCGTGGAAACAGCGAACACGCTGCTGTAAACTTGGCAAAAGAGATGCGTCAAAGTTGTGTGTCTGTTTTGTGGCAGCTCCTTTCTCCTGCCATGAATAGTAGGCTCTCATATCTTATAAATCTGTGATTTGGGGTCCTGTCTAGGGGGTTACTGAGCAGTTCAGCAGTGTCTGAAATCCTGCTGGAAGGAGACCCTTGAGAGCAACATGAAAGTGGACTCAAGTGGAGTTCAAGCGGACTCAAAATGTCCAGATGCAGCTGCAAAACAAGGATTGGCAGGACAGCAAGGCCCCTTATCAGAGGCTTCCATATATCCCCAAATCCTGGTGGATGCCCACAGTGAGAAACACACAGGGTGGACCCAGCATGTAGCAGAAGGAAAATTCCCTTCTTCTGTGATGAGGTGAGGCTACCAGAACCTGTGCAGACTGTGGCAATAGAAAAGATTCACCCACCATTCAGGTGCTGCCTGTCAAGGGTTAAGACAAAGGTAGCTTATTTCCTATTTATGGACAAATAAATCCGTTACCATTTTCTCCAGTTTTGTGGCTTTTTTGAATGATGAACGGGAAAAGTGAATTGAACTGGTTCCAGTTTGCAGTGAGAGGGCAATTTCAATTGATTTAAGGGAGAGAACAGTGCAGAGAATCATCACAGAAAGAGGCTGGAATTAGTCAATAAATAAAGTGCGGGGTTTGCTTGGAGTTTTGCATCCTCGTTGTATGGAGATTGGGCCAGCACGGTCCTGAGAGAAGACGTCCTGGAATAGGTGCTGTGGCTGTGTGCAGACTATTTAGGACTTTGTTCTAGAGAAAAATCCTTGTGCTTATGGCATGGAATATATTGGAATAATATGAACTACCTTGTGCTGTTGAGACTAGCAGCTCTGCAAACTGAAGTTATGTTGAACCGATTATTTTTATTCCCTTTGTACAGATGGAAATAATTTGTTGCACAGACAAGTGAGCTCAATGGCTCGTGGTGACTGTGGGATAGAAACCAGGACATGGTGGCTTCCCAAGGGGACCCTCGCTCCTGTGGCACCATCTCTCCCATGCCCCTGGCTGCAGGTGGGGAAGGGGCTCCTGAGGATCTGCTGTCACATCTGGGAATTCACCCCAGGACATATCCACCTTCAGGCACAATTAGAGCTATAGGAAATCAATATTTAATAGAGTTCATTTAAAATGCACAGACAGTGATGTGTTAGGAAAGGAATAGATTAACATTCGCTGTGTGCCACAATCACTGCTCTCCAAGCTCCTTAACTCCACATCCTCTGGAGATGGCAGTTTATTATGTCAAGAATGTGAAAGAGAATGAGAAAGAGGTGGGCACAGAAATTTTAAGATTTTTTTTTTAAAATTTGATTTACTTAAGGGATATGGCCCTTCTCTTCCTTTTAGCACACTGTATCTCAAGGTTTTGGGTGGAACTGTGGCCATTTCTGCATCTGTGTGGTCAGCTTGTCAATCCAAGATGCTGAAATTCATCTAGGTGCATCAGCAAGGTGGGGTGTTCAGGGCAGCAGGGCTCTGCTGCTCCAGGCACTATCAGCTTGCTGCATATATGACACATGCTTTACTTTTAGAACTAGGTGATATTTTTAGACCTATCTTTCTCCCCCAGAAAGTTCATATTTACATTGAGCAAAGCATTTTATGAAATACTGTCAACTAAAAAATCAGTAAGGGATCAGTTGGTTTAAAAAAAATCCCCAACAATGAAATGAAAAAGTCTGAAGAAATTGCAACATTTTCTGTTGACATTTGCACATATAACAGTGGGAGAGGCACTGATGATCACGGGAGCTGCCACCTCCATGGAACAGGCGCATCCTGGGCAGCCTGGGATGCTCCTGCCTTGCTGACTGGAGTTGCCGGCTGCTTTCCTGGCCTCAGTTATCCTGGATTCCCAGCTCTTTGGTCCCAGGTGAAAGCTCTTCATTGGCTGCTGTGGGATTTTGGCCCAGTTGCAGAGCTCCTAGGTGGAAACTATAACAGTATTAAGCGAATGAGAGGCTGGAGTTTGCTTGCTTCGTTGTTAGCAGCTATTTTTCTCCTATTCCGTGTTTTGCAGAAGGCTGCTGTCTCTCCTGAAAAGACTTGGCCTCAGTTCTGTTCTCTTTAGATGAATTATTGCAACCATTTGGACACTTTTGTGCTAACACTAGAGCATTAAGAAGTTGTTTTCAGCCCTACCAGTGGTCAAGTAACAGCCACTCTTGGGCTCAGTCAAAGCATGTAGCCTTTGCTTGCCAAATGTGATACTCCCAAATCTGTTCCCTTGTCCTCCCTCCACCTGTGGTGGTGGTGGGGATGGAGAGAAACTTTCCAAACTCTTGTGCTACTCTGGTTATTAGTTTTGGCAATGCAAGCAAGTCAATCTCAGGGGAAGGAGAAGAGTTCGACCCTCTTTGAAGCCCATGTGGGCCAATATACTGACTTCTAAAAACCCAGCAAATTAGACAACTAGGATCCCCTTTCTTTTCTTGTCCTGGTGCCAAAACATCCTTACCGCCTGACAGAATGAAATAAACATTTGTTTTTATTTTATTTTATTCTGTTTTATTTTATTTTACTTTTACTTCATCTCCTGGCAGTTGAGAATAAGTTAAAATAAGTAAATAGCCTTCAGCCCTTGGGGTGCAAGGTTTTGACCTCAGGTTAATTTGTAATCAGTTAACTCAGGATGGTTAATAAGCTATCGGAAAAGGTTAGTTTGAGCACATTCTCCTCCCACAACTTTTGTTCCAGGCGAGGCACATCTGCAGCTCAGGGTAGGGCAGGGAGCAGGAATTTATATTCTGCTCTTAATGCAAGGGGAATGACCAGGTTTGCAAGTTAATTGGCAATTAATTAACTGCAGGTTAGAAGAAGCCCAGGCAAAATCAAATGAAATCAAATAAAAAAGTCGTCGTTCTGCGGTGTGGCTTCACACTGGCTGGATTTTGCTTTTAATAGAGGCTCTTGTGGTAGAGATAAAGTAACGCGGCCAACCAAGGCCACGTGCCGCAGAAGAGCACGCGATGCTCATCAGCCATCGCTCGTATCTCGGAGCCCCGCGCTGCTTTGCTGCTCCAGGACCACCTTTTAATATTAAACATATCCAGTACGTTGAGGAGCCCAGGAAGAGGAGACACTTCTCATATTCCTGGGAGCTGGGGAGCCAAGTTGAGTGGGTTATCCTGTAAATGGTGCTAATGTTTCTCAGGGTGTTGTCACCTCAATGGCCTTCCTGGTCCTACGTGATTCATATCTGCTACTCCCCTGAGACAGATGGTCCCTGGAACAGCTGGTTTCGTTATTGCTTTTATCGTGTTAGAATAACGTCCTAGGCTTGAGAACGCCAAGCTCGGAGCCCAGGAGAAGCACGTCGCTGCGGACATCCCCCACTGGACTTAATGCTTCCGAGTGAAGCATCCCTACATCCATAGCCTAGACACCAAATCTACACATAGCTCCCAATTTCAGCCTTTCCCATAGGCATCCAGTTCTCTGCGGGATGCATTTCCATCAAAATAGCCTTCATCCTTAGGGAGTCTATCCATGTGGTGCTTTATTTGCACCCTGTTTTCTGCCAGCACTTGTGCTTCCAGGGTGGTGTCAAAGCAGCTGTGACCTCCAGCTGCTTAATTCACTCCAGCCCTTGCACAGCTGACTGGTATTCAAAGCCTGTCCTGCTTGTCACCCAAATGTCTTTACAAGTTTTTCAAAGGTGGCTCTGCTCAATCTGTTCCTGCAGCCTAATTTACATATATTTTACATAGCACGACTGTTTTATTGGTGAGATTTCATCCCACCCCTTCATTCCCTGACCTGATTGTGAGTTGAGCTTTCTATGCAGCGATGCCAACCCTTGGAAATGCCAGGTTACAGTGCACAGAAGGAAAGGTCAGCGCGGGGCTTTGGAAAATTACATGATTTTACTGAAAATTATATTACTCAGTGAAAGGTTTGAAAGAAGCCTTGGGTGCCGTGTAGTTCTCTTTTTCCTACCTCAAGGCAGGATAACGTTGATGACCCATTATGTGTTTGCCCAGTCTATGCTTACACCTCTCATGAAGGAAGCTCTGTCTCCCCAGTAAATCCACTCCAGCACTTGCTGATAACATTATTTAACATTGTCCTAATGTTTAACCTAATATTTCTAGCTGCAACTTTTTGTCCTCTTCAGCGGCCACAGAGTACAGCTTGTTCCTGTCCTCTCTGCAGCAGCTCCCTGTGTATTTGTGGACCATTATTAGCTCTGCCCTTCTCTTTTTATTATGTCAAACAATTTCATTCGTTTTTTTTTTCCGTGCAGGCTGGTTCACAGAGTGCTGATTACCCCTGCAATTCTCTTCTGGATCTTTTCCAGCTGATCTGCAGCTCTCGTGAGGGTCACGGCCCTCGCTGCCGCGCTGAGAATGGAGCTCAGCCCCTCTGGGGCTGCTGCAGCGGCCAGACAGACGGACCCCTCTCTTGCTGCTGCGTCCCAGGAGGGTCTTTGCTTTTCATACACCAGCCTGGCATTGCTCGTCTATATTCCCCTTGGGATGCACTAAAGCATTTAGATTCTTCTTTGCGGAACTGCTGTTTAACTTGATATGCCAGTGTGAGTTTAGAGTGCCTAGGACTTCTTGAAGTGTCAGCTTCATTTTTATTCACTTTATTTCTGCAGTTTTTCAAAAGCATCTTTCCAGAGTGACTGCATTCCCCTGAAGATACAAGAACTGCTCTATTAGTCCAGACTGATGATCACTCAGGCCCACTATCTGGCCTCCAAAAGTGAAAACACAGTCAATGCATCCTTCCATTTCCATGGTTGTTAATTGATAAATATATCTTAAGCATGACTCTAATCATGTTTTCACCCCTTCTACACTAGAAAATTCCACACCATTTTCTGTAGCTTGCTTATGAGATTTGGGAAAGCGCTTCTGAAATTACTTCCGGGAAAAATTTATTATGCCAGATTTTCCTTACCAAAGGCATCATCCCCATAGGTCAAATAATAAAGCAAAATGGCCATAGCCAAGTACAACTTTTTTAATTCACTGCCTAGCCAAATTCACTGTTAGTGTAAAATGCTTTGAAGTCAATGGGTTACTTTAGCAGAGAATTTAGAATTAAATGAAGTGAGAAATGGTATTTCATTACTAATTTCCAAAGTGCTTGGGCTGTAACTTTGAAAAGAAATAATGATCAGATCAGCCTGTGATGCAGAAGGTGAAATGACGCTTCTTTTTCTCTTGCTGCTTCTCCTGTATTCCACATTAATTAATGTCCCATAAAAGCAAGCCATTAATAGAATCACAGAACCTCCTGAAACCAGAATTAGACATTCCTGCCCCTGGTGATAATTAGCTTTTTGGCAAATCCAAATCAATTAGAAGAATCCTGAGATACTTTGAAAAGCAAACTTAAGTCTATGGATCTACACTCCAAACCCTGAAATCCAGAAGCCTTCTCCTCGTGCCTGTAAGTGTCGTCCACCTTCCTCATCTTCTTCCTCCACCTCTCCTGATCCGGCAATGAAAATAATGTAGAAGAAACTCTACACTAAAGATTAATGAGGAATACTGGTAGTAACGACACTCATGGAATTCAGACATATATGGATTTTCTTCAAGGCAGAGCAGCCCGTGTTCCCCAGGGGCTACGGAGAAGAGTCTCCAGTCCTCATGAGCAGAACAAACCTCACAGTGCTTGTAGCTCTGCCAGCTGCTCCAGGAAGTTTTGCTTTTCCAGCTGACTTTGGAGGATTTAAAGTTCAGGGAGTTATTTTCAACACATTATCCATTATAAAGCAATACCAGAGGGTCAGAGAGGGAGGTGCATGTAAACAAAAAAAGAGATTGAAAAGCTGCCTGTGGCCTGGAGCATCCATTTCTAATTGCTTGTTCAGCTCTAGTTGCTTTAGTGGTTCCCTTAGCAGATGTGGCTGAAGCAGATGGATAAGATAGGATAAGAAAACCAGAGGACCTCGTGAGAAGTTGAAGAGGAACCTTTGCCTGCATCTCAAAACAGTCAGTGGCCTAAATTTAAGGGGGTGCAGTGTCATTTCCATAGGTTGTCTAGGTTAGGTGCTCGTATCTGCCCCCGAGCCTCCTTTTCTGTACCTGTGTACTTCGTACTTTGGTGCATTCTGTACTTTGTAGCTTCAGAGCGACTCCAAAACCAGGTTCGTTGCCAGATGAATGAGGTGGGTGCTTGGCACCTTCTTCCTTTCCTTAGGAAAAGGAAAGTATTCTGAAAGTTCATCAAAATCCCTTGATTCTGGATTTTGCTCCCGCCACACATTAACTGCTTTTTCTTTTGGTTAGGTATCCTTTCACTGCAAGCACAGTAATTTCTTATTTTTGATGGGGTACATCATAGTATTTCAGGGTGGTCATAGCAGCTCCGTGCTACTTGTCCTCCCCACTTGTTGGGTCAGGACATGACCAGAAAGATGAGCCCAGTGTATCCAGCCGGCCCTGGAGCAAGGATAGAGCAGGCAGGCAACAGAGAGATCCTGGAAACGAAGAGACCAAATCCAAAGAACAATGTTCAGCACGAGAATGAGGAAAAAAAAGGAAGAAGCAGTGACAAGTTTTGCCGGAGGCAGCGTGTTGAATACAACCCTTGGATTTTCTCATTATTGGAATTGGTAGCTGAGGTAAAGACGATCAAATCTCATGCTTCACTACGTAAACTGCTGCAGGCGTCGGGACTGAGGCCCCTTCTCCTTCTTACGTGGCACTGTACAATTAATCGGAAATGTTGGTAACAAGAAAGCAATTTCCAGTAGTTAAGTTCAGGAGACCCTTCTCTTCCTTTGCCACCATTGATCTTGTCTGGCCACAGGCAAGTCTTCTTCTGCTGAATGCCTGAATTTCCCATTCCTGTGAAAGGGAATGGCCCTACCCATGTCCTCTGAAGAGAACATCGGGAGCTGAGGGGTGGTGAGAGCCACTGCTCCTTAGGGAGGAGTTAAGATTTGCCTCCTGGGAAGCCTGGGAGACATTGCCAGGCTTTGGAGCAATGGAGAGAGCTGGCATTGAGATGCCCCTTCTCCTTGCACGGGAGCATCCACCTGCAGCAGCAGCTGGGCCCTGATCTCCGTGCCTGTAACCAAATTCCTTCAAACAAATTACTTTTGAGTTGAGAAAAGGGGGAGGTAAACCCACGCTGAATAAATTGTATCGGTTTAATGAAGGGATAATTGCATCCTTCATCTGTCAGGAAGAGCTGACATTGAGATTTACCCTCCCGTTTCCCCCCAGAATGGGTGCAGTGATGGGCACTCCATCATGCCCATCCCCTCACAGTGCCTCCTTCTATCTATTCCTCCGCCAGATTCCAAACTGTGCCTGATGCGGTCGTATCGTTAGTCCAGAGCACAGGCTGGAGATGGCATTTTGCTTCTCATTAGGGGGGAAACTTCAAACCATGTCCCGCTGTTTGACCTAAGAGATGACAGAAGATGTAACTGGGTTTCTAAAGGAGATTAGTAGCATCCGGAGAGCCGGGAAGGCTCACGGCAAGGGGAGCAGCAGGGGAGGGCTTCTCTTCAGCTCACTGCCTTGAAGGTCACTCACTGCAATGAAGGGCTGTTATAACTGTGTGATATCTGCTCTGCGGAGCCAGCCCGAGACAGCAGCGGCCCTGGCGCCATCCCAAGGAGCTGGAGCAGAGGGACAGCCCTCCCAGTAGCCCTGGAGGAGACACAGCGGAAGGAGAAGGTGTGGGAGGCCCTGGAGAGCAACCCCCGTTGCACTCCCGTCAGCTCCCTTGACCAGGAGCCCAGTGGGCAGTAGCCCTGATCAGAAGCACATTAACTGAGTTAATGCACCAAATGCCTTCATGTATTGCAATCCAGGGGGAGAATCCCTCATAGTAATTAAGGTGTCAAAGGAGGGATGCAGTTGAGTGCTCATGTGCACATGAGGAGCTAACGCTGGTTCACTGTGGGACACTCTTCACAGTAACGTCACCAAGGCAAGCAGACTGCAGGTCTTCTTGAGGCACCTCTTAGGACAACTGGTCTCCAGGTGCCTCTCCATTAGCTAGCTGAGCTCCAGGCCCCTTGGATGTCCCATCAGCTTTAGCTTGGAGCAATTGCTAGACTGCCTCATCCTGGAAGCAGAAAACCAAGCAGTTCTGACCTGCTTTTTGGCATCTCTCTACTGAATTTACTGAGCCAAAAGGAAATACAGCAGGGTTTGGTTTTCTATGCTGAGACTTTCAGGCTCTCAGGTAGAGTTGTTATCTTTTATGAGATCAAATGTAGTTGGCAAAAGCAGATGAGCTTTCAGGCACACTTGCCACTCTTCAGGTCTGAAATAGAAGCAGCAGATTTGAAAGCTAAATGCAAGCTGAGGACGATTGCTCAGAGTTTAATTAGAGATGTATCAGATAGTCCATCTGTGAAAACAAGGGTAGGTGGCATGTGCGCAGCGGAGCGGATGTTAGTGCTAGGCAGAGACCTGGTGACGCGCATGTCTCCTGGGAAAGATGGAGATGGCTGCTTTATCACCCAGAAAAGTTATTGCTGAGGATTTTTTCAGTACCAATCAATGTTTCTCTTTGATCCACATTTAGTTTGATTTCCCACTGCTGGGAAGGGCAAGAAACACAATTTGCAGCTTTGGAGAAAGGGGCAACCCAATTTCTGCCCCACATACCACTGGCCAGTCCACCCTGACAAGTGTCCTATTCTGTTCCCTGTTTCTGCTTGGCAGGAAGCCGCTTCACCGCTGTCTTTGTGCTGTCTTAAATACTGTTTTACCCATGAACAGTTTCGCAGCGTCGCCTTTTCGTTTATCAGCCTGCCAGCAAAGACAATAACCTTCCCACTGCCTGTGTTTCAGCAGTGCTTATTTTGGGAATGTGTTCCGCTGAGCATGAAGTGATGGACTGCCTAAAGAGAAGAGTGACATATCCTTGAACCCTCCAAAATGTTTCATAAGAATTCCCAAGTGTTCAGATCAGACCACCATCCAATGACTGCTGTTAATATTCCTCAGTAAGAAAAAACAAAACTTATCTAGGTTTTCCATTTTCTGATTTATGTAGAAAGTTTTGTCTTTTCAGGGGAAGGAAATCACCAAAAATCCAATTTTCAATTAAAAAGAGTATATATATCAGTCTGAACTCTGCAGCAAGCACTTCCAGGTCAGTGTTCACATGTGCTGCTGCACTCGCTATGCTTCGGTGATGTCTTTTCCTAGAACGTGTTGCCCAAGACGTGCACTGCTTTGGGTATGTTTGCCATCCCATTCCTCCAAGTTAGAAGTCTGAATCCATTGACCCTCATGAGAAGTAACGAGGGCAGAACCTTAGGTGCCTTTGAAACAACTTCTCAAACTTGGATGAGCCCCCATATCCACAGGTCATTAGCTATTTTCTTAGACTAGACTTTCTCGCTTGCTTTATGCACAAAGCTTTTGAATTGCCTGTGGAAATTCAAAGAATTCGGATGCGTTTTTTAGCACAATTTATTGTTTTGTGCTAAATTAGAAGCGACTCCTAGGTTACTAGTTTTCCTCCTGCCTGGCACATAATGAGAATGGTGTTTATTTGCTAGCGCTTTCTTATTCATCATTTTCTCCCTGCTTTTTAACAGATTGCCTCACCTTTTGTTCTTTGATTTCTCTTCCTTTGCCTCTTCTGCAGATAATCTACTTCCTTGGGAGTGCAGCTCCCTAATGAATTCTTCTCTTCATTACTTCTCAATATGCCATCGATCCAACATCTGATTCTGGGTTATTCCTGGAAAACAAAGTACGACTCCACCAGCCCTTCATTAGGGTCAGTTCTGGGGAAAGCAACTCATTATCGGTTTCCGTTTTGTTTCATTCTTTCATTACCCCAAGAGCACTTTCCCCCAGTTTGACATCCTTTAACATGAATTTTCAGGCCATTTCTGGCATTTAGTTTCATCTCTGATCATAAAGGCTTTTTTTCCCCCTTCTTCTACCTCTATTTTTTTTCCTCCCAAACTTGCACTAAATTGCAGCTTCACTGAGGGTCCTCTGGGTCAGGCATCAGCATGTGGCTAAAATGTGCATCATATCGCACTGAAGGAGCTAGAGTGGAAGCCAAATATTAGGGAGACCCATTGAGATGGGGAACATGGTGCTATCGACTTGTTATCAATTCATCAGTTAGTTCATCCAACTCCTATGGTCGTAATGTAAGTGATACTGATAGTACCTGGCTGAAAAAATTGAGATTAAAGAAGAGAGGACTGGATTACGGAGGAAAACAAACACAAATTTAAAGTAACTGATAGTCTGGCGTGCTTCATGTTCACACTTCAGTCTCTTTCTCTTGACTGCAGCATGTGTTTTAAACATTCATTATGGGTTGATGATGGTTTGCAATTTGCATTTGTATTTATTTCCCTGAGGAAAGGACTCAAACGTCAGCCTGGCATGTGGATTGCAGTGAGTTGCCTTCTGGATGGTTTTGTACACAGTTTTCCAGCTGGGTTCGCAAAGGCATTGGAAGTTGAGTGATTTGTTAAGGTCACCCAGTGAACCCAGGACCTTGGTGGTAATAGAGCACAGTGGTCCTTGACTGTAGTAACATCACTGTGGTCCTACAAAGCAAAATATTTGCTGTCAGTCATTCAAATTTCTCCCTCTGCTTGGTTTGATGGACAATAAATGAAATAAAGGTTCCGTCTATTTTCAGAGGCTTAAGAATAAACAGGAACAAACATGCCAAAGCATATCAGTATTTCTAACCAACATGTAAAGTGCTGCTTGCACGTGGATGCCACAACCTTTAGTGCATTGCACTGGAATGTGTCCCAAAAATGTTCTTGCTGGTGCCTGTTTCACAAATGCTGTCATGTTAGCATGGAAGAGAGCCTCACAAGGAATGGAGATGAAGAAATGCTTAAAGAGTTCATGGTTGATCTACCAGGGAACTTATGACAGGGGCTTCTCACTCGGATTGAGCAGTGGGACAGGCGGAGTTACAGGGAAGAGCTCTGTAATTCCAGACACCGCATGATTGGGACCTGCTGTTCATCTGGTTTGTATCATTCCCTCAGGATCTTCATCTTGTCAATATATCTGGAGGTGAAATCCTTCATCTGGAAATATTTAATTTAACAGAGAGACAGAAAAATGAAGGCAAAGAACAAAGAGGAATCCATGGCTTGAGTGTTTTGTTTGCTGAAGATTCAGGAATGGGAATGATTAAAAATGTCTGCAGATTTGTATTACATTCATCAGACAGTTTCTGTGAAGAGGAAACTTAAAGGCTGCCGTTTTCCATTTCAACCTTTTATGAACAGTATTTTGAGCACGTGTGGTCCAAGGTGCTCCCGTTCAAACATGAGAAAATAGAAAACACACAATGAAAAAGCAATTTGAAAATCAGGTGAAATAATTCATTGCAGGCACTTCATTTGACCTGAAAGAAAGGTTTGCTGAAGAGCTTAGCTTATCCCGAGAAGAAGAAGAAAAAAATCATTTATGAAACTTTTTGTCCATTTTGGAGGTTTGATCAGTGAACTGAAACATCAGTTATTTTTGCAGTTCTAATCACAGCTCTACAGACATCTGGCTGCCTCAATCACACTGATTTGCTCTTGTTCAGAGGTGATGTCCCCCTCCTTGTATGGAAGGCTGATCCACTTAAGAGCCTAAGGTGTTGAGCAGATGTACTTAAAATCTTGATGCCAAGTGGAAATAATGAGAACACTCCCAAATGCATTAGCTGCTCCTCTCACTGAAGTCAAAGGGATCATTTTGACTCATATTTGCCATTTCTTATTATTGCCCAATTACTGTAATCTCAGCTTAGCTTTTAAAGGTCAGCCCCTGCCTTTCCTTGCAGCTTGGAGGCCAGGCAATGAGCAGGATTTATCCGTTGGTAATCAAGGCAATGCAGTAACGGTCGCTGATTAGCAACCGTCTCAGCTCTTTTCCTATTCAGATGCTCTATGACTTGGGGAGGGCATTACTCTGCTCTCAGCAGTGCCTTTGGGTATATTTAACATGGAATAAAGGCATCCACATCAGGCTGTAATTGGGTCAATTCAAGAACTAGAGCAAAATTGCCACCTTCTCTTTCCTTAGCCAAGTGGCAGCCAATGTGACTCAGTGAAGAGGCAGGAGGCCAGTTGTATCCTCATATAAGGGGACAGCAGGATGTTCCTCCTGCATCTGCATCCAGGAGATGCTGGGGTTTGCTAGCTAAGACTCTCTCCCCTCAGCTCCCCCTTCATGCTTTGGCTGTTTGGAAGGTGAGATCCCTCTTGCATCCTTCAAAAGATCTGCGGTGCTGGAGCTCTCCTGGGAAGGAAGGTGGGAGGAGGAAGCCTTTTTATCTGACAGCAGATCATTTTAAAGCACTTCATGTTGGCAATAGCTTTCCACTGTCTCAAGCAGGAGAATTAAAAAAAAAAAAAAGACAGTCAAGAAATTTGAGGAGTTTTGCACTCTAGGTAGAATGCAACTTACGGCTCCAAGTACAAAAAGGAGAGGAACAGGGAAAATAAAAATCACATCACCACTGACCATCCCCATGGCTTTTCATTTAGCAGAAAATCAGAAGCAAGAAGGCCTGAGATTTGCTGATATATGAATCCCAGGATGCTGATGCTGGAGCTCTGCATCTTCGTAAGGAGACCAGGGTGGGAAGACAAGTATCTTGGGAGGATGTGGGGGCCAGAGAGCTACCTGTACTGCAAGAAGATGCTGCTGAGAGTACATTTGGTGGGAAGGAGCCTTTACAAACCACAGGGATTTTACAAGCCAAGCTGCCCCAGTAGACAAGACAGGTCCGTGAGCGAGAGAAATGTCCCTCTGGGGACAGAGAACCTTCTCTCCAGCTTGCGCGAGGAGGACAGAACAAAGCAGCTCATTTCAGCTGGCAAAATCTCGACAGAAATAACAGCAGCTGAGCTGAACTCCCAGGGCACGTTGCAGCCAGAAGGACAGGACTTAGCTCTGCCTGGCAGAATTGTGCTGCCCTCCCTGGAGACCTGCTGTCCCGTGGGATGGCTCGGAGAGGCTCGGCGACGGGTGACGCTACACCGCGTTGGCACGGCACGCTGCAGCTGCACGCACTGGCCTACGGCTGTTGTTCTGGGTAGGGGAAAGTGAAGAGAGTCGTTAGATATTAGTGAGCACTTGGGATCAGTTGTTTCATCACCCAGAGGCTCCTTTTTTGCTCTCCTGATCAGTCCCAGCCCAGACTCCACACTCCTCAGCCCTGAGTGAGAGCTGAGGAAGAGAGGAGCTTTAGGGAGGAGGCTGGCAACACGAGCAGGTTTTTGGAGGACTCTTCCTACCCATCAGGGAAGTTAATCAAGTGTTCTCAGGGTTGGAGCTGGATTTCTAGACCAGCCACAACACAAACACCCACCAGAGCTTTAATTCTGCCCTGATGGAAACCTTCCCCTTCTCTTAGCCTTCTTCATGCACCCCACACCCCAGGGAGGCTGAGATGCCTCCACTTCTGCCTACTCAATACGGTTGTGGGGAAGAGAGTGCCTAAGAAGGCAGAGAGGAAGAGTTAAGTTTATTTTGCAGGTTCTGTGTTAATGCAGAGTGGTTGAACCTTCTAAACAGAACTTGGGTAATAGCCCAAACTAGAGATTTATAGCAGCTTCATCAGTGTAAGTTTTATATTAAAGACATTACACAGTGTTGAATATGGTGCCTGTTTAGAAATGATTGACCAAAATGTTTCATTGTACACAGGACTAGGCATTTATCTCATAAAAAAAGACAGCAAAGAACCATCACAACTCACTCATGGTTATTGCCAGTAAAAGAAAGGTTTGGGAGCAAGACAGGGAGAAAGAATATCACTCTGAAATTGTAATGGAAATGTGTCTCTCTAAAGGACTTGACAATAATGCAGGTTTGATTATCTCTGACAGAGCTTAACTGGCCTTTATATCCAGATTCCTTTCAAAATGGGTAATTTTCCATTTAAAAATATATTTCTTCCCCCCAGTGAGTAGAAAATGAAACTAGATGACTTTGTATCCTTAAAAAATGTATTATCCAGATTATCTTTGGGCAGATTTAAAGAACGAAGCCAATCTCCTTGCAGCAGTGAAATTTCAAAGCCTGATAATTTTACTGTGATGCTTTAGAACAGAGAGACAATTTAATTCTTCTGATGTAACGGTGTTGTTTGGTCCTTGCTTCATCTCAGGTGCTGTGAAAGACGCTGGCAAATAAGTACTGTGTTCCCTTGCAGACACACAAATCATCCTCCTTTCAGCAGTATAATTTTAGATTATACACATTAAAGTTGAGCAAGATTTTCATCTCTCTCCGCTCCGTTTAGCTGCTTGCAGGTGCAGGGCTCCCTTAAGCAGCATCTCAGGCACCCCTGAGCTTGTGTCGTCTCCTTGCATCGTGTGCATGACCTAGGGCCAAGACATTTCTAGAAGCAAACTCGTTATCAAAGGCTACAGGAAGGAGGATTTCTCAGCTGGCAAAGCAAACAAAATCCTCTCTCTCTACTCTGCAATTCCATGGGGTTATTAGGAATACTGGGGAGAGATGCGCAGGTTGCTGTTCTCTGCGTACGGAATAGGTCGGATAAAGATAGGACAAGTTTTCCTGCCTCTTCCCTGCTGCTGCCCTGTGGTCTGAGACGCTGTAGCGCTTTGCTGAGGTGAATGAGAGTTCAGCCTTCCCTGACTCTCCCAGAAAAGCCTCATTGCTAGAGATAATCAAATTAAAAATCAAAAGATGGTGAAATTGCAACTGTTTCCATGAAATCTATATTCCTCTTTGCTTTGTGACTTGCAAATACATTTTTTCTGTGCTTTGTTATGTACCTATAGCTTAGTAGTATAAAGATATTAACCTTTTTCTATGCTCACAAAGAAAACAGAACCTCGCTGGTTGTTTCTGAACCCTTGAGAGCCTCCCACAC
The DNA here is from genome assembly GCA_013398735.1 of Nothocercus julius. NCBI lineage: Eukaryota > Metazoa > Chordata > Aves > Tinamiformes > Tinamidae > Nothocercus > Nothocercus julius. The sequence goes on along the minus strand of VZSV01000245.1, from coordinate 250,024 downwards.
CGATTTTGCTCGTGCCCTGGTGACAGGAAGATGGATGTGTCTTTACTTCAGGCATCTCTCCATTGCGTTTGGGGAGGAAAGGCACAGCCGCAGAACATGCTAAATGTCCTTTGCAGAGGTGAGCATTCAGTTACTTTGGAGTCTTTGGAGCCAGAATGAATTACTGATTTCTGTCAAAGCTCAGGAACTGTGAAAAAGGCCTGGTCCAACTCCATGGTCACCCTCAACAAGGCAGGGACTTCTGTGACCTGCCCGCCCCGGCAGGATTTGTGCTCTGTCTGGGCTCCAGGGATTTCTGCTCCTTGCAGAATTATCGTTCTTCCTCGGCTCTGATCTCACATATGTGACAGCCACGTTTGGCCTTTCTGGGCTTAAGTTGTTAATAATCAGCTGAGGTCTTCAGCAGGTCAGACCTGAGCTATTTCAAGCCTGAAAGAACAAGGAGAAATCAGCTGCTCTGGACTCTGTGGCAAGAGTAGCACTAGACAGTTTTACACTCAATTAAAAAAAAAAACCAACATGTTCTTCTTAAGTCATGGTCAAATTGGTGAGAAATTAGTTGCAGGCAATCTTCTGAGGAGATTTTGGATGACAGTCATCATGGCTCTAGACTCAAAGTGTAATGAGAATGTAATACCAGATTTGAGGCCAGCGACCTTGGAGTCTCATATCTGGATGAGTGCAGATGGATTTTTGCTCAGAGAAGCGCCTGTCTGGTGATTCAGAACAGCAAAATAACTTTCCAGCGGTTTAATTTGCACCTGCAATGAGAAAGAGTTTACTTGAAGTCTTATTCTTCCCAGGACAGCGCAGTGATTTGCTTGAGGGCTTTCATGTCGTATTCTATGTTCTATTCATACAGCTCCTGGAAAAAGTCTTGAGGGAAAAAAACCTTTATATCTCATAGGTCTGCCTTGTCCAAAGTTCCTCCTTCACGTTCTGAGGATTTCAGAATCTCAGCAGTTTATTCAGCGTGCTTCCTTTTGCACTTTAAAACCAAGCACAATACCCTGCAGTCAAAGAATCACCGTTAAGTTGCACTTGGGATTTGGTTTGCACACAGACTCTAATAAGTAATCCCAAGAAATGAAAAGACTCAGAGCACAGCTGAGGCACAGATCAAGCGCAGGTTGGGAAGAAATAAAAGGGTTTTAAACAGGAAGGCAGCATAAAGAGAAGAGAAAGCTTAACTTCAGGGCTGATGCTTTAAGGTTATAGCAATCTACTTATAACTTCAGATATATCTTTCAGAGTCCGGGAGTGCAGCTGCAAAACATCTCAGTCCGTCTGAGCTGCAGCTTGAGGACATTGGCATTTGTTTGCCTCTGGTTCTGGTGTCTTGTGAGCAGCTTGTTAGCTGGAGCTGAGGGCACCCCGGGCACAGGTGAGGACTCCTAGTTTGAGCCAGATCTGGCACATATTTCATGTTCCTTGCCCTCTGAGCACAGTTGGTTCCGTCAGCGCCCTGCAAGGGCTTTCTTGTCCAAAGGATGGAAGAATGGCTGCTGTGAAGCACTGCTAGAAGCATCATGCGTGTCAAAATAAATTTTACCTTGAGGGGAACAGGATCAAGGCATGCGCCACACTCTGGGGTCTGTGTTTCTCCTCACTAATGCTGGCACTTCTCTCCCTCTGCTCAACTCTGAGGGTTTCTGTGGCTTCGCTCAGCTTTGGAGAGCTGGAGCCAGAGCTGCCGATGCTTCCACCCCTCCGCACGCTGCCTCCAGCTGAGCTCTAAGGGCTGCTCAGGGGAGGCATGTGCCATCTCGCGTGCCAGAAGCAGGTTGTCTATGGGAATTGCTTATTCTACTTTCTCCCCAGATTGGAAAATGAGGAATTCAGTGTGGGAGGAGCAATTCTCCATGTACTTGAGAGCATCTTTAGTTCTCTGTCTTGGTGCTTGTGCTATTAAATAATGTTCATTTCTCATAAACACCTTTGCTTTACTTCTGACCTTTCAAAGTTGCCTCTATTAAGGCATCTGCTTTCCGGAGAACTGTTCCCTTAATATTAAACCTCCCTGCAAGGGTAAAATCATCCATTGAAATTCCCAGCCCCTCAGTTAACCACAATGCCATTAGGACAATTTGCATCGCTAGCATCGCCTTATGCAAAATAGCAGCTACTTCATCTTGAAAATCTGTTACAGCATTGGCTGTCACCCAACACTAGAGCAACTGAATTACAATTAATAGCATCTTTAGCACAAGGCTTATAATGTCGTGATTAGGCTAATACTTAGCTTTCAAAGTTTCCCCTCCTTGTTTATGGAGAACTGGCTCTTTTTCTTCTCTTTTCTTCTTCTTTTCTTTTTAACTGATGAATCCAGATCTTTCAGGTCAATGTATTTGTCCTGGAAAGTCATCTTCACTGAAGCAGTCAGAAAATGAGAGGAATGAGAAGACACCTGCTAGGCCAAGAGACTGTTTATACTGAGTTGACCGATGTGGTTTCATTACAGCCTTGATCCTTTCCACTGCTCAGATTTCCCAAGAGCTGGAATGCACCTCCCTGGCAGAGGATATCTCAGTGTGTCCCCAGCCGTCCTGAACATCCCAGTCCTCACAGAATGCAGGCAGCAGGGATCGTAGTGGGAGCCATCGCCTTCCCAATGGTGCGACGCTGGAGTGCAGCAACTCCTCTAAGTCCCTCATGTGAAGGCCGTTGTATTTAAGGGAGTTCATCCTGAAGGAACTCCCAAATGCTCGCTGCAGTTTGCGGTTCTTGAGCATGTGATGCTGCCAAGTTGTGCTCCGTGTCAGGGACATGTAGGTGGTGCTGCAATACCAGTGATAAATCACAGCGAGCAGCCTCGCCTGCCTCGCTGGGCTGCCATTTATCACTCAGGATTTCACCTACTGTATCAGGGCTCCTGCTTGTCACTGCAGTCCCCAAGAACAGTGGTTTGGTTAGTGCAGAGAGGGTGAAAGGGGAGGGAAGGCTGTATCCCTATTTTCCAGATGTATTGTATTGCTACCTGATGGCAAATGAACTCCTTGTAGATAAAAGTGTATCAAATTTGAGGATAATTGATTGTTCTCCATGATTTTTCTTCCCTACGTGCTCTTTCTGCATCACAGAATTGACCCTATGTGGCTCTTGGGTGTTTTTTTTTTGTTTTGTTTTGTTTTTTTTTGATCTTGTTATGGTTTGTTTGCTGAAAATGTTCATCCATCATCAAAAAACAAACAACAGCTTTATGGCCCCCAAACACCACTTTTCAGCCAAGAATCAGCTTTTCACTTCCAGACAAAACCTCTGCTTGGGAAGAACACACACTTTGTGAACCTTTTGGTTATTTTTTAGCAAAAGCAGCCCTACCTGCCCTCAAAAAATCATTCTGATGGAAAATCTTTGACCAATCTCATTGGAAACATCAAGCTTGTTGTGCCTAACCTCCTCCTTTGGCTTTCTTTTTTTCCTAGAAAACCTTTGGAAAGCAGCATTTACTGTTCTTACAGCTTAAGTGGAAGCCTAGTGGAAACGCAGTCTGAGCAAATGCATCCTTTCTCATCAATGTTTTTTCAGACACTGAAACATAAATCATTTTCTCTCCCTCTTCAAAAGCTTTTAGTGACACCAGATTTGGAAAACAGGCTGCTAATTCCTCCTTGGCTTTCGAACTACCTCCCAGGGTCAAGTATAACCTCATTGCAGTTTTATAGAGAGGGTTACTGAGAACGGGGGAATTAAGCGAAAGGCAGTGGTAGATGTGAGTTACCTCCCGCGCAGGGTCCCCATCTTGCCCAGCTGGCACCTCTCTCAGCGGGACCCTGTGATCCTCTCAGGTGCTACGATGCTACGCTTGAATTCTTGGTGCGACCAGTTGCAGTTTAAAGGCAGTAGGGCAGAGAGAGGACCCGGCTTTCAGCTGGCTAATGGAGATTGTGTCTTCAAAATGCATCCAGAAAAGAAGAAGCTGGGGACGTGGCAGCTTCACAGAAGGATTTTGAAGGATTTTGCAAGTAAGGACACACTTTCTGCCGCCAGCAGCCGGGCTGCATGCCGCCCGGTACACCAGCAGCCCCCAGCATGGGCCGCCAGCGCCCAGCGCTCCCTGAAATGGTTAAAATGCCGCTTTTTGGGCCACTTTTCTCCTCCAGTGCAGCTCAGCCAGGGGAGCCTTTGAAGTGGGATTATACAGTTTATCTTGTTTCCTCCTTGCCTTTTCTTCTCTCCATGTTCAGGCACTTTTGGCTCCTGACGCTGCATGCGAAGGAGTCGGGGGGCAGAGCAGGGAGACCTCTTATCTGCTCAGCGTGCAGCCGCTTGGCAGGAGCCCTGGGAGCCCCCGTGGCCGCGGAGCAGCTCCAAAGAGGCTGGTTCCCTCCATTCCCCCTGCACTGGGAGGTTTGGCCAGCAGGGCTCCAGTGCTCAGAAACACAAGCTGGTCCTTGGCGGGGCAGGACGTGGACACTCCAAGGAACATGCTGTGTTCACAGCTGCTCCCCGGATCCCTCCCTAGAAGCAAGTTCCTCACACCCATGGCCTGCAGCGGCTTAAGGACTGAATTAAGCTCTCCCGTCTACTGTTCTAAAGTACTAAAGTGCAGAGGATGCTGATATATATTGAGAAGAAAAATATCACTTAGGAAAAGGGGATTTTCTGCCAGATACAACTTTTCCCTGGAGCTACGGGAAAAATGTCATATGATAAATGGCAATCACACTGTTTAATACTCTGCGGAGAGATGCTGTGATCCGGCAGTGATGAGGAAAGGATGAAGCCTTTCTAGAGCAGTTGTGCTCTTCTAGACATGCTGCAAGCACTTCTGAGACCTCCCTGCAGGATGTATCTCCTTTGGGGAGTTCTCCACCTGGAAAGGTCTGGACGTGACATCCTGCTTGGCCAAGGAGCAGACCTGTATCATTAAACTCTCAGGAATGAGTTGACACAGACTTCACTCTTTGCCTGGCCTCGTGTTTGCCAGTTGTGTTTTGGGCATCCCACATTTGGGGAAACGTGGCCTGATGTTGGAAAAAGGTGTAAAGAAAAGGTCAGGTCACCTCTCTTCTCATGGTGTTTTCTATCTTTTTCTTGTGTTTACAAGCTGACAGACATTCTCAAAGCACACACATAATTTCCGATGAAATGACTAGTGCCTTGGCCTTATCTTGGCTGCACTGACTAGCTCTTTATCCCAACTCAGAAGAGTTATAAAGGATTTTCCTCTCCTGCACAGTCTTTGGGCGTGTTCCACTATGTGTTTCCTAAAAGGGCACCCGTGACCCTGTCCACTTGCGCTTCCAGACTCCCCGTGGGCCCGCACAAGTGTAACACATCCCTTGGCTTTGCAGCTCCACCTGCAGCAATGGGGTTTGCAGGTGGCTGGCTCTGCATCAAACCACTTATTTCCGGGGAATTTGGCCACTTATTTCCAGGGAATTTGGCAGCACACTGGGTACGCTGCCCATTTCTGCCTCTGGAAATTCAAGGCTGCATCTGCCATGTGTGCCAGCAACATGCCAGCAAGCACCTTGAGTCCAAGGAAGGCTTTGCAAAACCCCAAATTGCCACATCTATGTCTCAAAATTCTCTATGCATGAAGCCCTGAAGTGGTGCATGAGTAGGCAGAGGCAATTACTGAACATGTTATTGCTGCAGCCAGGGCCAGGCCTCATTCATGCTATTCACACACACAGAATGAGAGCAATACCAAAAAAAAACAGAAGACAGATCCCATGCAGGGGTGAGGGAGGTTGGAATTAAACTTACTGTCTTAAAATGTTCCTGGAAATACTTGGTTCTTGTACTTGCTTCCTCTCTGCCTCTCTTCTCCAGCCAAAAATATGTTATCTGATGGGCAGGAACCTTGCGGGGCTTTGAATTTCACATGTGATTTTCACCTCCAGAGCCAGCCTGGCTGCTCTGATCTAAAAAGTTCCCTTCAGCAGCCACTTCCCCTGCACTGAATACAAAGCACCGCTTAATCCTTGTGGTTCAGGAGCTGGGTGAAAAGTGGTTGCAGCTCTGCTCCTTCTCAGAAGCTGCGATAGCCGCTACCCTCCACATCCTGTGGGTCTCATAGACCTCTGGAGGTAAGATAAGCTTAAGCATGACCTTAGGCTCCTTTATTAAACACCCTCTGTATTTGAGCAATGCGATAAAACGAGAGAAATGCAACAACCCTCTTTTTCTCCTGCTTCCTCCCAAAGGACCGGCAGAGGAAGGTGTCAGCTCATAGATCCCGCAGGAGCCATAGCTTCAGAGCAGAAGTCAGGGAGCTTTCCCAGCGTGCAGGAAAGGTAACGGTTTGGATGAGACCTTTGGGCTCTTCCATGCTGCTGAGACACATGGCAACCTTGGATGAGAGGCAGAGGAAATGGCACCTTTTTATGTTAAGGCCTGAAGAATGAGCTCCCCAAAATAGCAGGGCAAGAAAGGATGCGCCAAGGCTGGGTGCTTGGAGCAGAGGCATCTTCCTGCCCATGTCCTGCTCCACACACAGGGAATTGCATCTGACCCTGGCCCAAAGCTCGAAAATATGAGTCAAGCCTTGAGAGTCTAATGAGGTTTTTCTTTTCAGTGTTATTTTAGAATTTCCTTGGTCTTTTGCTCCCTGCTTTATGGGCCCTGATGTCTCCTCTAGATCATAGTTAAGAACTTTCCTCTGGCACGAGGTTTGGGCTTCTTGCCTGCTCCATGCGATGTGGGCTGAAGAGCTGAGGCTTCAGTGCTGCTGGATTCCCTGTAAAGGGAAGGTACAAGCAGTGTGATACCTATGGTCTCTGTGGGCTTCGTCAGGGCTGTATATACAGAAGGAAAAATCCCCAAATACAGAATCACAGTGTTCGGGATTTCACACCAACATCCTCCTCCCCCTGCCCTTGGCTCTGCGTCCGACCTGGAGGTGAGAGGCTGGAGCAAAGCAGCTAAGGGGATTTAGCCTGATTCCGGAAAACAGTGTTTGCTGCTGCTGGTATCGGTGGGAGAGATTATGCTGGGTCATTAGCGAGCCCCAGATTGTTTGATTGCCCAAAGCTGCCTGCGAAAAGGAAACAAATGGGGAAGAAATTGGCCTCAGGGGCACCACGCTGCTGCTCGTGATACATTCACGCTTTTAGTATTTGTGTGTTGTGCTTAGTGGAGGGTTTAAAAGCAGCCAAGGGGGAAACCTCATTTGCAGCGGCTGCAGCACGAGTGCTGGCAGCTCTGCAGTTACTCTGGGCTCTGTCTTCTGGCCCTGAGATCTGTTCTCCCAGGCAGCTTCTTGCAGGAGCTGCTAGGAGGAGGTCCAGAATGGCATCCATGAGGAGAAAGGAACCTTGGATTTGCTGTGCCCCACTGCAAGCACTGGATGTGTTTCTGTTTCACACTAGGTTGGCTTTGCTAAGTTGTCGAAGTTGGCATTGCTAAGAAAAGTTAATTTAGATGTGGCCAAAACCTTCACATTGGCCCATTTTGCTGTTAACGTAAGAACACTTGGAGAATTTATTCTGCTGATCTACAATAACCCCTGCTATCCTTTTGTAAAGGAACTAAGTTTAATCACATCTGGCAGACCTGCTGAGTATAAACGTGTCCCAATATCCCATTACATGTTTCAATTTACATGTATTAGCTTTCCTTGGGAAAGTCCCCCGCACTTCTGTCCACTGAATTAAATGACTATTATGAAAACAGAGCAGGACGTACTAGTGATCTGGATGTTTCATTTTACCCTAGGAAGCAATTAGTGGTAATATGTCTTGTACCCAGGGCCTCTCACCGATTCATCTCAAAGTAGAGTCTATAAATGGCCAAAAGCGGAAAAGTGGGACAAAAGTTTCATATCCTAGAGCCCTTTCCTCTAAAGCTATCAGTAAGGAGGAACAGGAGAGCTGTGTCTGTGTACTGAAAATCAAATTCTGTATCTTTAACGCTGCAAAACGTAGGTACGGTTGCTTCCAAGGGAAGAAGAGACATTAAAAATCAATGCTGGTTTAGTCTGTGTCTTGCAACACAGACAACGCTCCCCAAAACATACTCTGGAGCTAATGATGTTAGGGATGTGAATAATTAAAGCGAAGGGAAAGAGGCAGGCGTTGTTTAAATGCACAGCCAAAGCAGAGGAAGCACATTATAGATCAGATATTGGAAAGAAGATGAAGACTTGAGGCCTGTAATCTATATCGATCAAGGCATTTCCAATATGCTCATCAGCAGCTGAGAAAGGCAATGAGGAGGGTGTCATTAATCAACCTGTGGCAGTGCCTTAGGGCACAGTGAATCCAGTCCTTGCGCAGGGTTTATATGCAGAAAGACACACTGCTCACTCAGCAATTACAGCTGCAAACCCTGTGATTTTAGGCATTAGGATTTAACAGCTGAAGCCTGAGCTGGGAGGAATGGGTACAAGAAGCCAACATGGGAAGTACCAGCACAAGAAGGAGCTGCAGCAGAGGTTCCTGCTCACAAACAGCTCCCGATACGCTGGGGCAGGGCAGAGGGAGCTGAAATTACATGATCTGCCTCTGCCACCTAAAACTCAGCTGGGTTTCACTTCCACGAGATGAGTTTTTATAATCTTTGTAGTTTCCAATAGCATGCCCAGGGACATGAGCAATAAAGACTTTATTTTCATGCAAATATGGCCAGTGAGAAGAGCAGCAATCAGGAGGAAGAAAAATATAAGGAATAGGGGTATATTTTGCAATGCTGTATTGCCCAAAGCTCCCCACAGGATCTTGATTGGTATTTAGTGTTTGAAAAAGTAAGTAACAAAAGAAAGAAGGGGGGGCTGAACCTGTAGTTTTATACCCAGCTGTACAAAAGCAGGCAATGAAGCAGAGAGCCGTAAAATGCCAAAGAGGCTTCTTTACTGTTCCAGATCCAATCTGCTAATACAACAACACATCCGTAGGGGAGGAGCATGTGTAGGAAGAGCAGGGTTCTGCCAGGAGGGTCAGTAAGGTTGTACCCGTACGGAGTGGGATCTTGAACTATACTCGTGTGCCACGAGCTCCCGAGGATCAGCTATTTGAGTTTAAAAACCTGGTTCAGAGAGGAGAGTTCTGATAAAAAGCTAGTTATCGAGCAATACCCATTTAGCGTAGCTCCTAAATGAATAATGTGTTGTCAGCACAGGCAGCTTTTACACTTGGGAAACACGACTGTGCATTCCCAGGGATACGGGAGGTAGCGCAGGTGGGAGTCTGAGCCTCTTCTCCTTGCCACCAGTCCCTGCTCCAAGCCCTTTCTTTCTTCCATTACTTTCTGAACAGAAGGAATCCAGAGCATCTTCCCTTTTTCCAGATGCTGTCTGACTCCTAGTCCATGCCCATCTCCTCTAGCTGGAATAAAAGCACATGGCTGTGGCTGAACTGCCAGGTGAGGTTCTTGTCCTCGTTTGTGAAGTCTTTTTAATGCCTTGCAAATTGCTGCAGAAAGCAATTTATACATTCATGTGTGCTGAAGCTGCATATCCGATCTCAAAAGCAGCACAAACAGCACTTCCGTGCGACTTAATGCAAGTCGCCTCCCTCCTTCCCTGTCTGAAAAGTGGGAGCGAATTCTCAAAAAAATAGGGGAAAGCAAAAAATAGCAAGGAAAGAGCTGTGGAGGAAGCATGCACCCTTCTCCAGTCACTGCTCTGCACCTCAGTCCTTATGGGAAATCCTTATTTCTGATTTTGTATCACTTTCTCCTCACTCCGACCATGCTGCACCCGGGTCTTGCTGGAAATGAGGATACCTGAGGGACCAGAGAGCCCAACACTTATTTATTTATTCATTGCCTTCTGCTCTGCGTAGCAGCAAAATTATTCCTTCGAAGGCCATATAGATTCTTCTCTTGTGCTCTGTATTTTGTCTGTACGGAACTTGAAGGCTTTGGGAAGGAGGGAGCATTTTCTTAGACATAAGGAAAAAAAAATCTGCTGGAAGTATTTGCATAATAATAAATCTGTATTGAAAGACAGACATCCCCATCAATTTTCAGCTTTAGATGGATAAAATCACCTGTAAGCAGATGAGGACAAGAGGGGTGAGTAGGAAGATGGAGATACAGAAAGAACCATCCCCACCTCCTCTGATCTGTACAGCACCTGGCACCACCACCTTATAGAGCTTATGATCATGTAAATAAGTAGTAATTATAACAAGCTACAAGGCGCTTTTCTGGCTCTTTGGAAGCTCAGGGCCTCACGCCTTGGGCCTCTTACTGCTGAGCACAGTTGTCTGCACACACCGGTCCAGCACCCGCTCAGGTATCGACCGCAGCCTCCCCACTATTGAATTTCTCTCCAGGCAAATGAATGTGTTAGATTCTGTATCAGAATAGTTGAGCCCAGCAGCCAACAGAGCATATCCGGGCTAAGATCTTCCTGTGCTGTTTTATAGAAAGCAAACAAAACTGCGAACCTTCTATGCTTACCCTAAAAGAAAAGCCCTGGATTGGATTTGGAAATAGTGGTGTTTTTATACGTACTCTTTTAATTGAGGCTTCTAAAGCATCTCTTAATTGGGCATTGGGAGGTGCTTTATCCAACGCTAGTACAGATGCTCCACCTTTTCCTACAGATTTCTTTGGTGCAGCCTGTGTTCCACTGAAAATAATTCCCCTGAGATCTGGGAGGAAATAAAACTCCTTTCTCCCCTAGGCAGAGGTGGAGGCTTCTAGCAATAAAACCGAATCAACTGCACTTTGATTTTCAACTGCAGTTTTTCTTATCAGTTGTCAGAAATCTTTCTGTCCACTGAAATGCCCCCCCAAAAAGACTCCTATTCCTAAATATAAAAATCACGTAAAGCATATTACAAAAACAGGGACGATGGTGCCATCCCTCTGAATTCCTATCAGCCATTCAGTGGTTTCCTTCCCAACGTGGATTAGGGCATCGAACACCCTGGGCTTACGGTTCCAGGCAACAACAGCCTTTTTCAGCTGGAAAAAAGCAATAACTTTACAGAAGGCAAGGATAATGCCCAGGCTTTGCAGAGGTGATCACAAGACTCCTGCATTTCCTTTTGGAAACCAGAAATTATGGGAAAGAATGAGAAAAAGGGTAAAACCTGGATATGGTTCTAGTGAGTTGGCCAGTCCTAGAGCTGCGGGCTTGAAGGGCCAAGGAAGCCCAGGGTAGAGCAGTCACCAGGAGGCAACGAGAGGGAAAATGGGAGACCCTATGGCCAGGGTCCAGGTGGCCACCTGGAGAGTGACCAGCCTGGCCAAGCTGTGACCCACCAAAAGTGTCCCAGGACAAGGGAGAAAAATCTCTTGGTGAAGGGCAGCTGTGGGCATCAGCAGCAGGGAAGACCTCGGGAAGCGAAGTGGTCTATAAATGACGAGGACAGATCCTAGTATAACTGTATTTCTGTCTGCTTACGGGTAATTATCACAGCACTTTGTAGCCAAGGCTTTCCTGTGATAGCAGCAGTGTTTAATGAATCTCCATTTGTTTTCTTGCTATTAATATTTCAAGTGCCTTCTAGTCCCCATCTGGCTTTTTGCCATCATAAAGGGACTTTGCGCTACGAGAAGTTCAGGCTGAAATCTCCCATCTCCAGGGACCGAAATAATTGCCTGTGGGACAGACTTGAGGAAGAACAGGCTGATGGAAAAGGGAAAAAAGTTTGCAAGGGCTCCGTTCTCCAGCCAATACTGCTTGGCATGTTCCGTTGTCCTTCCTTCCTTTGCCCTAAAACAGAAATGATATGGCAACTGGCTTGCATGGGGATTGTTTCACCTCTTTAAATAATTTTTGTGTTTTGATTTGGAAGCAAGATTCAAAAATCTCAATTTCTTCCTCATCAGCCGAGGAATGAAAAACTTGAACCAGTCAAAACATTGGGTCTTCAAGCTGTTTATTTCCATTTGACCTTTAAAAATCATTTGTAGTGTAAACTGAGATACATTTCTAAGCTAAAAGGTATCCCAAACAAAAAATATTGTTCTGGATGAAGATGACAAAATGGGCTTTCAACAGTTCTTCAACATTTTTTTTCCCTCCAGCAGCAGATTTGTCAAATTGATCCTTTTCAACAGATACTTTGGCTTTAATAAATCGGCATTGTCTGGAGAGCAGACCTTTTGCTAAAGTAAAATCTGGATCAGGAGTTTTAGGAACATCGATATGTGGCATAGAATAACGGAAAGGGCATGGGATGGAGAGCGCGGGAGCCTCTGCTATGAACCCTCCATCAGTCTTGGCACGAAGCACCGGGTCAGAGCCATTTAAATTTTTACCTCCTATCGATAGGTCACTAAATTTGCAGGCACTGCTGTGTGCGAGTGCCATCTGCACCAGGAGCTCATGTTCTTCTCACTCTCCCAGGTCCCATCTGTTGACACTGATGCATTTCAGACATATTTCCTCCTGAACTTCTGCAACTGCAGCTTGAACTATTAATCAGTAATTAATTTTTAATGAAATGTGCATGAGGGGAATCCTAATTTACACTGTAAACCATCCTTCCAGTTACTCCCATCCCTCCATCTACCAGTCGGCCCTATTAACTTTGCATGTAACCCTTGGGAGGCCCCAGATCTTCTGCTTTGGAGAATCCATCTGCGTTTTCCTTTCCAACAGCATGGCCGTGTGTGCAGACCCCAAGGGAGACCCAGCCCTGCAGGATAGGGACAGAAATCCTGCTCTGGGAGCACAGGACCTATCTAGGTGAGGCAGGAAAGCCAACTCTGGGGTGCAGACCAGCAAACCACAAGCTGGAAGTGGGGAGGAAGGTGGAGGCAAGGGAGGTGAGGTAGTGATTTATTTGCAAGCTGCAAGGAGGGAGCTTCGGGTCCACGCCGAAAAAGTCTGTCTCAAAGCTGACAAATGGGATGACAGCCCTTTCAGGCATTTGCTTTATTGCTGCTATTAGTTATTTTAGAAAAAGCATTGTAATCTGCCATTTCTCTTATGCATTATTCAACACACGTGCTCATTTCCCATCCCATCCACACATATTCCCACCCCCAAGCACACTTAAGTGAATATATATATGTATACACACAAATAAATAGACCTCTAGAATGATTTCAGGAGGAGGCAAGGAGCCAGCAAGACCCAGGAGTGTGTTACAGGCCTCTATTTCCACTGTATTTTGGCCAAGTTTAGCAATTTAGCAAGTCCATAGTGCAGGGAAGCAGAGGCATAGGGATTTACTCAGGTGTTGCCCATGACAAAGGACGATGGCCTGTGCCCCGATGGGCCCTGTCCTGCACTGGTCTGCAGTGACAGGAGCCCTTCGTCAGAAATAGAGAAAGGCAGCTGATGGTGACAGGCAAAAGCCACTCCTCCGTGCAGCGTGGTGGTGTGTGATGTTCTGCTCTTCCTGCCAGTGACGATGGATCTCTCCAGAGAAAATGGGATCTTGTTCACTGTGATTCCAGAGAGTTGTTTCCACTACAAGCACAAGCAAGGATGCTGGAGATGACAGCATTGACAGCAGAGCTGAAGAGCAGGAGCAGGAGTGAACGTCTCTGGAAATGGGAACGGCTAGAGAAATAATCAGAGCTGAGGATAAAAGCTTGGAAATACCTTGGAGGTGACGAAAGATGCAGCAAAGCTGGAGGCAGCGGCACAGCTCAGCGTTTCTGCACCAACACAGCACGGTGGCAGAAAGTCACCGCGGCAGGGAGCCCACTCTGCGGACGTGCTACCCGTCTGGGCTCCGAGCTGCGTTCCGAGGGGTGGCAAACGGTTACGTGAAGAGGCTTCATTAGCCAGACAGTGTCACACCATGCACATGAATCCATCTGGGCAGCTGCAGAGGTTTTTTTGGGCCAAATCTGGCCAGAGAACAGTCAGAGAACAAAGCCAAGCTCTTGAAAGCATCGTGGCCACGGAGAGATACTTGATCTCCATATGGCTGAAGGAATAAATTGGACCTCAGAACATACCCTGAGGAGAGGCACAGACTTCTGCCAGCATCAAAGCTCCCCAAGGGCATGGTGCTGCTGGCAGCAGTTGAAACATCTCGTCTTCGCTCTCTGCCTATACGGGATGTCAACTAAAAGGCAGGCAGACAGGCAGGCAGGAGCCTTGTTCTGCTTCTGAAGCACTTAGTGTGCTTAGGAGTCTCCTGCTCAGGCAGGCAGGAAAAGTGGAGCTACAAAGTTCTAAAAGAATACTGCACTGCACTCCACAGAAAAGCAAGACTGGGACATTTCCTAGCAGAGTTTGTTCTTTGCTACCTATCTGTCCTTGTCGACAATTACAAGTTTCCCATTCAGGCTTGAAATCATTAGTAGCTGGTGATTTAAAGGAGATGTTGTCATCATGATCCCTTCCAGCAGCTGAAAAATGACTCGGGTAGCATTTGGAGAAAGGGAGAAGAATCCATCAGAGGAACTTTCTCTCATCTTCCTTTTCATTTGCTTTCATGAGCCCTGCCATTCTTGGCAGCAAGATAGGTGCCCAGGAGAGCAGCGTTGCGGAGGAAATGGCAGCCCGTCTGACTAATTGCCCTCTTCGTAATTCAGCGGCTCGTGCCAAGTCGCAGCGAGATGAGAAGAGGCTGGGGCGACGCATGTCCCGAAGAGCGGCCCCAGCTGCGGGCCTCACGTCTGCAGACCTCAGCAGCCTCTTGCAGCCTGTTTCCCATCCCAGCAGGTTCCAGGGGCCTTGGTGACAAGCTGGCAACTCTCCCAGATGAGAATGGTCAGCCAGATTCCCTTCCATCCGCCTGAGGCCTATTGCAGCGTCTTTGCTGAGCCCCAGGCAACCAGGTGCCAATGTATGATGCAGCTTTTAGCCAAGGGTTTGCAGAGGGGACTGCTAGGAGCTTGGCTCACTTGCCAACCCTCCTGCAAAGGGTTAATCTCCTCGCAGTAGCATCTACTCTTTGGATGTGCCTGTCCCCTTCTCCCCCTCTGGCCACTGAATCAGTGGTCATCTACAGAGGGTTAAGCAATGAGATCATTGGTCTTGGCCCCATTATGGAGCTTCACCCTTGGCTGGTGAGACATAAGTCGTGGGCTGAGGGCTTGTTCTGTCTTTGGAGAAGAGAGGAAGCTTATTGCACACAGCAGACTGCTCAGCCAGGGAGCGCAGAGGCAGCGCTGTGAAGCCTCCTCCACCTCCTCCTCTTCCACCCCCTCCTCCTCCTCCTCCAGGACCTTACCCGTTACCCACAAGCGAGTTTCAAGACCTCGTCTTTCTTGTTCCTTGTTACTCTTCTGCTGTCTCGTGCCGCTCTGGTGTGCAACCTGACAGGGTGCAGCTCAAGTCGATAAGCAAAGCAGCATGCCCAGGGCTGCAAGAAGTTTCTCCCTGCTCAGTCCCAAACCTTTCCCCATTCCTGCCAAACACTCCATGGCCAACCTAGTCCAAAGCAGACGGAGCTACTGTAAGTGCAGAGAAGGGTTTCAGCCACGCTGAGGATAACACAAAGTAGTCACTCTCTCTTGTCCCTGGTATACTTTTAATTCAGATATTGGTCACCATTGTGACCCAGGAATGGCTTGACCAGACAGAGATGCACCATGAATAAATATTGATACAGATAAATAAAAATATATTTGTACTTTCTGATTCCCCAGCTAAGATTATAATATTAAATGTTCCTTTCCTCCCAACTTTTCTCTGAGAAGCTCTCGGAGAAAGCTCAAACCCAACCAAAAAAAAAAGCATATGGCCTCAAACTGGCTGAATTCTTTCACTTAATTCTTTTTCTTTAATTACTTGAGCTTAATATAAGCAAAATTAACCTTGAAGCTTTGTTTCAAAATGAAAAAACACAGCAATTTCAGCTTGAAATCCCAATACAAACAAACAAAATCCTGGCTTTTTTCCACAAGAAAATTCCTACTTTTCTAAAATATTTTCTTGGAGTCAACAGAACTGTGCAGCTACTTCCAGGCAATGGCAAATTCCACTAGTCTTTTAGGGCCAGCAAATTGCCTGTCCCCTGAATTTCCCCTAGCTCTGAAGAGTGAATGTGCTTGAACTGAAACACCCGAGAGAAAATCAGGAGCATCATGTGGGATTTATCAGAAAACCTCATGTTGCTGCTGCAGCAGCATCACCTCTAGCAGGCAGGAGGTCCTTCGCTCCCCAGCTCCTCCCATTTGGAGGGATTAACAAAAACCATTAATGACGGCTGCTTTTCTCAAAGGGTCTCCAAAGATAAGGAAGTTCCTCAGTTCCCACCAGCTGGGTCCCTGACAGCTGTGCCTCAGTTTCCCTATCCAGCAGGTCAGTAAGGAAAGTACAATACAGACAAGGGCTGTGGAGGTAATTAGTTAAGGTTATAAGAGTGCTCTGAGCATCAGTTTTACTGCATGATTTATTTCTCCAAGTTAGCATTCCCGGCACAGTGAGAAAAAGGATTTGTAGAATACCTCTGTGTCTTCTGGGCCGCACTTTGCTTGGCTTCCTTTGCAGTGTCTTTTAATTCACTTTTGTACAAATATTGGCACCGATGGAGGGTTTTTTTCAGGTTGGTGTTTTCTGCAGGACATGACCTCTGCCTTCACAGGCAAGCTTCATTTAATCACAAAATGAGATTTATTTTAGCTGGAAATAAAATTAGGTTTAAAAACGTTCAAAATCCCTCTACAAAATAGGAAGAGAATTGCTGAACTGGAGGTAAATTTGAAAGCAAAAAGCAGTAACTTTGGCTAGAAGCACTTTGGGAGAAGGCTGCAGGAATGAATTGAGCTAACGTGTAACGCTCCATGAAGTTCAGTTTGGTTGGACTTTCAAAAAAGCTCAGACTCGGCAAGCATGAAAACCAAATTTAAGACCTCCGACAACCTTATTTCTGCCCTTGCAGATCTGACAGCCTCTAGCTTTTCTGGATTTGTTCCCTAAGTGCAATTCTATTCATATTTCTATAGATTTTCAAGTCTGGCAAGACCACACAATGAGAAAAATAACAGCAGATGACTACAGAGGCGTATGATCTTATGCATATAGAGCACTCATGGTGCCCAGTTCAAGAGTGATACGTAAACTGCAATATTTGTTGAACAACATTGGTTTTAGACAACAAATTTAGAAAATTTAGCTTTTTTTTTCTTTTTCTTTTTTTTTCCTGGACTCTCTTTCCTCAGGAACAGGGCTAAATTGCAGGCTCCAGAAAGGGCTGCAATCTATTTGGCTGCTTCTATTTGTCATTAATTGGAACTGCTGCAAAAATCTGTGCTTTCATTTACAGATTGTGGCCTTATAAAGAAAATAATGAAGAAAAAAATCACAGCTAAAACCGCAACAGAAGCACCAAATATGATGGAAGTTGCTGCTAATAAGAGCAAAGTCTCATTGTGCCAAGAAGTGGCACAGCAGAGGCGTGGACATGTACACCGCCTGTGCATATATTAACACATACAACTTTCACCAAGCACGAGAGACCCAGACTTTTACAGATGGCAGCTTGAATATCAAGAGCTTTTTTGGACTTTCCTACCAGTTTTCAAGAAGTTTCTCCACTATTCTCATGTATCTGGTCTTTGGCAGGGAGTCATTTTGCCTGTAGACGTGGGATAACTGCAACACTTGGGTCCTTCTCACTGACTTCTGAACCCATTGGCCGTGACAAGATTTGCTCGCTTATATTAGTATATTATAAATTTAGCTTAAGAATTAGCTTAAGAATTAACTGTCCTGTTTGGGAAGCACCCACTCCTCCAGTGGGTGCTCTTCTGGATCCTCAAGAGAAAAGCTGAAAAATACAGAAAACCAAAACTTTTCCACCCATAGTACCTGTTGAAGGATGGGCCAAACATTTTTTGCTGAAAGTGAAGCGTCTGCTTGCCTTCCAAATGCTCATTTATCCTTCTTGGAACTGAAACCACAGCATTTCTTTTTAAGCATGGACCTCTCATTTTTCCTTTTTTTTTTAGAGTTTCATTTCCAATATCGGTTTGTGGCCAAAAAATGTTGATCTTCAATTACCGAGATTTAATTTATTCTGTTTCTGAGCACTTGGCTTCATCCAGTGCAAGAAGGCACAGTAATGAACTCTCCTACAGATGAAAACATGGAGCAATACTTTGCATTTCATTAGCTCCTAAAAGCAAATGGAGCAAGTAAAGCAGGGGCCGGCAATATTTTTAATTGGCCTTCCAGAGATTGCCTCCTGCAAAAATTGTCCCTCTTAAAAACATTTGCTAAAATATCTTGTAACAGGTTAACTCTCTGCTGAAAGGTCTCTGCAGCGCTTCAGCTTTGCAGCCTCTCCGAAGGTCTCTGTCCATTGGTGGCTCCTCGCGCGCTCAGGGAGGGCAGTGCTGGCCGTTGCTGGAGGACAGAGACCTCCAGCTTTGTCACCTACCATGCAGCTGTGTCCAAATGTTGCAGAAAAGGCGTTGCGTTCCCTACGTGCATCAAACGGAAGAGAGTATTTCCAGCAGGTCCATTGGGACCTGATGGCCGCTAAAGCTACCAAGTGTCCCACTTTAGCCTGGCGTGCAGAAACAGCCTGTCCTCTCCTAAGGAGAACCCAGAGAAGGTGGCTCCTTGTCAGGGGACAACAGAGCTCACTGAGCAACTCCAGGTAGGACTGAGGTGCAGACTTGCAGCTCCAACTTCTGAGGAATTTCTGCCAAAGGAATTGCTTCTGCAAAATGTCACCGATGTTTTGTTGCCCTCATGCGAGTGATGATGATGAACACAACGTGAATACAATAACCATGGAGAAAATATCCTGCACCCTTCAGCATAAGATTTGCTGAAGTATTTTCTTCTTAGAAATATTACCTTGGTGTCACATAAGAATTATATAGTGCCTCGTTCATCCATTTCATTTTGCACCTTGCCTCTCCCGTGACGCTCCGTCCTCTCCTGCCTTGAGGAAGGAGGCTCGTCAGGGGCTTCCCTGGTCTTGCAGCTTCACAGCAGACCCCAGGTGGGCAGGATATATAGACTAGGGACATGGAGGGGACCCAGACTGCAGCTCCCATAAGGTACTCACAGATCTTTCTAAACTGGACCACTTTCTAAACTGGTTGCCACTGAAATAGCTTTGATTGCTGGCATTTCACCTCTCTGCAGCAACAACAACAAAACCCACTAAACTATGTTTTCTGGAGAAAATGCCTCTCTCCTCCCTCAATATTTAATCATGAGCTCAATGTTCTGCCCAAAATGATTTCATGGGAAAATATTCCGTCGGGGCTGGTAGTACCAGCCGAGTTCTTGTGCCATCTCCAGCCCATTCCCTGCTCTTGTCCCTGCTGCGATGGGGGCAGCTGGAGCTGATGGAGCTCCCCGGAGCCGCCGGCGTCGTGGGAATGTTCAGCACCTGGGAACTAATTCGTGCTCAGAGGTGTCAATGTTGCTGTAGCCACCTACGTCCTCCTCAGCAGCTTCTCAGGTTTTCTTTGGCGCCACTGTGATTTGACGTAACAACAGAGTGACTTTCAGGTGTCTTTGAGGTATCTGTGGGTTATGGTTGGCAATTAGGCAAAATCAACACTGGCAGAGGAGGAGGAGGGATTTTTTGCCCTTCTGTCTGGTCCTGCTTCTCTGATTCCTTTTCTCGTGTTATGTGTGATCCCTGGTATCGTAGTAGCAGAGAAGGAAGTGGTCCTTGCTCCGCATCCCACACCGCCGCAGACTCCGTGCCCATCAGCGTGGCCCCCCAGCAATGCCTCTGGAAGCAGAAGTGTGTGACTGGACTGTGAAACTGCTAGTTAAGAGCTCACAATTTAAAGCCAACCGATTCTCAGTCGGGGAGAGACAATGTTTGGTATTCACCAAAGCGGAGCTCTTCTCAGTTCATTTCCAGACGTGCTGGGGACGTTGCTGAAGGCAGCAGGGAGGGAGTGCTCGGACTCAGCAATGAGGGTGGCATGAAAATGTAACTGGAGTGGCACAATGCCAAATTTGTGTCCTAGGAAAGCCATGCAAGCCAGGCAGGAGTCGGTGCTCACCAGAGGGCTTTACCAGAACTTCCTGCATCGTGCCAGGTCATGAACCTTCTCCCTCCACCAACGTAGGCTCAGGATGAAAGACTCCTCATTCTGGCCTTTGAACACTCCCAAGAACAATATTTCATCCTTCTTATGAATCATGTAGCGAGATGTCTGCAAACAAATGCTGCCACGGAGATGTCAAAACACTGGAGGGTGAAGATTGGGTAGTGAGATGTGGCAACGCTGACTGCCAGCTTAGAGAAGACTCAGAGCCTGGCAAATGCAATTCCTCAATGCAGGCAGCCCCTTCACCTCTTGACCTTAGCACAGGAGCATCTTCAGATCCCCCCCAAAAAGCGAGATATGTCTAAAACTGTGCATTCCTCTCATGCTTAAATCCAGAGGTTCCCAACAACTGTTGCAAAGATCTGTCTAGACATGAGCTGCTGCTCCCGTTGCTTCGAGTCCTTCAAAGAAGCTGCGGTAATTTAACATGCATTCTGTAGGTGGCTGCTGCAGCGGCCCCAGAGCAAGTCTCCGCTTGCAACACGAGACAAGGTCTTGCTGGGAGGGGAGATGGAGCGCCCCGAAGGCTGTGACAGCATCATCTGTACCGAGCAGCCCTTTGAAATATTGATCTCTCTGGTGTCAGGCTCTCATATACCATTAATTCACTCAAAGCGAAGTAAATACTGTGAGTGATGTAATAGGGTTGCCGTGAAATATGGTTACAGGTTGCAATCAATTCTCCTGCAGAGGCACCGGGTCAGGCAGAGCCTATGAGAATGCAGCCGGAGAAAGGGCTCTGCTCCTAACACTCCGCAAGGGCAGCAGGGAGGTTCAGCCGAGTCTCATCCCTGCTTTGACTGCAACCATAGCACCTAACACAGATTTAAAAGCCCTAGGTCTATAGGCAGTGATCAAAGTCTTCGTGTATGCAAGGAACCCAGGATGCTCTTCACCCTTCTGCAACCATCCCAGACAGCAGCTCCCCAAAGAGCACAAGGCAACACAGTGTCAGGAGGGTTTCCAAAATGCAGCCATGTCTGGGACTCAAAATACTAATTTTTATATGTCATTCAAAGAAGTAAATGTTAAATTTAATGTGTGGAAATGGCAAGTTTCTGAACGTGCATGGGAGGGTCGTTACTTGTGTTTACAACAGAGGGGAACTTTGAAGAAGTTTAAAGAAAGGGAGAGTCTTCTTATTTTTAGTTCAGTTTTAGTATAGCTTTTGCTCTCGTTTCGTGGAAAAATATGTTTTCTTAGCTCTTCCTTTAAAGTGCTGTGGACTGTTGATTTTCACTGAGATCCATTAGTAAATGGGATTTTCCACAAAGAAAACTTGTTAGGAGGAATTTGGCCCTCTCTTGTGATTAAAAAAGAGCAGTCTGAAGTTGGCTTTGATCTCAATGTGGGCTCAAACAAAATAGAGGTCCCAAGAACAAGAACAGTCTGTCAGATCCCAAGATTTCTCTGCCCGGATCTTGGGCTTCCCAACTAGGTGGCTGCCAAACTGGGGGGATGCGAAAGGCCCAGGTTATTTAAGGCTCTCTGTTCTTTCTTTGTGACACAGGGCACCATGATGGGAGCAATGGTACAGCAGTGGGCTGTACCATTCCCACCAAGCCTTGTGATTCATGGAAAAATCAGCCTGGCCAACAGCTCACTAAGGAGTGATCCCCATTGCCTCTGGAAGCATCCTGGCAGGATAGTAACTTCTGCTCTTGCTTATAGCTCCTTATCTCCCGTTGCTGAAAGACCCTGGAGTACACGGGGAGATTCCCAGCCCCGTCACTAGTGGAGAAGGAACGGGTGCACACTCTATATATTTGCTGCCTGATTACTATAGAAATAATGAATCAGGGAAACACATTGAACAGTCAATTCCCTCTCATTCAGGAAGCGGCACAATTTAATTAAGCCTAAATAGCACTTTGAATGGTGCCTTCGGAAGCGATGGAGGGGCCGAATACTCCACGGAGCGGTTTGTCAGCAGTTCTCTCTGATTCCCTTGGTGCTCAAGCAGAAATTAAGAAAAAGAGATCCTTTCAGAAAGCTTGTCCCCCCAAGGCTGGAGGCTGTTCAGTTCGTTTCCAAAAGAGATGTTGCTTCCAAGAGTTAATTGGTCCCCAGCCCTTGCAGAGACATGAATATTTACTGAATCTTTTGCAGTAGCCAAAGTCTTTTTCACTTCACAGTAGTGTAAATTGGGGGCTGCGTGGAAGTTTTGGAGGCCCCTCTGCGCAAGGGAGCTGGATCAGGTCTTGCAATGCACCTGCAGCTTGATTTGACCGAATTAACTGTTTACACAGTGCGGGTGCAAAGAAAAGCTATGAGTTTAGCACCTCATTGCACCCAACCAACCTTCTTGCAAAGTCCTGAGCGCAGTGTGCGCCATGACCCAACTAAGTCGATGGTGGGGTGAAGCTAGTGGTGGGACCCAGCATCTCCTCTTGTTCCACCCCTCTAGGCATTTCCAAATAGCCCTGACCGCAGGACATCACACATAAGCCCCAGTTAACACATATCAGCAAAAATCGCAAAGCTAAGAAGTCCTTTGCAAGGGATAGAGTGGAAAAGGCGTGACAGCCTTCAAGGGACCTCTAACAAGCGAGGAAATGGCCGGTTCCGGTGCGTCTCCTCAGCTCTGGGCCAGCGCGGACTCCCTCGTCGCAGCGCTTGTCTGTGTCCTCTTGTGACCTGCCCTTGTTTGCCCAGCTTGGGAACATGGAGCTTGAGAGACAGGGTGAGGTGGGGGGTCCGCACACGCTGTCCCTGTGACTCAGTCTGTGCAGGCTCAGGAGGGGCTGTAGGTACCTTACGTCCAAGCTCAGCTGCCTTTGGGCTGCTCTGCCCATGGACATGGCACTTGTCATTGTCTGTGTGCTGAGGAAGGGCGAAATTTGGGGTATATTTGAGGTTGCAGCATTCAGTCTTCTGCAAATCCAGGCCACACAACAGGGGAGATCCAAAGTCTCGAGGCATCTAGACCTTCTGCAGTGACCTGGTTGCTCTGGACACCCCATAGAGTCAATGGAGAGTCAATAGGCACCAATTAGTAGGTGCCTAAACACTGAGCAGGGCAATCCCCCGTCTGGCCCTAGATCTTGAGCTAAGTCAGCAGGAGCATGTTGGAACCGAGATGTTTTCTACATCTTGGTAGGACCCAGGTCCTCGAGGAGTTGGGAGACCCCAGGAGCAGACGCACGTTTTGGAGGAAGACGTGCGGTCCTCGCCGGGGGCTTTGCTCTCTTTACATCTCCCAACTTTTTAATATCCTTGTACAAAATTTCTGATGAACGTTTTGCATTTCCCATCTGCTTGCACTTATTTTTACAATAATTAATGTTTTCTTTCTTCTTACTGGTCTTTAGTTCATTTTAATTTTGGCCAGAGCAATAAGTAACCAACATTAGCAAGGGCAATTGATTGAGAGGGAGCTCCTGAGATAGCAATTTCTTTTTAAATTAGAGCATTCGATAGATCCCATTGGCAGGAAGTCTGTTAATCAGTTTTTAAATGGTGCTGTGGAGGGTTGCAGCAAGCCCAGGCAGGTAACACGGACGCTGCTCTTTGGAAGGGCAGAGTTTAGCTAGACACAGAAGCAAGGGATGAAGCTGGAGCCTGCACAGATATTTTTTTGACTATGATGGGAAGTCGTAAAAGAAAGAGCAGTTCCAACAGCATCATTTTTTTTTTTTAGCTTAAAAAGAACAGAAGCGTTTCTAAGATTTTTTTTCCCCCCTTCTCTCCAGGGAAATTAAGCCACACATTTTGCCGCTGACTTATTCATAGCAGATGAAAATGATTTGTTTGAAGTAATTTTGGGGCGATTCCTTTCTGAAGTCCCAGCATCAAATCCATCTGTCCGTTCTTCTCAGATGCAGAATTGGTAGCAATATTGGGTTTGAATAAACCATGTTCTCTTTCCTCTCCAGTAATTATGCTGATTTTACACACAATATTCCTTCCCTCCTGCTCAATCACCCCATACGTAGCTACCGCTTCTTTCTGAGTCTAGATTGGTTTGGTCTTTTGTAACAAAAAAAAAATCGCTATGTTATCTTGCAGGTCTTTTTAATTCTCCAGGACACAGTCAACAACCACAAGTTGCTTCTCGCGGGAGTTGGCAAAATTAATCATAGAATCATAGAATGCTTAAGGTTTGAAGGGACCTTTAGAATATACATTAGCATTAAGGCTATTTCCCAAATGGGGAAACTGAGGCATCGAACAGCCCTTGCCCCCATTCTCCCAGCAAGTTGTTGCTAGAACAAGGACTCCCAATGGGTTATTGAAGTCTCAAGTTGACACAGCACCAGGGAGATCTCTTTGTCTCTCTTACACCCGTCAGATGTGCCAGGAGCTCTCACAATTCGTGTGTCTGAATGTCAATTCGTGAGTTTAACACATAGCTTTTAAACACGCGGTTCTAATAAATAGTTCATTTTCAGAGTGCAGGTCTTCCTGCCTGCCTGAGATGCTGTTTAAAAGTAGGAAGATGAAGGTGTAGTAGGAACAACTATTTTAAAAAATCATGTGTTAGAGTAAGTGCATTTTTCTGGTTCTAGAAAGGGAAAAAAACAAAGCGACCAAGAAAGAACCTTCTAAATCATCATGAATTAAACTTGGGAGAAGCTTTTTAGCTGCTTAACGTCCCCCTTGCCGGAGGGCACAGCGCAGGTAACGGGCTTGTACCGCCGTCTAATGAGGGTCAGAGCGGATGCTGAAGCAGCAACCGCTCCCAAGCAGAGACCAAAAGAATCACAAGGGGGAAGAAGAGATTCTTCCCAAATTTGAGAGGGGTGGATTCCACTTGCACACATAAGAACTGTCAGATTAAACCCAAGATCTAGACCCTTAGCAGGTCTCAGAGAGGCTACACTCCATCAACAGCCAATGGATGGCAAATAATCCGTTCTCAACTTTCTTAATCCTTCATAAGTGACAACTGATTTGAGCCATGGATTATGGGCTCTACAGTGAATTCTGATATCTTTTTTTACTATTAACTGTTAAAATTCTGGTTATTCTCACTGGCCGCGTACAGATCAGGCCCTGCTGGGCTTCGTACAAGTCACAGTAATGACGGTTAAAAGTCATTTCCCCATGAGAGATAATAGATTCTTCCCAGGCTCATATTTTATTTACATTACACCCTTTCCTGAAGTCAAACACCGAAGGTTTTAGGACTGGTGGGAGTTTGTTGTTTATTCTTTTAAACTGCTTTTTCCCTTCCTGCAAGCTCAGCGAGGCTTCCCAGAACTAGTACAACTCCGTGGGTCCAGAGAGGAGAGAACAACTCAGAAGTGATAAATGCTGGGAATTAAAAGTGATCTAAAGTAGCTGTCACATTATAATGCAATTCTCAGGCCCAATATCTCATGTTGGGCAAGATTCGGATGTAGACTGCACATGCTGTTGGAAAGGGAATATTCACCGCCAATCCCAGGCCCATAAAGCACGAGCTCCGCACAGGGAATGTTTGCAAGATCCAATAATAAATAATAACAACAAGACCTTAAATATATCGCTAAGCAGGGCTGAATCATGCTGCTCCCGTTCTGCAGACCACTGCTACCAGCGAGCTTCCTCTTGTGGGAGGAAGGCAGGATTTTTGTGATTTATCCAAGGAAAACCGGGGGAATTGGGTGAATTGGCTGCTGGAGGGCAGGTGGATGGAAGAGCAGGGTGACACGAGGTGATGCTTGATTGTACCATGCCCCAAAAGCAGCATTTCTGCGGCACCGTGTAAAGTGTTTTGGACCAGAAATGATGCAGCTTGGGCTTTGCAAAGGGAACCCAACCAGTCTTAGACCCGAGTATCTCTCTCTACTTGAGATCCTTGTTAAAGCCGCTGTTTCCTGCAGGGAAGGCTTGGCAAGGCCCACACTGTGGTGCGGAACATTGTCCTCAGTCTGACTCCAGAGCCAAGTCTATTGATCCTCGTCTCCTGCCCAGAGCTAGGAGGGCAGCACAGGCCTCAGGGCTGCTTTACAGTCAGGGCAGGCACGCGCCGCATTGAGTCAATGGTAGGAAAATTAATTCACTCCCGTTTTTCAAGTGCTTTTCATCTGGTAAGACACCACAGGCAGTGTTCTGCAGGTCACCCCGTGGAGGCAGAGAGGGGCTGAGAGAACCCAATGTGTGGCTGGGGACATAGGCTGATTCCTGTGGATTATTGGCACGTGGTTTGGGTCTGTGTCCAGAGTTCAGTATCAATTCAATGTGTCCTGCAGACAGCAGTGGCTGCAGATTGAGATGTGTGAGGGGCTGATGGACTCTGAGGATGAAGGTGCTGTCAAGGGAGGGATTCCAGCCCAGATGTTTGCAGCTGCATTGCTCCTCCATCTATTTCAGGGCATATGTGACTCCTGTTTTTGCAGTAATTCAACTGGCAAGTGACAAAAACAGGATGAAAGCCCAGTCTGGTTCCAGATACACTGGGAAATACTGTGTTACTTGCTGAGTGCGTTCTCCCAGGCAGCACTGAGCACTCAGGGTTTGCAGATCTGTCAGGGATGATGCCTAATTCACGGCCAATAATTTCTCCAGTAGCTGAAATTTGCTCTGGACCATAATTTCCTCCAGTTCATTCCTTCCTTGTGTTGGAGCCATGCTTGGAAGTCAGCAGTATTCAAGAGCAGAGCTCTGCTGCTGAGCTGTGTTTGCGCCCATAAGCCCCAAATATCATTTCTGATTCGTGGCTGCAAGTGCCCATTATCCACTGCCACAGCAAACAGCTTCCTGCAAAAACAAAAAAAATCACAGTTTGCACCTGGTGTTTTCCAGCAGAAATGGAAAAATCCCAGAGTGCTGCAAAGAGCAGGCCTGCTTCGGGGCCACCCTTCCCCAGCAGCACCTCGAGCATCCCCAGGACAACAGGAGCAAACGCAGCATCACTGAGTCTCGTTTTACACGTGGGGAAACCAAGGCACGGGGAGGTGCCAGAAAGCCTTGGAGAGCTGGGAAAGGGCCTTTTGGGAAAGAAAGGGAGATCCCCACACCACCCACCCAGCTGCAAGCTCTCCAGCATGGACAAGGGCACTTGTTGCTCTTTTTGTGTCCCGAACATTAAGCCTGGCTTGCAGCACTTGCCGAACCAACGTCCCTCCTCCCGTTGCTTGCTCACAAGCCTATGAATAGGAGCTGCTGCTGCTGCAACACAGGCTCTGCTTTGCAAAAGGGGCTTTGAGTTCTCCTGCAGTGCTTAGGGGGGCTTTGTAGTGGTCAGAGACAGCTGTGCACATCAGGAACACAAACATTTAGAGGCTCGTAGAGGTTGGAAGGGATCTGGAGGTCACCTGGTCCTGCTGGTGATGCAAAACAAGGCAGCTTGGATCCCCTCGCCCAGCGTCTTCATCAGGGTATTTTATGCAGGGCGACACAACACAGCTTTGCTCCGGTCAGCCAGTCCGGCTCGCTGTGCTTGAGGAATATTTAGCATTGCAACAGGAGGCTGAGGGTAGAAAACAATCCCGTAAATTGTTTTCTCTCTTTAATAGAGTGAGGTGAGCTCGATGAAGCAGAGCGTTTATTGAGTCCTTTCTGCTGCTTCCTCTGAGCAGCGCAAATGACTTCAGCTTTTCACGGGCTTGTTCACGAGCCGCTGTTATTTGGAAGTGCAGCTGCTGGGAAGCTGTTTCCGCTTGTGGATTTGCTCACAACTTCTTCCCAGAGGCTGCTGGGTCTCCCTGTTCATCCATCCCCTGCTCCCACTGTTGTGATTGATCTCTTAAGTCAACGTGAGGCTGTTTCTCCCTGGTGATTGTTGTCATCCTATGCGAAGATGTATAGACTCTGTTGAGCTGAGTGGGCCTAGATAAAAAAATGATCTCGATTTGTCATGTTTTTTTTATATCTAAGTAACTTACAAATTTAAAGTAGATGTTTGTCTACGAGGAGCTTGTTTGCTGTGAGACCGTGAGCATCTACCAGCTGATGTGTTGGGCTTGTTAATGTGTCTGGTCCTTATTTTGGGTCCCCTCCTCAGAGCTGGAGCCCCCTTCTCAGGTAGCAAACAAACGTGGAGGATCTGGAAACCAGGTAGACTGAACCCAGTCCCCAGGTTCTTAGATTGCTCCTCGTTGGACAATGAGCCTTGAAGAGGCTGACAAAAGCCTAATGGTAGGGACACAAGGTCAACCCCGTGGATGTTCTCCCTTGTCTGGTTGGAGCTCATACTGCTTCGACATCGTGGTTATGGTGCTGAGGAGAGGGTTTGCCTTGGAGCTGAGCCAGCCCAGTCAGTCTGAACTCCTGGAATTAGCCAAAATCCAAAGGTGAATTATTCCCTGACAAAAGGTGTGGGCAGATGGAGTTTGTAAGGCTTCATTAGACCAGACCCTGGCAGGGCCGGGCGCCTCAGCGCAGTGGCCCGAGCGTGTGATGGAGAGCAGGTCCTAATAAGTGTAATTAACAAACCTTGCTGAGTTTGACAGATTGGGAAAAACATTTCAATGTGGCTTCTAACAGGGGAGGTGACTGGCGTTTCTGTGTTCCTCTGCTAAGAAACCTGAGAGAGATGTCAGGGTCAGGCCACTGGCAACCAGGAGGTGACCAGGGGCCTTTGCATGAGGTGACACCATCCTGCCCCCTCTCCATGAATCCAACGGCACCAACCTGGTCATTACGAGGAAGTCTGTCCGGTTCCTCTTTCCCACAACGCCCTGTGGCTTCTAATTCCAGCAGGTTCCTAGCTTGTTCGCCTTTCCAGTTAATCCTTGGGAGCGTTATGGCAGACGGAGTTACAGTAATCCTCAAAGAGAGGCAGAAGAGCTTATTTTCAGTTTGGGTTTGAGTTTCAAATCTGATCCTTGCAAAACAAATCCTGGAGAGTTTCATTAACTGAAACAACAGACCACATTTCCCATTCTGTTTGTTTGTTTTCCTTCAGCCAACACCTTTAGCCAATATTGATCCAGACTCTTTGGTCCCATGGTGGCCCTGTTCTCAGCTTGGAGGCAAAGTTGGTATTCAGCACACGATGCTAGGAGATAAGAAAGAACTGGCCAAGTTCTGTCTTCTGTTTTCCCATTTCTTTCATCACCCCCATGTTGCCTCGAGCTGGTCCAAGTCCAGAGCAAACCCCATTCCCTTTTCCCCATGTATCGGGGACCCTGCGGCCTGGACCACCTTGCTCCTGGATGGGCTGCATGCCCAAGAAGCACCAATGATGAATGGGTGAAATGAGCAGTTCAGGCACCTCCAGCACCATGAGGAAGCGTCTGGTTGTGCTCTGGGAGGAGCCACAAAGCTCTTCTGTCCAAGAGAGACGTTATCTAAGTGTCTGCAGCAGCAGAAGAGGAGACAATATGATCAGAGACAAGACCTTCCTGTCTTTTATAGATGGTGCCTTCAGTAGCAAGTGTAGCAAAAGCAAATGTCAGCTTCTTGATGGGACCAGGTCTTGCTTTGCAGGCTCTTATTGCTGTAATTATAAAATGCACCAGATATTGTAAGGGCTTCTCTGGCTCACTCCACAACCTGGGAGAGGGTTCTCCGTCATTCCCTGAACCCCTCTATTTCTGTGAGGCACTGGGTTTTCAGAAGCTCAGCCACGCTTGTTCATGTTTCTTGTTCCCATGTAACCTTAGTTAAAATAAAAGGCTGGCTGAGGAGTGCTCGTGCTTTGAAGCATCCTTCAAACAGGGCTTTTCTTCCTCAGAGCTAACAGGGGTCACCCCAAACAGAGAGCTGCGTCCTGGAGGGTCTTCACCTGGACCCGCACCAGAACCCCAGGCTCACCAACCAGCTCCCAACTTGTCCTCAAATACCCTCAGGGGTCCCAGCGGGGCTCCAAGATGGCAGAACCCACACGGGTGAAAAGCGGGCAGATCCCTTCCGCGCTGCTCAGCGCCCAGCCCATCTCTCCTTGCTCCAACAGCTGCACGCGGCAACGTGAGTGACCCTCATGGGCCTTTTCCTTGCCTTTAGCCTAAGCTAAAGCCCATGCAAAATTCATGGGACTTTTTCAGGACTTTTTCCTGGCTGCTTGGAAGCTGATGAAACCTTCCAGCCCCAGGTGCCTGTGACTGGGTGGCGATGATCGTGCAGGGGGACAGTGAGCGATGGAGACATTCAAGGGTGGGGTCATGGAGGAAATCACAGCCCTGGGGTGTTTCTGAATGCTCCTTGCTATTGGGGAGGAGAGGACTGTCATCTCACGAAGCACCTAAGATTTCTTGACAAAATAGCTCCTTTTTTTTGCCTCTGGGTGTTAGCGACTTCTCCGTGAGGAAGGAAAAACCTGGGATTGCCACTGGTGCTGGCAGTAGGAGAAAGGGGCTGGGATACAGCTCTCAGCAACCACCCTTCAGGATGGCTCTTGCAGCCCTTTCTGAAGTAAATTAGATGCTCTGGGCTCATTTTATAGCAGTCAGGAGACAGTGTGAGCAGCTACTGGGTGCATTTCTTTCAAGATGAGCTTCTGTATAGGGCTAGGAGCAAAGAGCCGTTCACCCCTGGGTGGATGCATTAAGAAAAGCCAGGTAAAGACTCTGGCTAAAGAACAAAGTCACTTATGGGAAACAAGGGCAATCTTGCTTAATTGCTTATTACTTACCAGCAATCACCTGCCCTTCTTACATTAAGGAGAAGTTGGAGATGTCAAATTGAGAAGCAGGAGTAAAGGCCCAGAGCTGAATGCCAAGCGGTCAATGAGCAGTAAATACGCAAGTGGCTCCTCTGTGCTCACATATCCTGGTTCGTAAGTGTGAGCAGTGAGTAAATTTGAGGAAAAAAAAATCAAACTGGGGGTTGTTCGGGACACAGTGAAAGAAGAGTCAGAGAGTTGGTTAGTTTATACGCAGTGAATAGGTGAATCCGTGTTGAGTTCAAACCTCCGCTGTTACCAACCAGAAGTATTTGCTTTGAGGAGGAAGACTCAAGTTGGTCTCATCCTGTATCTTCAATCAAAGGATGCAGTTTGCAAGGGCAAAGTTTGCCTGGGAAGTGGGTCAAAGCCTTTGGATGCGAGATGCTCAAATCTTGATGCTCTGCTTAAGGAAAAGTTCCTTGAGCAGATCCCTACTGCAGAGCCTATTGCCCAGGACAGAGGGGAGAGCCGGGAAGCCGGAGCAACAGCTTGGGCATTGGTGGAGGATAGAAACAGCCTAGAGCCTTGAGCCCCTGCATGGGGGGATGCCCTGAACCCTCTGAGGTGCCTCCTATATGTCCCTTGGGTTTGCTCAGCTCCTTTGCAGACCCACAAGCCGTGATGCTCCGGTGGCTAAAATCCAGCCAGTTCATGGTCAGCTTCTGTCTTCTTGCCTTCCCCCGTGTACAGGCATTTCTTCTTCCAGGGGGCAGGCAAGAGGGAGTTGCAGGGACCAGAGAGGCAGGAGGAATTAAAGCAGTGTTCAAGGGCTGCTGCATGCGAGCAGGCGCTCTGTGCATGCAAAGAGGAAGGCTAATTAAAATGAATGAGAATTATTTTTATCTCTTTAAACAATTGGGCAATCATATTTCAATTAAAATAATTTTAAAATGTAATTTTTGCTAATGTATATGCTCATGCAGTTATCAAAAAATAGACAAAGAGACCGTAATGACTTAATTTGTTTTTTTTTTTTTTTCCTGAAAGGCTTTTAGTGGCAGTGAATTGAGATGTATGTATACGTGTAAAGATTATAGGCATAAAACCAGCATTGAGTTATAGAAAGCTCTTTCCAAGCGTAAGGGTTTTTTCCTTCTAGCGTTTAACTAGTTTTTGGTGTTGTAAAGATATTCTTGCAGGCAGAGCTCTTTGCAGCTGCTAGAAATCCTTATTGGAAAATAACTGGAAGAGCTGATAGGGCTGTGTTTCTTTCCCAGTGATTTGGGGGTTCAGATGCCTACAGGAGCTCTGAAGTTGGGAGCAGAGATACTAGCTGAGATAGGATGGCCAGAGCGGGCAAAAGGAGCTGGGATCGGTGAATTACGGAGAATTAACAGGGAGGCAGGTCCCATATGCAGCTGGAAGGGGATCGCAGATCCCATACGTTTGGGTTAAGCAGGAGAGCAGTGCCATCCTCACGTCACCTGCTCGCATCGGGACTCTGCGGCGCGGAGGCTTCCAGAGGCTGGCGGCTCGTGGTGCTTCCACAGAACTTGAGGAATCCTTGGAAATGTTGTATGACACGCGAGTAGCTTAGCAGTAGTGTGCATAGTCTGGCACAAATTTTTTGCTCATTACACCTTCAATCAGAGCATTTTGAAATTATGTTACTTAAATATAAAAGCATTACCCCAGAGAGGAGCTTGTTGTTGCCTATATGAAGCTGATTGGATTTAGAACTGCAAAATTATTGTGCCCACAAGGAACTGGAAGTTTAAGCCTGCCCGGAGTTAAGAAGTGCTTGAAGAGGGCTTGAAGCAGCAAATTCCAATACTTTGGATTTTTTTTTCCCCTCAAAATAACTTAAGGTTGGAAATTCTCCAACTGTGATTGGCTGCAAACTCTGCAATCTCCTAATTTGTTTATTTGGAGGTGGTGGCACTTGCAAAAAAACAGAAAACAAACAAATGAACAAACCAAAAAAAAAAAAATACTTCAATTTGATCTTTCTTTCCCCCAAAAGAAATCCTCCTTGAGCTTGAAACAAGATCATTTCTGTAAACAACGCTGCAGGACCTCAGCCAGCCCCACGTGACTTCAGGCGTTTTTATCAAACCTGATGATAATTGCAATGATGCCTCTTCCCAGAAAGGAAAAAACACTCAAGTTTCTTCCAGCCGCCAATAAAACCACCCGCTTGCTGCTCCTGTAAGAAACAAAACCGCCCGGCTCCCCTGTGGTCCCTCTTCTAGCATGTCCTTGTGTAATCTGCAAACCATATGTTGTAATAAAAGGAGGGGAAGAAAGCAGAAGCAATAAGCAGACAGGATAAATGACACGGGAGAGGGATTTTTTTTCGGTATTGGGGCTTTCAGACTGCAGCAGGCGTTAGTGGAAAGGTTGGGAGCTGGCGGGGAGGAGGGAATATTCCACGGTTCGGAGTTTCAAGGCTGATTCAGGGCTCGTTAGGGAGAGGTTTGAATTAGATGTTTACCAGAACAGCTTTCTCCTGGGGTGAAAATGAGTGCTTTTCTCAAGGAAATAAGTGGAAAACAGAAACCATGCATCTGCAAAGGAAAACAGCCTGGTTTGTTCTTTGGTATTTAGCACAGGACAAAGTCGATGCCTTTGGGTTCCTTGGCTCTGCAGGGAGCTCGGGGGTCCCTCTGCTCAGGAAGGAATGTCCCTCAGCTCTCCTGGCTCGGGGCTCCTGGCTACAGGTATCTGGGCTCTGGGACACATGGATTCAGCGTTCGCTTGGTGTTTTGTCTGCCTGGATGACAAATGCCATGTCCCTCTGGGCCCACAGAGAGTGAAGAGCCCCACCACAAAATTACAGTTAAATTGTTATGTCCCTTTGGTTCAGCTGCAATCCTGGGAAGCCTGTTGGTTTCTGCGTGTTTTCTCACCCAGAAACTTGGCCATCAAATAACTTCCGAGAGGAGTTAACGTGCGGTGTTACTTGAACCATGGAGAGGTAATACTCCACTCACCCTCCTTCCATTGATTAGCATGGAGTTCATTAAAAAGAAGTAAAGTGAAGGGACAGGAGTGTGAATGATCCAGCTTGGGCCAGCAGAATTTGAAAGGCTCCGAAGCCACATGAACCAATTTCATTAAATTGCTGTCTCCCGTGTCAGTATAATTTCAGCTCTGGCTCCTCATCACTTTTTTTTTTTTTTTTTTTTTCCCCTTCGCCGCATTGCTAGATCTGTGGCTGTTGATGAGGTTTAGGAAAGAAGAGATTTTTACTGCTGGAGATGTGACAAATCCTGGCAAAAATGAACTCGTCAGGCACAGCAAGGAAATGACGCTGCTTTTGGCTCCTCTCGCCCCACTCAGCCAGTGACTGCGGTGTGTCCGACCGACTTGCTGGGAAGGGGTTAGAGCAGCCAGAGGCCTGTTCTTCCCTCTGGAGTCCCAGCAGTCTCTTGCTCCTGGTGTCTCTTGGTCCCCCTGGAGTCCACCACCCACCTGGAGCATCCGGCCAAATAGAGCAAGGCAAGGAGGGAGGAAGAAGGTGGCAGGGTATGAATTATTGAGTATTATATTATAATGTATTGTTGTTATTTATATTGCCTCTATAGCTGTGACAGGTGAGAACTTTAATTGCAGAGTTTAAGGGGAAAAAAACCCTCATAGCCACTCATCAAGTAAAACAGAAAATAAGCAAACGGGCACTGTGCCTGGGAAGTCATCTGAGTAGGGCAGCACCAGCAAACACAAGGAGAGCCAAAATCAATTCTTCCTTCTGATGAAGACCAAGATACTACTCGCTGGCTTTGGCAGTCTACAGAAAGCAAACAGATGGGCCAGGAGGTGAGGAGAGCTGTGAGCCAAGCTCCAGGCTAGTCGCAGCTCCTGCTTCCTTGTGCTGCAGCTGGTCTGAGAGTGGGAGCAGGGAGCGGAATTTGCAAGGAGAAGAGGCTAGGAAAGGCACTGGGACATCCATGTGCATATAACTGGCGTGAGTCCCTCCCTCAGCTTTTCATCAGGAAGCAGAGCTGTTAATGAACAGCCCATTCACTTTCATCACAACCGAGTCCTTTCTTCCCCTTCCCGCTGATGAGACCTGAGTGCTTCACACGGCTCTCCCTGATCTTCCAGAGAGCTTTTGGGCAGCTCCAGGCAAGGCCAGCGGCTGGTCGGACCTCTGGGGCGCAGCTCATTCTCTGGACAGAAGCCATTTGCTGCCATTCTGAGAAGAAAGAAAGGACAAAAGAGGAATCAATTTGTCAAAAATCTCTTAATGAGCTGTTGGAGACAGCTCAGCCAAGGTACTGATGACCTCCCAGGTTAATTAACCTGCCACAAAACCTGATGTCTTCTTACATTCTCCTCATCACCTCCTCCTGCAGCCAGGACTCCTTCAGGCTGAGTGATGGCTGCCTGTGGGGTGACACCTCCAGGTGCTTTTGTTTCTTGCTCTGCTTGCAG
Organism: Nothocercus julius; assembly: GCA_013398735.1. Classification (NCBI taxonomy): domain Eukaryota; kingdom Metazoa; phylum Chordata; class Aves; order Tinamiformes; family Tinamidae; genus Nothocercus; species Nothocercus julius. The sequence continues at coordinate 215,268 of VZSV01000245.1, read as the reverse complement.
AGAATCAGGTAAGGGACAGGAATGCAAGAAGCCAACGCCGCTCCTGGCTCACTCCTGGCTACCTCCTGGCTAGCTTCGGGCCTCGTTTTTTGTTACACTGCAGTTGCATCAGGCAGGATCACTACCTGCCATCCCAGGAGCGCAGCGTGGGCCATGGCGACAGAAAGGAGCACCCAGTGCTCCAGGAAGGCAAAGCTGACCCAGAGCCTCTGGCAAAGAGCTAGAGCACCAAATCCACCACTGACCTCTCATCATCTCCAAACGCTCTAGGAGGATGTTTTCCATACAGAGAGGGGAAGGCTAAGTTGTCTGAGTGAGTGTAGCTCCCAAGGGTGACACCTCTTTGCTCGGAGCACACGATCTGCTATTTTTAAGCTGCATGTGTGCATGGAAATGGAGAAGAATGCATACCACAAATAGGAACAGGGTTGCACAAACTAGTTACTGTTGACAATTTATCTAGCGACTTCATCCTCCATCTCCATTGACACGTTGACTGAAAGCCATCCAGTACCCAGGAATTTTCCTCCTTCATGCCTAGTTGATGTACGTCCTCACAGGTATCTTATACGTGATCAGACCTTTTTTTTTTTTCCCCAATGGGGACATAAGAAAAAGTTAAATGATCAGCAACAAGATTGATTTGTTGTTCAGAGCAGGTGCCACATCCTTTTTACCAATGACAATGACCAATGACACATTTATAGATCTTCCAGTGAAAGGACATGGCTGAGTGGCCAAAGGAGAGCGGTCCTTGTCCTGCTCCTTGTTTGGCAATGACATTGCAGGTCCTTTCCAGAAGGGTTCGCCTGGCTCTGAGCTGGTATCTGCCCTTAGCTGGAATACAACCCTTTCCCTATTAATTTCTGAAAAACAAAAAGTGGTCAGAAAGCAGATTTTGGCTCATGGCATCAGGTCCATCAAGGCTCCCCATTTGAGCCTTTGCCCTAGAAATGTCCTGCTAGCAGGAGGATACTGTGATTCTTTGGTTGCTTCATCCAAACAAAACTCCCTAAAAAAGGTCCTGAGTCATTCTGAAAAATGAATGTTTCTGAAATGTTCCTCCCATGATAATAAGTGATGGCAACAGACATTAAAAACCCACAGATTTTGTTAATTGCTCATTACCACATGTACATATATTTGCCATTAGCTTTAGCAATAACGAATATTAATATTATTGCTATTTTATTCAGACAAAAGGTTGGACATCTGTAATTATTCATACTTATAGAAGTGATTGTTAGATTATAATTATTGCCATTATTCTATATCAAACAATGCCAAATATTGTGGTGGTTGTGGTGGGTTTTTTTCACACCAAATTCTTGAGCATCAGTAGTTCCTCTGATTAATTTATTCTGAACTTCGGGGCTGGTCAGGAGCCTTTCCCAGAAGATACTCCAGGCCCCAGGACAGCCTCTTGGCTCCAGCTGCAGTGGAGTCATGTGCTGGGAATGTCTCCTGGAGCATCCTCCAAGTCATCTCTCAGCCACCACCTCCTCACTAGACACACAGTCTAACTAGATGGGGCACTTGGAGATGTTCTTGAGGTCGCAAAACCAGCTTCTAGGCCATGAAATACCCAGCGGTCCTACTCTTTTTGCCCCCAATTTATGCTGACCTCACTCCAGGTTTGGTTGCTCTGTGAGTTACAAGAATTCCAAAGAATTGTTTCATCCATTTGGAATGAGGATTTTCATCCTTTCTTCTGATGTCACAGCATAGGCAAACGTGTCCAGGACTCTCATTCTGCCAGCTTTAGTTAGCAGGGAAAGGGTTTTATTTGGGTTTGGGTTTAGAAACACAGCACAGCTGTGGGTTTTCCATTCCATTTTATTTTATTACCTAAGTGCTAAGTGTTTCTCATCTTTGCTGAAGACAAAACACGCCTCTCCCTCAAGAGAGAGGTTTTAATTTTGTCCCTTTGTCCTCTGCGAGCTGAAATACCAATATTTGCTCACTGAAAAAGTGAGGTACCGAAGGCTTGAGTTTTTGCTGTGCTGAAGACTAGAACATTTCTCTAAGCTGCAGGTCATGGCTGGAGGAGCTCATGTGCGATTTCCTGCAGGAACCTTCTCTGCTTTCTCATGTCGTGGATATCCAGAGCCAGACCTAAGGTCTTATCAGGTATCTTTCTTGTGACCTTCTTCCGAGGAGCTTGATTGCCTCCATCCTTTGGTGATGGAGAATGGGAGAGCTATTGAAACACCACAGAGTGGAAGAAGGTTTGCCCAGGATGGACGAACCAAGTTTTGTTGTAACCACATTGCTTTGCTGTATTACCAACTCCAAACTCCTCCGTCAGCTCCACCTACCTCCCACAACCATTCCCTGGAAGGATCACGTTTACAGCAGCCTGGATTCCTTGAAGCGCTTTATCCCAGGGATCTCCTTAGGTTCACCCCGCTTCTGCTCAGGGAAACAAGGGCTGAAATCTCTCAGCCAAAGGCCATCTGCGAAGTCTTGCAACCTCCAAGCCTTCAGATATCTGAACCCACTTTCCAAAAATTCTGGTCTTTTGAAGCACGTGATTTTGTTTTTCAAGGAAAAAAAGTCAGACCCTCATTTTTTTTAACCTATTTTATAAGGCTTGAAGCTGGAGGGAAGGTGATTTTTTTAAGTTGCTATTTTTTTATCAGCAGCACTGGAAGTTACTGAGCTGAAAGCTGAATCTCATCACATGCTTTTGAGTCCTGAAACTTTAATAAAAACACAGCCACTCCACAACTCCCAGGGAAACTCGGGGAGATGATCTCTGGCTACATGAATCAACTCAGGCAGCCTAAATCCTTAACTATTGCGGTTCTGCCTGCTTGAAGGTCCTCTGGATGCAAGGGGTGACTCTATTGATTAATACTGAGATTTCGGTTTTGTTTGTTGGTCATTTAATTCACTCCTTTTATAAGGAATTTAAAGGACCATGAGTATAAGGACTGTGACACAGTTTTGGAAAGCTGCCATTTCCCCGACTCTCAGCACGAGGAATGCACCGATGTCCTAGGATGCTCCTGCAGACAACTGAAGAGATGCAAAGCGGCAAGGGCGATCGCAGGGCTTGCAAAACCCTCTCTGGGTGGAATAAAAAGTACATTACAAAGAAAGATGGTATCATCTTGATTTTTCTGTAGGGAAACTGAAGCAAATAGCTCCCCAAATTTTTCCAGCAAGCTTACAGCAGGGTTGGGGATGGTAACAAGAATCCCAAACTTAACGTATTTTGGTATGCTGATTGTCCTTTAAATAAAATGCTACCTTCCTCTCTCTCTTCTATGGACACAGACATCCCAGAGTCCCCAAAATCTGTGCAAAAATCTTTGGGCGTCAGTGAGAAAGCCTTTGAGCTCCAGAGCGCAACATGCATCGATCCAGGTGCATCGATGCATGTGGCATTGCCATCCAGTTTGCATGTTTGGTGCTCATTCTCGAAACACCTTGTCAAAATAATACTTTGCACTTGCTGAGCTCCTTTCATCTGAGGATTTCAAAGCACTTTGCAGATATCAAAAGCTCCTTACAAGCCCACTCTGTAGCTGTACATTACTGTACAAAAGCATGATCACAGCTGAGGAGAGAGAAAGTCTTCACTTCGTCTCTGGGTGAGGCCATGGGTTGCCTTGAACTCCATCCCGTGGCATCTTGCAGCCTGGTCCCTGAGCTCTGCAGGAGCTTCAGGTGGGGAGAACCTTTTCAGAAACCAAAGCTGGATCTTGCCTGTTTTTGTTTTGTTTTGCTTTGGTTTTGGCTCTCTGTAATAAGCTGATTCATTTATGAGCCTAGACAAGTTAGTGCCTGGACTCTCGGTGCCTGGGCTGGAATCAACATGCCAATGCCCCTTGCGTTCCCCCATGGAGCATTTGCTACAGCAGCTGACCCAGTAGCCTTGCTCATGCCCTGATGTGGCCTCTGCACCTCAGGACCGGATGGTCGCCTGTTGTCTCTCTTCCCCTGGGACACATCACAGCCAGGCTTGCCTAGCTGTTCCTATTGCTTAAAAACTGAGAGGAAAGGACAAATAAATACCAAGAGAAGGAGAGAAAGAAGATGAAAGATGGCATTTCTCTCTTGAGGCAATGCAAGAAATAAACCAGAATCCTTTTTTTATTTTATTTTATTTTTTAAATTAACATAGATCTTTTTCCTTTCATGGCCTAGAAGATGATTTTATGGGAAAAAAACAAACAAACAAAAAAAAACCTTCATTCCTGGCTGACAACTTCTGCGACATGCAGGGGAGCTCTTGCCTTCAGCTCCAGTTCTTTGGTGGCTGATGCCCAACTCCAGCTCCCAGAACCGCAGGCCAAGGCAGGACTCTGTACTGTGACCCCAGTTCTGCCCAACACCACAGCTGGGTCTGATCTGATGCTGTGAGACAGACTGTGAGACAGGGGCTGATCTAGTAAGTTAGGATGAGAAGGGCAGGAAACGTTGTACTTGGGACCTATTTCATTTCTTGACTGTTGATTGCCTGTTCATTTCTTGACTGTTGATTTACCTGCCTACATTTTAATGCCTCTTTTTCCTTTGTAAACTGGAAATAATGCATGAGCTCTTCTTTGCACCTTGCTTTGGATTGCTGCAGTAAAGATTCCCAGGCCTTGTCCCAAAGTTGAAGGTGAGGAAGAACCCAAAAGGATGATGGCTATTGCGTATCTTCCACAGACTCTGTACCTGATGCCAAGGCAAAATTGCAGTAGAACTTTTAAAATCACCATCTATTTCCTGAAACAGGCTCTGCTCGGGGTTGAGCCAACTGCTACATTCTCTGGCAGCCGTGGCAGCAAACTCAGAAGTATGGGACTAAATATACCTCAGCCCTGCAGCCTCCTTTCAAAGAAAGAAAGGAAAAAATGAATAACAAGATGGAATGAAATGAGGGGCCCAAGCATTCCCAAAAGTCATTGGATCTCATATTATGAAATGTAGACGACATTTATGAGTCTAATACCAATATTGATGTTTGCAGAGACATTTGTTCAGTGCTTGAAGTAAATACCTTCACAATCGATATAAATAAACGCAGCGGAATTTTTGTTGTGTGTAGGTTTTGTATTCGGAGAAGAATTGAGAAATGCCTTTTCTCTTTCATTTTTTCCTCCTCTTAAAGAGCTTAAGCTATTGAATCGTGAATGGGCCACATGAGGGGAAGATGACAGATGAGACAAAGGCACTAACCATTATTTGCGAAGATTTTATTGGACATCTTATGATTTTTTTTTTTACTGCAACACCCTACAAATTACTTCCACAGATCAATAGAGTTAAGCTCATAATAGGGAAAATACGGGTTGGGTATTGAGTATTATTTGACTAGCTCCAGTGTAGAAAAACTAGCAGGTGACACTCCCTGAGTTAGGCTGAGAAGATCTACCATCTCGTTGCTGCTCTATGGAGGGCTCCTATTCTCCCAACTCTTATCCAAAAAAGAAAAAAAAGAGAGGGAATGCATGGATGTGAAAGTGTCCTTAGAATAAAACAGGACTTTCTTGCTAACTGAGCAAAAAAGCTGAGCCTATTTCGGCTGTTGTGATCAGGAGCCTAAGACGTGTGCTTCATGTTTTGCTACCCACCTTTCTTCCGTTGAGCTTTAAGCTTGGATTTAACTTGCCCCAATAGGACGGGACTGAACAAGACCAGGCTGTTTCGTCACAGCTCATTTTGCCATAGCTAGTTCATTTATCATCTGCAGTTGTCACACGGGCACACTTTGGTGCTGAGGAGTCTCACAATGAGAAACTGGGTTATTTCATATGCTGGTCTTGTTTGCCAGAGAGCTGCTTTTACATGATGAGCATATTTGTATCAAAGATAATAAAAGGCCATGGGAATCTCAGCAATCTCTTTCTCAGGCCGGTCTTGCTCTTGCAGTTGGTAGAGGCGATGCCTTCAGCGGTGCTACCAAGATCAGGGGATTTTGAAGCCGTCGCGCCAGGAGATTAAGAGTATGAAAAAGCAGAGCCGTTTGCAGAGTTTCTTGCACATTTTTTTGTTAATGGGAATTTAACAAGCAGGGAAAAAAAAAAAAAAAGCAAAAGCTATCATTTTCAGAGAGCACAGCAGCCAGGGCTCTCCAGGCAGGGAGGAACGGCAGATCCTACCCTTTAAGTTCTTAATGTAAAGTTTAATCAAATGCCTAATCCTCGCTGTTTCCTCTGAGTCGCGGTCGTGGTGTCTGCATTTTGTTAGCCTTTTACAAGGGCTTCACTTTGCGCTGGTGGAAGAAAGAGGCTGGGAAGGGCTCTTTAATCATGAAGGTCTCCAAACGGTGTGTGATTGCTCCTGGCAGGGGATCCCGAGCACTTTCCTTTCTTTCTTCTTTCCCTTTTTTTTTCCCATTTTCAGGCTGTCCGCTGAGAGTACTCGACTGACCTTTAGTGACAGGCTGTGTGAAGCGGGGCTTTGCTAAGCTTTGCTTTCTCCTGGGGCAATCGCTCTCTGATGTACTTACAGCATCCTTGTAGCTACAGTAACTAGGGCAGTTTTTAGGACCTTGCATGTTTTGGGGGGATAGATTTGTGTTGGTAAATAACACGGGGCCAGGGAACGTTTTTAGGCACCAGAAGAGGTGCCCAGGGCTTGGGCATTCCTGGCTCTCCTGCTGAGTTAGCAAGTGTCCTTTGCAACTGCCATTCGCATGGGGCCTCTCTGGAGAAGGGAATTTAACAGCAGTGATTCAAGGGGTAGTGGATACAAACGGAAACACAGGAAGTTCTGTCTCTGTGTGAGGAAGAACTTCTTTCCTGTGAGGGTAACAGAGCCGTGGCACAGGCTGCCCAGAGAGGTGGTGGAGGCTCCTTCTCTGGAGATCTTCCCAACCCACCTGGATGCCGCCCTGTGCCACGTGCTGTAGGTGTCCCTGCCGGAGCAGGGGGGTTGGACTAGGAGATCTCTAGAGGTCCTTTCCAACCTCAACCGTTCTGTGATTCTGTGATCCAGCAGTAAGCTCTTTGGAGCAAGAAGGAGACTTGGTCTGTTCCCACCTGATGCAGTGATGGCACCTTAGTGACATCCCATGACATTGTCACGATGCCGCAGGCCTTGGAGATACAGCAGCGTGTTTAGTGTACCCTCACGCAGAAGGTCTTCCTTAGGGGAAGTCTTCTCCAGTGTTCCAAGTCTTGGTCCAGTTGTGCAGCCTGCCACACATGTGTCTGTCTGAACTCCATGTGCAAAGAGGCTGCTTAAAGAGGGGAGTTTTCGGTACAGTTTGTGGGGAAGATACAGGCTTTTTAGGAATGCATTTTTAAAGGTCCATGAAATTATTTGTAGCTTAAGAACACCTGAAACATGAAAATCAAATCTGGGATTTTCCTATATATTTTTGGAAGAAGGACCTGCTTCTCTTACGGTTTTGAATATTTATCAAAAACCCTCAAGTCAAAACCCAAATAACTCTTAATCAAAAGATAAAATTCCACTGCAAAAGAAGGGGTGGGGGAAACGTTTTACAAGCACCTCTATTCAAAACAGAGTTTTGGGGGTCTCTTTTTTAGCTACTTAATCACAAAATGGACATGAAAAAAAACTAAGGGCCATAGAATTTTTTTTTTATGATCCCATAACTCAAGGAGAGATGATTAAATTCTTCTGAAATCCAGAAAACATCTCAGAAATGTCAAACCTATAAAGGTATTTCTGGCGTGACTGTTTTAAGCAAGTGACAACAAAGGTTTAGAGCAGAAACGCTGTCTCGGCGGTGTGATGTATCAGCACATTGACAAGGCAGGGGAAATACTAAAAGACTTTAAGTAGTTAGCTGTTTTTTCCATGACTGACAGTGATCTGGACGGGCGTATTGGAGGTGCTAGATGCTCTGGTCTGAAAAAAGAAGGTCAGGCTCTTCCAACGCCCTTGCTGATGTTGTGAACTGCTGGTTCGTACTCCTCTGCGGTCCTTTTTACTTGCTTGGCGTTAGGCACTTGCTAAATCCTGATGTTCTGCAGTCCTGTGAATGCACCAGCTCATTAACTACAGCAAATACGGACCCAGTAGTCTCTTCTACAACCTTGTTTCTTTCACCTGAGATCAGAAATGGGCATTTTAAAACCACCTTGGTCCTTACTGCAGTTCCAGAGGATTAATATCTTTCCTGCGGCTGTAGTGCAAATAATGGAGCATCCCTGCAGAGTTCAGATCACAAGCGAGAGCTGCCAACACAGATTATTTTTCCCAAAACCTGGAGATTTGTACTGTGCTGACAGATAGATCTGTCTTTGTCCAGTGAGGAGGGCCAGGATGCCTCTTGCCACATACACAATTGCAAAGAGCAAGTGAACATTTTTCATTACCAGGGGAATTGCCTCTCTCTAGAAAGTGATGCCAAGCCCTCATGGTGTGTTGCTCCAAGAGGACATTGGAGACAATCCTGCTGTGCCTGTTCAGCCAAGCTGGCTTTGCAATGCCTGGAAGCAAGGACAGGATGCAAGATAGAGGGCAAGAACATTCGTTGATCAACAAAGTCATTAAAAATTACAGAAAAGTCATGCTTGGGAGGGACCACAAGTAGTCACTGTCAAAGGGAAGAGTATCCAAGTTACTTCTTCCTGATGGATGCATCCTGAATCCATCCTGAGCAGCTTCAGTACCGGCGATGCTACACCTTATCCAGGCAATTTATTTCAGTATTTAATTGGCCTCATCACTGAAACAAGTTTTCCCCAGTGTCTAACCAAGCTCTCCCTTGCTGGAAATTAAGCCCGTTGCTCCTTGTCCTACCTCAAAGCTCATTTACACAAGATGGGCCACAGGGGCTACATAATGTTCAGCAATGCAGACCCGAGAAGAGGAGCTTTTTGTGCAGTACCTTCTCCAACTGCTCTGTGCTTGTACAGTCCTGAACACAACAGGGACTTAATCCTGGCTGATCCTTATACATTCTTGTGATAATTAATAATCAGATAGCAAATTCTTTCTGCTGTTTTCCTCTGGAAAAAATCAACCAAAGCACAGGAATGAAAAGATTTTGCTGCTCTAAGAAAATCAGGGTGAAGACTGTGGCACCCAGATAGTCACAAATTGACAATATTCTTGGTTGCAGGAATTAATGAAATGTCACTTTTTCTCTCAAGAAAAAGCTTACAAAATATCCTAAATCAGAGCCTGCCCTCAAGCTTGAAAAGAGAAGGATTGGATTCTAATTTCTGCACTTAGGAGTATGGAAAACTGAAATCCCAAATTAATGTGTGACTTGTTTTTCACCCTTTCTTCATGATACTAGTTTGCTTGCCAAGTTGTGGGAAACAAAGGGAAATTCATGAATATAAAACTCTCCAAAACACCCAGAAAAATAAAGAGATAAACACAACTGATCTCTCTTCCAGCACAACTTGGATCTATAATAGCTCTTAAATGCCGTTTTGTCATTCCCATTCTCGGAGCGCAGCACATCTATTTACTCTTCCATTGTAGTCTGCCAGTATCTGCTCCCACACACGCTAATGCATTTTGTTACTTCTGAAAAAAGAAGGAAATCAAATATTTGCTTGACGTAAATCAGGGAAAGGGAGCAGTTTACAAAGAGCATTTCTTTCCAGAAATCATGAGTTGGGTACTGCAGACCAGAGCGAGTTCCTGCAAAGAGATGGGTAATTTTGCTCAATTAAATAATCCTCAACTCAGATAGCCCATCTATTCAGGGAAGATTGTAAAGCATCTAAAAGCATCTTCTGCCATAGCCCAGCCACATCCTTCACTGGGCCCCAAAGCTGGAGGTGACCTTGTTAAATTCTGTTAATATTTCTTCTTTCTGAGTAAATGAATCCATTAGCTGCTGGGGCGATCCTTTGAGGCCATGACTGGAAAGGAATTGACCTTCCTGGAGCTTGTGGTGTCTTCCAGAGCTGGTCATGGTATGGAATAAAATGATGAAAAACAAGGTATGTTATGGGCTTGACACACTGGGAGCAAAAAGCTGGTGCTGGAGCGGTCGGGAGGAGGTTTGCTGGTGACCTCCACATCACTGTGATTTTAACCTCCGTGAACTTCTCAGAGTGTCAACCATCCTTTCCCGGCTGAGCCAGAACTTGGCTAATCTTTCTATCAAAATCATCCGGAAGCAAAAATCTGAAGGGAAGAAGTTCCTTCCAAGCAGAGGTCTGTAGAGGCAGGTTTTTACAGCTCCTCAGAAGGGCATCACAGTCTCTCTGCGTCTGTGGCGATTTGAAACTGGAAATATTTCACCAAGGGGAAATTTCATTCTGGAAACATCTTAAGACCCTTCTGGAAATATTTCACTCTGATAATACTGAAGCAGGATAATTTGAAAAAAAACAAATGTGACGTATAAATATTAAATACCTGTAAAATATTAATCACCTTCTATATTATTTAAATTCTAGTTATACTTCTCTGTGTTACCATTAGAGCAATAGAGTGAAACTAAAGTTAAATCAAAAAAGAAACTGGACTACAGTTTTACTACAAATTATTTCCATTTCTGAGAGAAACTCTTTCATATTAGATCTTCCAATTTGGGCAAAAGAGGTTTTTCTGATGAAATACTGTTCGTCCCTCTTGGGTTGTAGCAATAGGTTGTGGCTGTAGGTGGATATTCCCATTCTCCCAGCAAGAGGTTCCAGCATCCTGCTTCCTGCACTGAGGCTCCCTAGACACTGTCCATGGCTGTTGTGTGGGTTGCATCTGGCTCCACAGCCAAAGAGGTGGCTCATCTTCCTTGTCTCATCTTCAGCATCCCAGACAGTCCCACCTCAAGCACTGAATATCCTGAGCAGGATGAAGGCAGGAGCTGCTGCAGGACCGTGTGCAGTGCAGGAGGTACCCAATCCGTGATGGTCTTGGCCATCTCCATGCCTGGAGATTGCCTCCATCCAGGTGGGATAATGCATGTCCCCGTGTGGGACCGTCAAGAGTTACTCAGGACATTCTCCTGCACAACCAGCCAAGTCCATAAACGCGCAGCCAGGGACTGAATGAGTTCTCCCAACCTGCCCACAAAGTCACTAGCCGAGAATTAACCTGGCTTTTTGGCCAAGCTGCTGTAACCAAGTTTGCATGGTCCTTTTGAGATTCCCTGGGCAGTCTGGCAGAACAGACAGAGCATCCTTCTAGTTTAAAAGCTAAAAAAATGTTTAAGATTCCTGATCAGTAACTCTGCTTCTGCTCAGCCCGAGAAAGGCATTTGCATCCTTTACAAACAAGTGTTTTGATAGTATTTTATGCAGAGTACACATAACCAATTGAAATATAATAGCCTCTGTGTTCCTGAGCTCATTTTTGCTTTGCTGCGGCTTATGTCTTTATGTCTTTAGGACATTAAATCATCCCAAGGGTCTTGTGTTTTCTTACATCATCCAGCACTGTTTTTTTGTTTTTTTGTTTTTTTTTGTTTTTTTATGGTAGACTAAGTATCTATATGGGAGATTAAGTTTTACAGTGTGATGCATCAGTCCAATTTTTTTGTTGCCACTGCTTGTTCTGCAGACTTCTGCTTGTATGCAGAATAACCCCCACTCTTGGAAACGGCTGACATTGCTCCAGCATGTCATGCGCCTGTTTCCATCCTTCTAAATATGAATTTTAGCCACAAATGACCAAGGGCATCTGGTAGCATCCTGGCATGAAGCACGGTGCCAGGCAAAAAGGGGAAGATAGGCAGATATGGCAGTGTTTAGGATTTTGTTATTATTATTAGGCATTTCTTTAATCATTCAAGCACCAGAGCTTTACAGTTTGCTTTGCAACAGGCTTTCTGCACAAAGGTGGTTGGCAAAGTGGCTGTTCGTCATAACAGAAAAACGCCAATTTGTCAAAGCCAAAAGAGGCATATTTGAAACCTTGCCTGACTTGAAGTATGGCTTGAGAAGAATGCTGACATAGGCCACACGTTCCATTTTTTAAAAATTAACAGATCTCAGACTGTGGAAACAGGGGCTTTCTGCTTTGAAATTTTACTTCATTTTGGTTCATTTAGACTAGAAAAAGAAATTGAAGAGGTGCACCATGACATTTCTGTTGACTCTTGCTCAATTCCCCTCCCCATACACAAACATGGGAAGAGGAATTGTATTGGGTTTATTCAATTTGTGAACATTTTTGCTTTGGCTCAAGACCAGAGTGTTTCGGTATCATGAGATATAAGGGACAAAGCTCAGTTTCCCCTTTAGCTCAAGTTAATGGCCCTGAGGCCCAAGGTGGCTACATTAAAGATCAGGAGATGCTTGGACACCGTAGTGTTGGGGCCAGCTAAGCGAGACAGATGATTGTGACCTGCTACGACTGTAATTCTTATGTGTCCATGTGTGATGGGACAGCACTGGATTCCTATAAAGCAGGGATATTGCTCGCTGATCCCTTCCCTTATGTCTCTTTGCCTCATTGCCTTTAGCTCTCTAACCACGCTACCAACAAGCTCCTCGTTATCCAAGTCCCCAAACATATCTCTTGGAAAACAAAACCAAAGCAGAAAAACATATTTAGCTCTAACGATGCACACGTCCTCTTTGTGTTCAGATCTATTGCAGGTTAATGAGCAGAGTAGTGGCAGCACTGCTGGGAAGATGGGCAGGAAGTGAGGCTTCTCCGCACGCCTGCCCTAACGGGGGGCTCCTGCCGAGCTGAAGTCCAGGTGACCTGAAGGAAATGGAGAAAATTTCCATCAAATGAAAAATCGAGCTTGACATTTAGCTTGGGAGTGCTTGGAAATGCTTGTGGACTGATCCTCATCATTAGCTGATCTTCTGTCTTCGAGGATTTGGGGAGGCATTTGTCCCTCACAGACCCTCAGGTTCTGGAGCAGCTCCTCCAGACCCCAACAACAGCTCAGTGGATCCAAGGCCAGGAACGGAGGGAATTGCTGCAGGGCTGGGAATGTCGGGAGCTCCAAGCCCACCAGCAGAGTTGGTCTGGGACAGGCCATGCAGGACCTTCCTCCAATGGGGTTTCAGGTCCCTTCGCAGCTCTTCTCTTTTCTATCCACAGGGAAGTTGAGCCGGAGGGTGGTTTCATGAGAGCAGCTGCAAAACCGTGGGAGTTTCTACTTGTGATAAATTTAAAAAGTAGTATTGGTTTCAGTTCAATTTGGACCAAAATCAACAGGGGGAAAAAAATTGAATTTCTTACAAATTTGCTTTTCAGCCTTCTCCAACTTGTGCCTCTCTGCTCAAAGACGTGATGAGCTCGTGAATGCTTTGGCACTGGCTGCCGTAGCTCACTTCTTGAAGCAGCCAAGAAAAGGGTCTGAATAAAATATATCTCAAACAAGCAATAGTCTAAATGTCCAAATGGCATCTTCTGTCCTGATGGAAAATGGTCATCCGAATAGATTTTGAATGTCAGAGTTTTTCAGGTATGGACTAACTTGCAGGGAGACGGCATATGGATACTGTTGCCTTTCTGCACATCTCCCAAATGAAGACGGGGCCATGTATTCTGCATTCAGGGTGACGAGATGCAGTCACGGTCCCCTGTCTGCAGATCACAGCTGCCTCTGAGCCCACTCTTGTGCCCTTACGGCTGTTCTGTCTTTTGATGAAGACATTTGCACCTGACCACGCAGCCTGCAGCTATTTCCAAGGCAGGATCTGTTGGTCGTTGCTTCCCCACTGCTTCCACACATCTCCCGCTGAGTGCATCCAGCAATTTCCAATGCACTCGCTTTGAAGCAGGCTCAGCATCGCAAGCACATTTCAAGCAAACAGCTTGGCATGGTCCTTTCAAAGCCATGCTTCAAATTCGCCAGACTTGCTGGAGTGTTTCAGCAGATTTTGGAAGGGAACTAGGCCTGATTAGCTCCTCTCCTTGTCTCTCAGGCCATTACCATCAAAACAAGGCGTAAACAGACGGGAACAGAAAACTCCAGCAGAAGAAGGTCAGAGTTTCAGCTCCTGGACTGCAGCCCCATGGAAGGAAATAGGTAGGAAAGGGGGAAAAGGGAATGGCGAACGGTGAGAAGTGGCTTGTCTGTGACAAGCCTGCGATGCACATCCTTGCTAGGGACATGACAATAATGTCCTCCTGGGGCGAAGGACGAGGGGAAAGAAGCTCCTGGGCTGCAGGAAGCTGTCAGAGCCCTGGGACACCAGACACGACATTCCCCACCAGATGCGGGGAAGAGCACGTTGCAGAGGCTGGTGGTCAATGGCCATCAGTCAATGGTCAACAGTCAATGGTGGTTTTGTAGCTTTCTTGAGGAGCAGGCATGGAGACCCTCCAGCTTCCCTCCTCAACCAAGTGGGGCAAAGCTCCTTGGAGACAGCAGTACTTTTTCCCAGCACTTAGGGACAAGGAGGGATGGGGGAAGACATGGCACTTCTGCAGCCAAAAATACATTCTGTAAAGAAAATATGCTGCAATCATATTAAAATAAAACACAAAGAATGTATTTTCCCTTCTTTTTTGCTTTATCAGGAAAACGTTTCTGTTTCCAAGATATTTTTAAAACCCCAAATTGATTTTTTTTCCTTGAAAATCATAAACTTCTCCTAAAACTGTCTCATTTTTCCAACCGGGGTGTATTTTCGCACATGAACGTTCCTGTGGACTGTATGGGGGAGTCCTGGAAGGGAAAATGGCTTTTTTTGTGTGTTACTCTGGTCTGTTCCAACAGCTCCTGGGGAATTTTTGCTCAAATATTCTCCTTCTAGCACTCCTCTTTGCTCTTCTGCAATTAACCTAACCACCTCATCCCTGCTGAGATGGGCTTTCAGGGAAAGGTCAGGGCCAGCACGTTTCCCTACGTGGTTTTGGTGGCTGAGATGAGGTCCTCCCATCCACAGCCTCTTTTCTGGACCATATGCACCACGCTGTAAAGCAGGAACTACCAGTAGGTTCTCAGGCTGGATGCCAATTGGCGAATTTGGAACTCTTTGTGGATAGACTGGAATTACACTCCTATAATCCTCGTATTCCTCTATCTTGGCATTACCTTCTTCCCTCTCCATCCTCCCGTGCTCTGCTTGGGAGCTGCTCCTCTCCATTACAAGCTCCCAACTCTTGAGCTCCATCAGCACCAAATCTGCCCAGGAGCATAAGGAATCTCACCATCTTCTCCTGGCAGGTTGTGGGATCAGACCACAGCCAGAGAGGCCTTCAGCAAAGTTAGATGGTGAGACCTGATCGAGAGCTGCTTTCACGAGAAAAGGGGCAATTCGGCGAGGGGAGCAGGATCTGCAGATGGGGCCAGCCTCAACACTGGATTTTTGCTCAGAGAACGGTTTGCCTTCAGAGACAAATGAAAATGGACAACAGAAATCAAAACCAAATGTATATTTGGTTTAAGAAATGCTATGCTCCCCAAGATAATCATCAGCTCCGATAGATGTTTTGTGAAGCATGTTGAAATGTTATTTAAATATCATTTTCCAGCAGAATATGATGATTATGAAAATTACCCAGAAGGTTTATTCCTTGGGGAGAGAGGAGGAGAAACCAAAAGGGCACATTCACCTCTGTAGTTTCCTTATGTTGGTCCCTTTTGCAGATGACTAATGCAGTGTAGGCCATCGAGGTCACTCCAGAAATGTCTATGGATGTTTAACACACAAAAAGTCAGGTAAGCAAGAGATGGAGAGGACACAGGAAATGACTAAGGTCATCTCCGTGGTCATGCTGCACAAATCCTCCTTTTCACAGCTTTTGATCCCAACTCAGCAATGACTATTTATATATTTGATTTAAAAATAATTTCCTTTCCACTCATCTCTGAAAAACTAAATCTGTCAGATAAAGCAGCGTGCCCAGACCAGTAGTTTCAGCAGGACTTAGGTGGCTTTCATCATCCATTCAGCAGAGGATGGGCATTTACAGCGGGGCGAGTGGCGGGAGGAAGCAGGAGGGGAACAGTGTCCACAGTTATTCATAAATACTCCTCTATTTCAAAATGGCCTTTTTCCTCTTTATTTTTTGGTACATTTAGCCAACCTTTAGCGAACCTCCTGTGATGCAGCTTCCTGAAGTCATGATAGCCCGGTGTGCTGGGCTCCAGTCCTCCTTCTGGTGTCCCCACCGCTTGCTTCCAGCCTTAGAAATGGGCCTTGCAGGTGCTACAAGAGGGGTTCAGCATGAAGCACGTCATGGGACAGCAGGCTCTGGGACTCCATACCCCCCCCCAGCAAGCTGGCTTCGTGCTCCTCAGTCAGTCGCAGTGATTTCAACAAGCTGAATGTTAATTATCTCTTGATTTGTGTTACTGAGAGGAATTTTGGCAGCAGGCTGCTGGGACAGCTTGCTCGGGATAAGGTTCTTCTGCTTTTTGTAAAGGGTTTGAAATTTGCACTGCTCCTTGTAATTAATTTCACTTGGGGTCAAAATAGCTGCAATGGCGTTGGCTGCCTAACAGGAGATGGATTAAACCTCTCCATGGGTCTTACCACGAGCATTTCCATACTTTCAAATTATTTTCTCTTGCATTAGAATTTCCTGGGCTATGAGGAATGCCTCATTTCTTCTCACTAATGAAAATGCTCCCATAAGAGTGGTTCACCTGGAAGCCCCTGACCTGAGCTCTTCACTCTGCTCCGAGTGCCCCAGAACATTTTGTTCAGGCAGTGAAATACGAGCACTTCTCATCGGCAGCCTCTCGGCTCCTTAGGAAGGAGCCCTGGCTCTGGTTTGCGGTCAGCCGAGCTGCAGGAGCTCGTAGGCACCCATTTGCATCAGCAGAAGGTCTGGCGTCCAGCTGAGCGGCAGTGCTGAGCAGATGCCGGCTCTGAGGAGGGTCACATCTCCCACACCAGCCCCCGGACTTAACTGCCTGCGTCGCCTTTTCTCTTTTCCCATACTGCGCAGCCTACCAGGATAAGCACCTTTAGGAGAGTTAAAAATGCCCCCACAACCAGGGAGGATAAAGACTGAGCTCATGTAATAGCAGTGGTGGAGGTGAAGCAGCCTGGGTTCCTAGAGGAGATGCTGGAGACAGGATGAAGCTGAGCTCCCCAAACTGCTCTGCCTGGGTTTGCTCTATTTGACCATCACCATGGCAGAATTATTGTAGGTTTGCCCTAAATGGGTCAACCTGTTTTTGAGGCTTTTCTTTTTCGTGCTCATTGAGATTCAGGCAGCCAACAGCCAGCAGCTCCGCAAAGCATGTCCGTCATTTTACCAGCACTGTTCAACTTGTCCTTTTGGAAGTAGCTTTTCCAGCCATGTATCCTTCCTCAAACAGCAGCAAGGTTTGGGCCAAGAACGAATGGTCTCCCCAGTGTTGCCATTAAATGTTTCCCAGCATAACAGAAGGCTTAGAGAGTTCCTCAAACCGGCTTAGACAGATATTTTATATATATATATCTAAAGAACCACTGCAATTAATTCCTTACCCTTTTTTCAAGAGAGCTGTCATTGCTGCTGTGGCAACATAACAAGAGTTACTCTTTTCCACTGGATGCTTCATTAACTTGACCCTAATTGGCCAAGTAAACAAAAACAAATTGCTGCTCAATCAAGATTTGGGCTGCATTTCTTAAAGCAACCCAGATAAGCAGAAATGGCAGAGAAGAGCTCAAGACTCGAGACAGAGTTTGCACACTTAGCCAGGAAGCCTTCGGGTTCAAACTGACCCTGCACCTATTAAGAATAAACAAGGGCACGCCTTCGCGCCACAACCAGAAGCATTAGGCAAACCGTGGCTTATATTAAACGAGGATATTCTTTCCCTTGCTCCTATTAATGATGATTGGGACTGAATTAACTGGCTTAGCTGCTCATTTTTCATCCTTCCTGCCCTCAGACTTCTCCAAGAGAACATGCATAAGCTGCTGAAGTGTGCTTGGGATCTCCAGTGTGGCGAGAAGCCTCCAAAGCCCACAAACAGGTGGAGGCCACAGCATCACGTGTATTCAGGGCTACACTGGGGGCTGTAACTTCTCACCAAACCCAAGGAATATTCTTCCAAGCAGCTGGTTGCATGGTCCTTGGCACAGCCCCATTGGCGGATGTGTGCAAGACACGAAGAGGAACTGGTTAGAGGAAAAAAAGGGAGAAACAAGGGAAACTGCTTGTAATTCCTCTGTTGAACTGAACATTTGCATTTTATTATTTTTTCCCAGCATGAACGGTCTGATTCATCTTACGTAGCCTTATGTGTCTATAATGAAGAGACTTAGACCTCAGTTAGTCACCCACAGCTGCCATTATAGCAAGTGGGATTTAGGATGTGAATCATCTGGCCAACTGAAGGAATCTACTGGAGGCAGCGATTAATTGCCTCTGGAGGCAGCGATTAATTGCCTCAGGTGCTATTAAGAGGATTGACTATGTATTGATTTCCATTGGCGTTAAAAGAAGCCCAGATAGCTTGTTCAGAGAGGACGCCTTTTCAGAAAACACACATGCCTTGTAGCCAGCCTGCCTCTACTGTGCTCAGAGTATCTACTAACAATTTTATTTCTGCCCTTGGCAGTTTCATCCTTCCTTTTTTCCCCCCAAAAATGTCCCAGGCAATGACAAAAGTCCTGCTGACTTCAGCAGCGCCAGAATCTTGCCCTTGACACCGATAAAGGCTCTCCTGACAGCTGGGGATGCTTGCTGGGTGAGGGTTAAACTTGCATGTAGCTTTGGAGGCAGCAAATAAAATGTTTAGATCTTGGGTCATTAACTTCTTCCTGGTGGAGAGCATAGCATGAAATTCAAGGGCAATATTTATCAGAGGACAAAAAGAGATTGAAGAGATTTCATTTATCTCCTTTGTTCATTGAAAATCTAGCAGCTCCAAACTTCTGGAAGTCCCCCAATGAAAATCCCTGCACACATAATTCGGACCCCAAATGCTGCACAGCAGTTTCGATCCAGCTGCCCATCGAATTTGCTCTGGCAAGTGCCCCAGTCTCCAATTGCAACTGTTATTTTTTTCTTATTTTTGGTGTGTTTCGAATATAACCTTAAATGAGCAGCAACAGTAAAACTAATAAGGCAATGCTGAGCAGAAGGGGGCCGCTTTCCTGCGTGCCTCCATTAGCTCCAGAGTCCTCCTTCTTCTTGCACTCTGCCTTCCTCCGGTCTCATTGTATTAAAAGCTTTTTCTGCACAAATGCGTGAGTTTAGTGAAAGGGGAGGTGGGATAAAGATGCTCTGCCCTGCTGGTCCTGGTAGGAATGGTTTCCCTGAAGAGATGATCTCGGATCTGGTTTTGCGGGTATTGCTAGCGGGAGGATACCCCAGAAGAGACGACCCAGCTTTATTTTCCTGTCCACACTGAGGTGGGACTGGATAGAGCTCAAAACTAAGACTGGTAGCAGAGAGCTACAGCTTTAGGTGCCCAAGGACCGTCACGGTCCAGCACGTCGAGCATGAAGCCGAACACCTGGCATTTCCTAATTGCATTTTTGCATTTGATGGTATAAATTTTTCCAAGCTTCTCCCTAGACACCTACATTTTTCAGCATTTCTGACTCTAAATGTTTCACGCAGCTGTGCCAGATTGGCAGCAATGACTCCCGTGGGCTTTGGTGGCGTCGGATCGGGCCCTGTGTGCAGGCCACGCTGTAGTGAGGAGGCACATCATGATTTGGAGAGAAATGATGGGTTTAGGAGCATCATTTTTCCCTGTGAAGACTGGTCACTGAAGCAGGGCGGAGGCACTGGCCAGGCTTTCCCTGCACACTCAACTGCTTAATCTCTGCGCTGTCAACAGCCGTCTGTGGCTTTCCATCAATTACCCTTTAAAAAAACCATTTTGGAGTGGTGATGAAAGCTCCACATTTCCACAGCACTATTACCGAATCTGGGTTTTGTGGCCCAGAGCCTCTAAATGCATGATATATGGGGGTTGTACGGTGGCATCTCCAAGTCAAGGGAAGGTGGGATGCAAGGAGGAGGGAAGGAAGAGCGGAAGGTGAGGGAGGGAGGGTTGGTAACACTCTCCTTGCTGAGAAACACCGCAGGGAAGCAAAAAGCTTGGAAATGCCTGGGTAAAAGGGATTACAAATTCCTCTATTTTTCCAAATACAACATGAGGGAAAAAAAAAAAAGAAAAAAGAAAAAAAAAAATCTGGGAGTTATTTAGAAGGGTTTTGAAAACCCTTTGTAAATCTGATGTGTCTGTGTCAGATCGCTGGGACCTAAAATAAATGTTTGAGTTTTATTTCCCTCTGCCTAATGCTGCAAGAGGAAAAGGAGATAAAAATCTAGGGTGACCCCCACAGCCCAGCTATTCTGAGGCAATAGATGGAGTGTGTGTAAATTCCAAAATCCCTTTTGATGTAGAGAGAGACCTGTCACTGGGGAAAACTGTAAATTCCAGCGACGAAATCTGTAAAGAAAGAAAGAAAGAAAGAAAAAGAGATTAAAGCTAGCGCAAGCAAACAAACCAACCCCACCCATCCCTGAGGTTCCAAACCAGCAAATATTCCCCAAGCAAACAAACCTCCGTGAGCAGAGAGGAGCCAGGCAGGGATTCAGGGATTACAAGGCAAGTGCCCAGCAAGGCGCCATCCGGAGAACTCGGCTCCAGGGCTCCATGGTGCAGTGGGAACCACTCGCCCGAAGCACAATGTGATTATGATCGGATACCACTCAGCTGTGGTTCCCATTCCTATCCTTTCCAGTAGCCTCTTGCTATGATCCAAATGATCACACACATTTTTCCTTCTTAGATATGTTTTTCCCAGCCAAGGGAGCCTGTGGTTGCTTTTTTTCTTTGGGATGCCAGCCCTTGAATAAGGAGCAAGAGCTCCTTATTTTTTCACTCCTGAGTGCTGGTTGCACAGATAGGTGTTTCCATCTCTCAAGTGTGCACTGAAAGGTGTTTGGAAATGCTCCACCGTCACTTCCAAATACCCCGCCCAAGCTCACAGGAGCCGTAGGTATTTTTTGCTGGAGACACTGGGGAAAAGAAGATGATGGATGCACAGGCAGGAGGACACAACTGGGATTCTCCAAGGCCAGATTAGGGCCAGTTGTTGCTGTGAGTTGTATAGAAAGAGTCTCTTGGTACCTAGAACCAGCCCTCCAAGATCCACGTTGTCTAATCCTCGCGTAGGTAGAGCTGATCCGGCGCGTGGGCGAGAGCGTCACAGAGGTACTACTAGATTTTTTCTTCTTCATTGAGTTTCATGCAGCCTGGGGCGAGCCAGAGGAGCTCAGCTCTAATGTGCAGCAGGGAGAAACATTATTGTGGCCAGGCAAGGATGATTTAGGCCCTTTCCCAAGGATGCTGCCCACCAGCAGCGCCTGTGCACAAATGCCTGCTAGGAGAGCTGTGTCCTGCCAGAGCTGCTCTTTTGCCTGAGCAGAGGTTTAATTTGGAGCCATTAATCCGTGTGATCCGCGCCGAGGCTGCAGGCAACATGTTCAAGCTGGATAAAATCCACTTCCCCATGTCGAAGCTGGGCTGCCCTGCCAGCGCTATCAGCTCCGGAGCCGGCCCTGCCATCCCGCTCCTCCATTTCCACCCGCGTGCCCAGACCAGCCCTGCCTCCTTCCACGCTTCTCCTCACTCGCTTGCTCCAAGGAGCAAACACAAGGTGATTTTTTTTTCCCCCATCCCCTGCAGAGGGAACAGATTTTCCACCCCTGGCTTTGGTGTTCCCTGCCTGGTGGCTTTGGGGCAGATCTTCAAAGCTGCTGCTGAGCCAGAACATCTTTGAAGGTGTCTTTAAGGTTTGGGAAAGGAAAGGTACCCCCCAGAAATTGTGCAGCAGGCAGAGAAGAAAAACCTTAGCCAGGCCCCCAGCAGACACCAAAGCAGCTGCAATTCTCATTCTTTAATCTTTCCTGCAGCCAAAACAGTTTGTGGCATCATTTGCACCACCGTGGGCACAAGACCCAAAATGAATCCCGTTGCTACCCGCACCTCCTGCACTTGGGAGTCTGCAAAATGCCTCCCAAAATGATCTGTGAAACCAGCTTGGTTGTGCCACTGGGTGACCTAGAGCATCCGCTCCTTCTCCAGCTGCGTCGTGTCAATCCCATCCACCCAAGTGCCCTGGTGCCTCCTAAGAGCTGTAACTCAGGTGCTGCAAATGTGCCCTGTCCACCTCCCACCGGGATCAGCACCTGAACCACCTTTCCCACGATTGCCCTGACCACACTGCACCCTATTTAAGAGGATCTGGCCCATTAGAAGGGGATCAGCAATGGAGTGAAGTGGTGTCTTCTCCTTGCTTCTAGTGTCTTCTCAGCCTGCAGGTCAGTCTTCTAATTTTTTAACACAGCTTAATTGCCCTTCTCCTGTTTTAGTTGTATCGTTTTGGCTTTGGGGTTTATTGTGTTTGTGTAGGAATAAGTGAAAGGGCAGTGGACTAACCTTTCTGCTCAGCTAAGGCTTCAGAGGAGCAATTAGAGTTGCAGGACTATGAAAGGCCTGGCCTTAGTTTTGCTAGTTCCTTCATTAAAAGCTTTGCTAGAACATTTTAATAGGCCTAAATGGTGTAATAAAGAGAAAATAAGACTGTGGAAAAGCATTTCTGACCTTGAGATATTTGTAGGATTAGTCTGAAGTCTAGCAGCTGCGCAAGGCTACTGCAGCAGCGGCCAGTCCATGGGTCTTCCCATAGGTTGGTGGAGGGGGGGGAGATGTCTCATGCTTGCTAGTGTAGCACTGAATCTGGCCCTCATAGGTGGCAGTCTGAGCAAGGATGTGCATGGAGTGTCTGTGGATTATTGCAGCTGGTTTTTTGGGGCTCTGATCAAGACAAATCCCAGCGTAGCAAAAATGGTCTTGTGTTGGGGCTGGGTTCTGTAGGGGTGACTTATAGTGACCATTGCAAGGAGTGAGTGTTGCATGGGCCAGTGTGCCTCCTTCTGGAGGCAGCTCCTGCAGGCTGGGCTGGGGACATGGGAGCGGGGCTGGTGGGTGTAGCTGGCGTTACTGTGTTGCAGGAGCCATAAGGAGCCTCTCAGGACCAAGAGCTTAACAAGATGCATTTTTTCTAGGCAGTTTCCGCTGTGAGAGCCCCCGAAGCATTTGTCAGGGGGTGTATGGTGTCTGCTGAGGGCCCGATTCCTCCCTGGGGCTCTGTTTACACCAGTAACTGCCCTGATCAAGCAAAATCCTTGATTTATTCAAGCTGACCACCCTTTGCAGGGTGTTGTTTTGAGACTAGTGAATGTCAAGTTTACAGCTGGTGTTGG
>VZSV01000245.1:159475-192226 GCA_013398735.1 Nothocercus julius | reverse complement strand
TTGCCTGAAGGATCCCATCAAGAAAGCACTGACCTTTCTCTCTTTGTCTGTTTTTCCCTTTAATTTTTCCCTGTCTCTTTTTGCCCATTGAGACTCTTTTGTACTTGTGGTTTAAAATGAAATGCTTCTCACTGAGGGTTCTTGGCCTCAAGTTATCAAAGGCAGGCTCTAAAACTTGGCACGTGCTTGATTATTTTGTGGACTTGAATTCAAAGGGAATGAGGAGGCAAACTGGGTTGTAGCTGCCTGGCAGAAACAGCTCTGAGAGGGTCTGTGGACAGGGTGAGGCCCCATTTAAGGACATGGAGTCCTTGAGCTTGTGAGGGAGAAGCTGGCTGTGCCCCCAGGTGATGGGGCTTGTGAATGTCTGGGGGTGTAGCCCATCTCCCCAGGGATGGGCAACAGCCACAGGGCCTAGTGCAATGATTTTGGGCTGCTTTGCAGCCATCCTTGCTGGAAAAGGCCTCTCTTAAGAGCACAGGAAAAGTCCCATTTAGCTGTCCTTTGTGAATGGAGGTGGCTGTGAAAGGTGGCCCCTGTGGCCTGGACAAAGCAAGCTATTAGGGAATAAAAATGAAAGCAAGTTGTTCTTTATTCACTCACAGCTGCAGTTAGCAACAAGGCTAAATGACAGTCATTGTGTGCTTTGTGATTGCCAGTAATTCCTCTTTCATGCCACTGAAGCCATATGGCATGATGGATCATGAAATCATTTGTAATGTGCTTTATATAGTGTATGTAAGGGCTTTCAAACCTGACTTAATGACAGCAAGTCATATTCAT
This sequence comes from Nothocercus julius, assembly GCA_013398735.1. Taxonomy (NCBI): domain Eukaryota; kingdom Metazoa; phylum Chordata; class Aves; order Tinamiformes; family Tinamidae; genus Nothocercus; species Nothocercus julius. The sequence goes on along the minus strand of VZSV01000245.1, from coordinate 191,443 downwards.
TTTTCTTTGGCTGTTTGAGATTATTGGCTAATTAGTATCTTATTCAGAGCAGTCTCTGCTCTTGATCTAGGAGGGCTGGGACCAGACCTCAAGATGTGTTATCAAGTGTGGTTTTTGAAAATGCTTGCTGTAGCAAAATGGCATTGGTGCTTGTGTTGGTCTACACTGAGATTTCTGATGAGAAGCAGTGGAGTGCAGGAGCTGGTGCCCTGCTCCCACGTTGTCCCCTCCTGGATCCTGGCAGTGGTTTGGGAGTGGAGAACCCACTGATGCTGCAACCCATCTTGGCAAAAGCTCCAAGGGAGGAGCGGAGATGACTGGGGGCTTGGAGCCCTGAATAGCAAGCAGCTTTGATAGACCCCCCCCGGCTATATTTGGAGACAACTGTTCTCTAAAACAACTTGCCCACTGTTGGTTTTTAGCCAAGTCCTCAGCTAGTCTGTTATCAATTGCAGTGGCACCAGCTGAGAAGAATTCTTAAGCAAAAATCCACATGTAGGGGAAAACTTTAAAAAAAAAAAAAAAAAGTGTTTAACACTTACATTTTCTCTGTATTACAGCAAATGCCTTTTATGACCAATAGCTGTAATATATCACACTAGTCAAACTTCTTGTTTTGAGTAACATCTGTTATGGACTCAGATGCATTTTTGTTTGGTAAATCATTTGCAAGCTGATTCTGATGGCATTGTACGGGATTCATAAATCTTAACTGAAGAGCTCTTTTCCAGATAGTCAGCTCTTGCGAGAAACTTCATGTTTACAGACTGGTAGTCTCAATGCAAGAGAATTTCCTGACCTGAATTACATGGGAGGCTGGAGACAGGATCCAGCTGGAGCCTGAATGTATCCAGGTCCATGGTAGTGGTCCTTAATAGGCCTTTTAATCAAATGCACTGTGTTTCCTGTTAAAGGAGCTCCAACCATTAAAAAAATGGAAAAACACTTGATAGTATGGGGGAGATTCCTTATGAATTTGTAGACTTCTTTGTTTTTTAATTTAATGTAAGTTTTCCCTATGAATGCCAGGGCTTCCTAATGCTTGAGCATTGTGATAAAGGTGTGCTATAATTATATCCCTTTCTACCTTTAGAGGTTTTTGGTAGATGCAAAGTGAAATTCAGGTGTATGAAGTCTTGTTCATAAAACTTACATCGTTTTGTTTCTATTTGTCCTGTATAAATCTGTTGGATTAACTGCTTGGCAGAGTATAATGACCTCCCCTGGCATGGGCAGCTGCAAGGAAGATCAAGTTCCTCAGCCCCAGGGGACTGTAACACTCACAGAATCCTCCATTAATGATCAAAAATGTAACAAATCCTAGGTAGCTTGATGGTCTGACTGCTTTTCCTATTGCTAAAACAGGTGTTGAAGTTTGAAGCAAAAAAAAAACAGTCCTTTGTCTTTGTAAACTTACATCCCCTTGGTTGGTATTGAACTTCCAAGGAATATTACATTCTATTGGAAGTGTCAGCCTTGAATTGTTTGGGACAGTTTGCATTCATTTGGTCAAAATGAAAGTTTTTTTTTTTTAAAGGGCTCATTCAGAATAGTTGATTTTGAACCTCAGTGCTATGGAGAATGCTGATCTACTAAATTGGCTGATTCAATTAAGCTAAATTAATTTGATCAGAGTGCTGCTTTTAGTAAGATCCTAAATAAAATTTTATCTCCCTCTTACAACATGTTAGGTTGTACTTGGTGTTGAACATAGCTTAATATCAGCTAGTTTTGTTCAATTTAAATATTGAGTTTGCTAATGGGTGTGAGCTGCTTGGCTGAAGGGAAGAAGTGGATTCAGTGCTGCATGGATAAAGTCCTCAGATTTGTAATGGTGAGATGGGTTGGATTCTATGTAATGTGGAGCAGACCATAAAAATTTAAAATTCCATATGATCAAAAAATTCACAAGTTTCAGGCTAAAAGATTGACCCAAATGAAAAAGCTAATTCTCCATAACTTTTTGCAAATAAAGTGGGAAGTCTGGAAGGTATTGGGTCCTTAGTCTGATTTCTGCCAGGATATTGGGAAGACAGACTTTTATAGAACAGATTTGAAGCAAATGCTTTCATTTTGTGAGGACTTCTGATCTGAGTGTTGTTTCCAGGAGAAAGAAAAGTGGAGATGAGAGATGTATCAAAGGTGAGTCCATGATGGGCTGAAGTCTGCTGATGGCAGATATGACAGCAGGGTTCCCTGTCACAGCACAGATCTGAGGGGGACCGTCCAGTTTCCCAGGACACCTCCCTGGCCCTCAGCTCCTGCAGCTCAGGCTCTGAGGTGAGCAGAGGACTCTGCGGTCTTGCCCCAAGCCCCTTAGTGCAGTGGGGAAGCAGCAGCCTGGAGGCAGCTCTTGCTCTTCTCCCTTAAATTAAAGGAAAGGTCAAGCAAATAATTGATAGGAGGTTCAGTTCTGTAGCTAATATCAAGTGCCCAGTGGCTCATGTGGTGCATTTGCATCACAGGTTGACTGTGCAATGTGTGAGAAAGGGATTTCAGGGTGAGTGTTTTTTGTTTTTTTTTTTTTTCAGATCAGTTATAAGACTATCTTTTGACTTTGGAGATGGGAAACAAGTAGAAGTGAGGGAATAACCAGTTTGGGGGTTGACTTTCCTCTCTGGAAGGGAAAGATGTCAGTAGAAGCTGAATGAAGTGTGGCTTTTCTCCTGAAAAGAAACCTCTCCCTTGAGTGGCTGAGAGGCATTTTGTTTCAAGCCAGATGTTATTTTGCATCTGGAAATTGGAAAGGGATCCAAGTGTTGTGTGGTGACCAAGAAGCTCCTGGATTTGCACCCTGCCATGTAGTGCCTCCTTGTGGAGGGGCTGCCTGGTTCCCATTTCCAGTCATCCAACCTCACCAATAGCCTGGTGGTTACGTGTTCAGAAAGATGCAGGAGCTTCTGGAGGAATGAGGAATGCCAGGCTCCAAGTCCTCAGGTGCTCCAACCACTAGGACATAGTGGAAATATTTCCTTGTGTGACAAATCAGAGCTTCATGTTAACATCCAGAGCAGGTCACATGCCCTTCTGTGAGGCTTTAAAGATGCAGCTGGACCTGAAAACTTCTAAACAAGTTCAATGGGGTCAATATTTATTTGCTCCAAGCAGATATTGTGTATGATGTGGTTCCCATCTCTTTAGCTGCCTCAATTTTGAACTAGCAGCTCTCCATGTTCCTGGAGAGCTCATCAAAGGGAGGGACCTCCAGTTACTTCTGCATTGCAAGGACCATGGCTGTTGGGCACATTCTTGCTGAAGACTGTTTATTGAAAGTTGTTGTGACCAATCTACTTAGCTTTAATTAAGCTGTCATGCTGAAACCAGAACTGTCTCCTGGGAGGGAAGCATGCATTTTTATGGCCATTTAATTTTTGCTTAGGATGTTAAAATCTACTTCTGGCATCCTGAGAATTATTAACAAGACTCAGGGATTCCTGCCCATTTGTGGCAATTATAAGGAATAAATCATGAAGCTTAATGAGGGTGAGTAGCAAAGTTGGATTTTTTACTTCTGTAGAATTTGGTCTTGCCTCTGATTTCTTTTTGTGTAATGGCCATCTTGTCCAAGCTTGTATCTACAGTACTAACATGCTTCTAAGATCATACCTGTCTGGTGGTGTTGCATTTGAAGGGCTCATATCTGTATTCAGGAGGCATATTGGGAATGACTTTGTTGTGCATTGAAACCAAAGCTACTTCCCCCTCCCCCCAAAAAAACCAGATTCCCAATGTGGTGAATCCCCTTTATAAGGGACAACAAGGTGCTCCTTCCCTCTGTTCTTCCTTGATTTCTTATCTTTCCTTTGTTCCTTCCTCAACCTTCTTTTGTATTCTCTGGGAATCATCCAAGACCCTGACTGTATTGGAAGATGTCACCTCCAACAAATGAGCCAAGATCAGCTCCTAGGGAGATGCTCTGGGATGCTCCTCTCTGGAGGGGCGGCTTGGCCTATGACTGCAGTATAGGAGGTGGAGCTGATATAGGAGATGGAGCTGTTGTCCCTCACCATGAGTCCTGCATGGGCAGCTTCTTATTTTGAAGGTAAAAATGTTTTTTTCTGGATGCTCATGAATTATAATAGGTGAATTACCTGCAGGTGGCATGGCTGTGGCAGCCACCACGAGGACTCTGACAGCTAAAAGGCTGCCCTGCAGGAATAATCTTGGTATAAGAAAGACTGAACTCCTGCCAAGCCATCACCTGGGAAAGAATATGTCTAAGTGAATTTCCTGGGCATGTTCATGGAGGAGCACAGCAGGGCTGTGTTTTCATATGCATATTCCATGGTCACTTCATAGCAACCATGTCTCTCGGCTCAGAGTTGTCTGTTCCTACTCTTGTCCACCCTTTCTTCTGTTTTTCAAGGGTAAAATACTTCAATGCCTTTCTTGCAGATGAGATTTGCAGTCTAGCTAATGACAGAAAGGCCTGTGAGCCCCTTTTTTTGGGGGGGGATGCAGTATAAAGGGGGAGTCTTGATTATTTTGTTGTGTCCTGCTCCTAGTAGTGCTTTAAGAGCAATTTGCTTCTAGTTACCACAAGTAACTAGACTCAGATTCAGGTGCTTCTGCAGTGCAAAAGCTGTTATCCATCCCTGCCGTGTTGTCCTGGTGTTTAGAAGGCTGCTTGTGCCTGAGTTTTGAGATAACCAGAAGACTCTGCAAATTTAGGCCATGACTAGCGTGGGGTCACTTTCTCTGCTTAATCCTAGCAAGTGTCCAGTTCTTAGGTGGCCTCAGGTGCTTAGGGTTCATGCTTATGCCGTAGAGCTCTTCCTGAGCTGAGCATCTCGACGGTCTCCTGCCTGCAGCTGCCCCTGCTTGAGAGGGTTTAGCCTTGGGTCCCTCTACCCTTCCTCACTGCTCTGGGCTGCTCTGCAGAAATAATGCAAAACTTCTGGGAGTAGCGTGCCCAGGGAGCTAGGCTGCACACTTCCCATGCGCTCACATGTGCTGGACCCAGCTCCTGGGAATTATGGTTTAAGTTATGCAAGCTGTGTAAGGAATGTAGCTGGAAACCAAGAATTCATCCTCATCTGCTTCAGAAGTGGCAGAATATTTCATCTGATAATTGACACTCGACATTTTCAAGTTGAAATAATTTTGATAGGCTGTTTTGCAAAGCAAAATAGAACCTTCCAATTTCAATTCCCCCTCCCATCTTTTGGGACAAAACTCAATGCTGAAATGCCTAAACTCATCCCAAGACAGCAATCTTCAAGTGCTCAACTTGGGTGTTAATGAAGCTTTTGGTTTAATGTTTCCCATCCACCAAGTGGGGAGCAGAGCATGGGCTACAAGTGGCTCTGACACTGCTGCAGAGGGATGAACTAGCAGTTCTTGTGGCAGGCACAAGATCAAATCTTGGCAAATGGCAGCACGTGAGAAGTACAAGTATCCAACGTGCTCACCTCAGTGATTCTGCTGCAGTAAGAAGTGTCCTGAGTGACTAGTGCAGCCTAGTGATTTCTGTTCCTTGACATGTTACTTGGATTTTTGGATACTTTTTAATCAGCAGTTGGTGACAAGATCATTCCAGAAACAGGGGCCCTATGACAGTGTAGAAATTAGGAGCAGTGCAAACCAGCCATCTAGCTGTCATCTTGCAGAAAGAATGTCTGGCCTGCTTGGAAGGCAGAAAGACTGGAGGAGAAATGGTCCCTGTATATAAAGGGCTGCACTTAAGTATGTAGCTGGGTGTCCCCAGAAGGTAGCAGAGGAAGTTGTCCCTTCCCCCAAGGGCTTCCAAGCCCCTCATGTTTTCCGTGCAGCTGCAATGGCTTCTCTAAAGAAGCTGTTCTGGACATTCACATATTGAATTGACAATTACCCCATTTTTTATGGGATAAGCAAAGCTACAAGATGCTCTTTGCCAATAGCTGCTCTTCAGCGAATGGCTGTGCAAGCAGACTGCTGCTGGCCTCAGAGGTGGTGTGGTGGGAACGGGTGGGCAAATTCAGCTGGAGACTCACATCCACTGGTGGAAATGTTGATTCTTACTGTCTTCTACATAGCAGATATTAAGGAAATTACTGGTAATTTCCCTCTGCTGGCTAGCAGTTACGCATTCCACTGGAGCTTGATATTGCTGCTGCTTAGATGCTTAGGGTGAATGAAGAGGCTGAGGGCTGCTGGGGGCTGTCAGAACTAGCCAAAGGCAGAGATGAATGGCCAGGGGTGCAGGCAGTGATGCCCTGAGCTAGAGCTGTTCATCCAAACTGCACAAACAGCCAAAGAGCTCGTGATGGCCCTGGGGGAATGGCAGATTTGAACCTCCAAGTCAGGGAATTTGGAACTTTAATGATGCCTGTCTAAAATCTGGAAAAGATAGAGGTAAATGGTTCCCAAGGGCTGTGGATCTTGCTTCTCATTGAGATGCCTCTGTAGGCTCGGAGGAGATGCCCTCTGGAAATGCCAGTGGCTCCCTGGTGACAGTAAAGGGAGATGAGTAGTTCCTCCTTTGGCAGTTAAATGGCAGGGTTTAAAGATACAGGGGACAGGCACTGCTACTTTTGGACCTGGCATAACAAATGTGCTTCTCCCATGGTTTGTCAGGGCAGGTCCCCTTCCAGGTAGCAGCACACTCACAATGCCCGGAGAAGGAGAAACCCAAGACAGTTCCTTGCATCAAAAACATGAAGAAAAAATTAAAATGCCCAAATTTAGAATTTTTTTTAAAAAGGAATCTTGAAAAAACACATGTTGAACATGAGTTCACATGTTTCAGTGATTGTCAGTGGTTCATTTTCTATAAACTTAGAAAATTTCCTGCTGATGTTTGTTGTTAACCGTATCCTTTTAGTCATATGTATTTGTAAGATGCCATAGCAAAATAACAGTGTTTCAGAATGAAACTGCACCGTCCCACTGTGATAGTGTCAAAATGTTTTGACACTATCAAAGCATGCTGCCTTTCCCTTTAAGAAAAACACACACAAATACCTTTCCACAATGCATTCCAGTGAAATACAGGCTGAGTATTTATCTGTTAAAAGATCTATTTCTTACCTAGTTTCAATGTGTAGCTAGATCTGGGGACAGATATATCACAGGCACTGAAGTGACATCTCATCTGTGTCATCAGTTGACATAGAGCTTTTTGTAATGTGCTGCAGTAGCAGCTGCACAACTTCATGCTCCAAATACACTTGTGTTTGCGTGAGCCTGGTAACACAGAGATGCTCTGGGCTCTCTTGTCTGGAGGGATGTGCGTGTCCAAGGGGTTGGAAGGGTTTTTACAATGGACCACTCACCTGTTGCTCTGATTTTCTATCTTCTTTTGTATCTCTTGAAATGACAGATAGAAAAGTAAATGCTTTTAGAGCTTTTGAGCAGCCAGTGACTTCAGTGACACATTTTGCATGCTCTGAACTTAGACAGATCAAGCTTTAAAATCTCAGGTGGTATCTCAGTGTTGCACCAAGCTTGGCCCCCTCCACTCAGCTGCCAGATTGTGGTGCCATTGCCTAGCAGGGGTGGCTGGCAGTGTGGGAGCTTTAAAAGATTTAAAACCAGATGGGAAAGAGGAACTTGGTAGTGTATGGGGAAGCACTGAATGGTCTTGTAGGTTTTTATCTGTAACACTTAAGGTTTTTCTGATCTGGCAAAACTGAGCACCTGAGTGTTTTGTCCCCCAATGGATGCTCTTCTGGGAGTCGGAAGATTCGGCTGAAGCTCTTTTTTGCCAGATATGGCTGTGGATTTGCTCTAGGTGTGTGTGTGTGTGTATCTTCTAGGATCTTTCCCAATGGTATCAACCAGAGGCGGTGTCAAGGCTTCAGAGGAAGGACCTTGTGTGTGGCTTTACTGCAAGGTAGGTGGATTTCAGAATAAAATGAAGCAGTATTTAGGTTCTACTCTGTGTCCCCAAGTCTGCTTTAGCTCTGAATTTGAGGCTGTCTGGTTCTTGAGGGGTTTGAGTGTGGGCAGCTGGCAGAGAAGAGAGAAATAGTAAAACATATGTAGAAACACAGGTGCAGGTGTGTTGGAAAGCAGCTTCAGGACTCAGTGGTGAAATGTCTTTCACAATCAGTCTGCCAAGGCAAAGCTTAAATCCTGCAGCTCTGAAGTTCCTGCTGAGAGACCCCAAGCTTCATTTGTCAGGAAATTTAACACTTCCAAGGGCACTTGATCTGAATACTGGGAACACATTGTGGTTCAAGCCTGGCGTGACATGGTGTCTGGCTCTTTCCTCTCTTTGTCTGAGGCATGCCATGCTTCTACTTTAGATGAGTTTGCTCACTTGCAGAAAAGTCAGGATTGTTTTGCAGGAGTACCCGCTTACCTGCAGACTTTTTCAGAAAGTAGGACACAGTTTCTTCTTTAAAAATGGCTAGAGGTGAAATTAAACATTTGTTTGTTTGCATGTATGTAAGCTACCCTAAAGATCACGTCTAACTCTTTTGCAGCATGGAGATGACCAGGGCATCTTGCTCCTTTGAGCTATTGGCACAAGGAATGACACTCTTAAATAAGAATTAAGCACATGCCTCATACCTTTGAGGGAGTGTGATAGACTTTTTTATAATCTCATTCATAGCTATGTTCTCTCTTCAGTCCTTTCCTTGCATCTCAATTTAGATTTTGATGACTCATAAATTAATCTGCTCTGAGTAGCAGATCTCTTCCTTTGCAAGCCTTATTGTCAGGAGCTGTGTTTGCTGATGCCACATGCCCTGGGTTGCTGTCTCAGTCCCATCAAGAAGGGAAATTGAGAAAAGCAGAGAAGTTTGTGCATTTTTCCTCTTGAAAAAACATCTTCCCCTAGGACAACCCTGCCTTCCTGGTCTACTGGACTTTGAGGGTCCTTTTCCCTGTGTTCCTGTTCAGTCCCCCAACTCCATCCATAGCAGCAGCTCAGGAGCTTCCTGGCTGACCACTGTCAGACCTCCAGCCTCATCAAGATGCCTTAACTCCCTCTTCATCACCTCTTGGTGGAGAAACATTAAAGCAACCCAAAATTCTGCCTCCTAAGAAACAACTGATCATATTCTTTACAACTGTCCCTGAACATGACACGAGAAACACAAAGCGAGGCAGACATCATCAGCTAAATAAACCTGCATTTGCAGTAAAAGTTGAATAGCTCTAAGGAAAGGTTTGACTTCTCACCCACACCAGAAAAGAGGCAGGAGAGGCTCCTCTACAGGCACTGTGATGATGCTCGTTACAGTGCAGGACTGAGGAAGAAAGATTATTCTCTGAATCTCAATTTACTATTAAAAAAAAAAAAATTGACTAAATTCCTCTCCATGCAATTCAATGACAGCTACATCTAAGAAACCTTCAGGGACAACTAGGAGAACACTTTCTATGTCCATGAGTGTTCTGAAGAAATTTCTAAATAGGCTGTTCTGGCCTTTATTTTTAAGGCTGTGTCAGGTTTTTTGTAGGTTGAGGCAACCTGAACATGAAAGAGCCTTTTTGACCTTGTGTGAGCAAGCAGGAGAGGAGAGAAAAGCGTTCTCATTAAAAATGTCCTTTTTGAAAGTGTTAATTAGACAAGTTACCAGCAGCAGCTAGCGTCGATCATTTGGAGCTGAGAGCTTTATTGCTGGATGGGAGAGCATTGTCAGGAGCTGGGGATGGACTTGCTTGGCAGAGTTTTGCTGTTTGTTTTAAATCAGGTCTCAATTTCCAGAGAGTCCTTTCAAGTGTTGTGTGAGTAAAGGCTTTTACAGCATTACGCTCACCATGGATAGCTGCGTAATAAGAGTTTTGCTTTAGAGGGCACACTTGCAAATTTGATTTCACCAGGATTTAATTAGGATTTAGTCTGCTGAAGTCCTGGAGCTGGCATATCATCCTGTCTTTGTTTTGAGAGTTGCTTGCTTTCTAGTAAAATATTCTTTTCCAATGCGAAGCAACTCATCTTTCCTGCTGCGGTGTTTGATCCATTTTGTGTTTCATCTTCCATTAAAAGTAGGAGATTTGGTCTAAGCTCCTCAAGAAGGCATGGTGGCTGTTTGGCTTTTCCAGACTGAAGTGCTTCTGGTGCCCAAAATAGTGGAAACTAAAGCTGGGGATAGTGATAGTCCCTTCCCACTTGGCCCTAAGTTGATCTGGTTCCTCAGGAAAACATGACTTGTGCATCTTCTATGGATTTAGATCAGCTGCTGTCCTGTAAGGCTCCTTGAAACGCATGCATTTTGTGTGGGTAATGCTGATGCAGTAGCCAGTGCCTAGAGGCAGTAATATTTCTCCAACTAGCCCAAAGTAGTAAAGCATATGCAAGCAGAAGAAGCTCTAAATAAACAAAACCACAATCTGCTCTTATAAAAAATATTTCAATGGTATGTGTACAACAGACTGGGTTCCCCTCAGGGCCTTTCCAACATTCCAGAGGGATCAAGCCATAACAGCTCGGAGAAGTGACACATTTTCAGCCCTGCCAAATGCAGAGTTGTAGTAGTTGCAAACTTTTCTTTAAGTAGGAATATATTGGCATCTGATTATCTTTCATACTCTTTCTAAATGACAGTAGACACAGTGAGGGTTTTAGCCATTGTGTTTTTTTGGAAGAGAGGAATTGCTGACGGAGATTATTGGGTAAGTGGTACTGGCACCCAATTTGTCATGTGGGAAATACCCTTTTCTTTGCTTAAAATAAAACTGATCAGGCAATTCCTTGTCATTCAGGTTCACATGATATCAAGCCAGGGTAACTGTAATGATTAGAATTAAACCTTGGGAAGATCCCTGCAGTAATCTGGTTGCAAATATCAGCAAGGCTTCATGTAAACCTTCATGTGTCACCTGAGGAACCACAAATAAGTGTTGTGAATTGCTAAAAAGCCTGAGCAATGGAGTCTTCTGCTTAAAGGATATGCTTGGTTGCTACTAGATTACAGTGCTAATTTTTTAATAAGTATGCAAAGTGTGCACACAATGAGGAGGGAGCAGGGAGCTAATTCACGGAGCTGTAACTGGGGATAATGCAATAACACCAAGGGAAGGCGTTTCCACAGCGAATGCCAGGGAGAATTGCCTGACAGTGAGATATATTTTTCTGAAATTAATTTCTCTCAGGAAACAGTTGCAACTTCCCTTCCTTGAGTTGCTGTGAACTGAGCCCAGAGCAAGCGTAGCTGCAGAGGGCTGAAAGCAATTTTGTGCTGCTGGTGCAGGGGGCGGATGCCCTGACAGGTTGTGCACCACACCAGGATTTGACATTTCTTTATTGGGAATTTCTGATGCACCAAGTACACAGCTTCTATTTCCTTTTCTGGTGGAGATATATGGGTTGCACTAAAACTCTCAAGTCCTGCATGCAATTTTGAGAAGAAATCTCAGTTCAGGCATTTTTGCTGTGGTTGAGCCAGGATTCAGCACAATGCACTATTGCATTTGTGGTAAGACTTTGCATTTTGGGTTTTCTGATACCACTGGCAGCTGATGACAGTGAAGAGAAAAGCACTAAATTGTTTAGATAGCATATAAATGTTCCATTTCCCACCTAAACTTGAGCCTGTGAAGTGCAGGTGTTCAGGACAGCATGCAGGATGCTCATCTCTGTTGGTGAAGCTCTTTCAGCTCTAAACATGCTAATACTGTGGAGCCTGATGGAAGTTTATCATGTTGTTAAATGCTGTTCCTAATATAGCCGGGCATGCTGCACTGGGGAATGATGTTCTGCAATGAAATGACTGCTAATGCAATCAGAGGCTCCTTCCATCCTCCTTGCTGGGAGGAGAGCTCCTGGGTGGTGACTGTCTCCTGGCTGGGTTTTGACACCTGCCACAAACCCAGGTTTTTTTTTAAAAAAAAAAAAAAAAAAAAAAGAGGATCTTGTAGCCTGTGCTGCTGATCTCCCCTGGTCTCTCACATAGCAGGGAGGAGGGGATTGAACCTAATGCATGTGGCTCTCCAGAGAGTGACCTGCAGGGACTGAAACAAAGCCCCAACCCAATTTTTTCACTTTTAGGCAACCCCTGAGCCTCTAAACTTGCATTCCCCCCACCCACTCCCCTTTTTCTTCCTTTAATTTTTGGTCTTGATTATCTTCTTGGGCAGCAATTACCAGGCTTCAGCTTTGAGAGCACTGTGGTCTGGGTTTGGTGCCCAGGGCAGGATTGACCCTTCCATCCTGGTTCAGGTGACACAAATGCCAGCAGAGAAGAAAAGCAACTTGGAGCCCAGGAAAGCACCTCTTGCTGGAGGAAACCTGTTTGAAGGAGCTTGCAGAAAGGATGCCAGGCAAAGGAGGATGAGGAGGGTGCTTGTGGGGAAGGCACTGGGAGGACAGATGGTGCCAAGCAGAGAGCAGGAAGTGTGGAGGAGGAGGAGAACCATATGGGAGAAGTGGGTGCAAAAGTGTGGAGGAAAAGTGACACTGCTTCCAGATCTCTTTAGCTGCCCAGGAGCTCTAGCCTGTGTGTGGCATTGCCCAGTCTCATGATTTTTGTGGTTTTGCAGTGCTGGATTGCATTGTGCCACATTGGCTTTCTTGGCTTTCTACCTCAGTTCCTGGAGTTGGAGGAGTGGGTGGATGTTTTGGCTCAGACACCCTTTTGGCTTCCTATTTCCTTGGAGTGGTTAATCAATGTGTGGATTAGAGAGATTACCCTGGGCTGTCTCTTCTGATCAAAGGAGTTCTGCAATGCAGTGAAAAGGAAAGAAAGTCATTTAAGGAAGTGTTTAATTGCTTAGTGCTGAATGATGACTTGATCTGAGCACAGATTAATGATGGGGCTTCATCTTTTTTGTACTTGGGGTTATCTCTTGCTTTGCCCAAGCATGGGACCTTTTATGGTGAGGGCTTAGACCATATGTGATCTATAGTAGGTGATTAAAAAATGCCTCATTATTAAAAATGAGACAAACTGGGTTAGAAGTGAAGCTTGCAGCTTCAACAGCAGCATCTGCCTTCTGCAAGGAAAATCTTACATTGTGTTTTCTGCCAAGCAGGCTGGAAACAGTGGCAGCAATGTGGGTTTTTCTTTCTTCTCCCAGTTCTGTGAAGTTCTCAGCAACTTTTCTCAGGTTTTCAGGCATGTGTGCACAAGTCAGCAGTCCCATGTGCTCTGTGATGCTCCACAGAAATAGGGATGTGTGTGTGCAAAGGGAAGGTCATTCAGAGGCAACATACAGCAAACTAGGGACTCTGGAATTTCAACTGGTCAAGTGGCCAATGAGTGTGTTGATGGTATAATGAGTGTCCTTAAAATCCCCAAATGCTCCTATGGTTCCTGTCTGCTGTTGGGAAGTCATTTATCTTCTTGGTTATCTGCTTGGAAATATTGAAATGCTGCCAGCCCCAGCCATAAGCATGGGGAGCAAAACATGATAATGAATAGAACTGAGAAAATAAAAGAACAAAAGAATAAAAATGTTGCGGCATCCGGTCTGATGCGCTGGCTCCTTGGAGCAGGGCTCCAGGCCATCTCGGGAACTTCTGTGGGGGTTTCTGCATGCAGTGATGGAGAAGAGGCTGTGCAGCAGGGTGAAACTTCTGTTTTGCACAAGTGGGATAAATAATTACAGCAGTAAGGAGATACATGAAGGTGCCTCCCTGAAAATTATTTTTCATCCTTCAAGAGCCCTTGTGCAATGAGCTATTGCCCCAGGGCCTGAGAACAGCTGGTTTGTAAGGGCTGCACATCAGCAGGTCTGACAAGCCCTTCCTGTGCTGGACAAAACCAGAGGTGACAGAGTGGAGTGAGGAGATGGGTGGGCACCAGCACTGTATTGGCAGATTGGGACCCTTTGGGGCTATTTGGTTGTCCCAAAAATGTGGCTTTGGGTACAGACTGACTCTAGGTGAAGAGTTCCTTGGGCTGTGTTGGGGCTGACCTGATGCCTCCAGTTGCTGTGCGAACTCGTAGCAGGATTTTTGCATCCCTTTGGAATTGCTGCTAGCCTCAAATTAGAACTCAGCAACAGTTGGGGTTTGCACGGGAGAGACGTGATCAGGCTGAACTGATCCAGTGATTATGAGCCCAGGAGTGCAAACTTAAAGGCTCTCTTAGGGGCGAAGCACTTTGATTTGCTAGCAATGCCTCTGTGCTACAAAGACCTTCCTGAAGGCAGATGAGTCTTATCCTAATTGCTCACAAAGCAAGTAAAATGTTTTTCCAACAGACTAAAATCCAAAGGTGTCTGAGTCTTGTCTTGATGTATACAAAGGCAAATATGCCTCCCTTGGGATACAAGTGCCAAGCTGTGGCTGTAAAGAATAAATGACAGGTTTTATTTGTTGTAATATTGCTGGAGCTTGTGCAGAAGAAGGTAAGTCCCCCTTTGGGACAGAGTGAGAGATAAGGAACAAGTTGCAAGAAAAAAACCACAGTTTTGGACTCCTGCAAGCTGAACAGTCTCTGGAGTGGCTGAGACATTTGAACCTGGCTCTTCCCTTAAATCTGATAGCTGCATTCAAGTGGGAAGGAGGGATTTGGCATTGGTGTATAGCATGATGTATACATACATATAGTAAGATATGCCCTGGCTTAGAGAATAAGCAGACATTGGGTTTGTCTTTGCTGCCTTGCGGCCTTGTTGCTCCTGGAGGAGGAACACGGCTTCTGCACTGCAAGAGGAGTGAAGAGACTCTGGGGTCTAGTGGAGCAAACAACACATTTAACACATATTTGCAGGTTTCCCTGCAAGAGGAGGGCTAAGGACCCCCCCACGTAACGTCAAGCCTGTCATTAACAAATACAAAATCCATCTCGAATGTTGGGCACGTGATGCTTGCAGCATTGCCACTACTTGTTCTCTGCAGCCTCTGAAGGTGTGCATGCCACTGGCAATGTGCGTTTGCATCCCACGCTGTATGGACAACACTTGGCGCCCAGAGAAACAAAGAATTTGGGCATTTGCAAATGGCAGCAAAGGTGGCTCGATTAGATGTCTGGCTGCAGGAAACAGATGCTATTTGTTTTGCCCTGAATAGAAATAAGAGCCTTTGTGCTTGTGTGTCTAACAGGACAGCGTGCTGCCTGGCCAGGAGGAGTTGTGCTGTAATACATTATTATCCAGGAACATCACCACTCAGCTCCAATGTTATCCATAATGAAATGTGTCCTAATTCATCATTGTTCCTTATGTTCAAACCTTATTACTGCGGTGAGGATGGGATGAAAGGTCTGTTTGTTACCATTCTGGCAACAGGTGTCCCCTCCTGTCTCAGTAAAATGTTGAGTCCCAGAAGATTTGTTGAGTTTTCTATGGGGAGACTGAATTTTCACCTCTCATCCCTATGAGGATGTAAGAGTAGAAGAAAATTCTGCTGGGCCAGGGATTCAACCACAGTGTAGGCACTGCTGTGGGACTGAACCCAAGACCTCTCTGGTTTGGTTCAAGCTATTCAGGATGCAGCAGTGCTGCAAAGTGGCTTGTCAGTGTGGCTAAGAAAGAAAAGGAAGAAAACAGAAAGGGAACAGAGTGGTTTCTGGAGAGCTTTTTTCAGGCTGAGCTTTCTTCTAGATGGAAGAAAGATAAAGATGCAGTGTTAGTGATGCTGTCAGGAGCGGGATGAGACCATCAGGAGGAGACGAGGCTGTGACAAAGAGAAGCTGGAGAGGTCTGCAAGGTTGTCTGCTATTGCAATGTCTCTCAGAAGCTTCAAAATAAACAGTTTGCTTCTCTTCAAAGCAGGGAGTCCTTCATGTTATAACCTAGACAACGGCATAGGGAGCAAACCTGAGCTCTTTATGACTTAAAGTGACTTTCCCATATTGACAAGACACGAATTCAGACTAAGAGCAAAACAGCAATCAATCAGCCATAGCAACGGGCAATGGAGAGGAGCAGCTGAGAGAAGCTGAAATAATTACTCTGGAATGAGGGGGGGGGGGGAAATTGTGATGCTGAGGGATGAGAGAGGAATTTGCTTTGCTCCTTGCTGGACTGAGATCTGGGGAAAGCAAAGGGGCTGCTGTATTGTTGTTTCTCCACTGAGAACAGAAGCAATATAGGTGGGAAGAGAGGCTGGAGCAAGACAAGGTGGGAG
The DNA here is from genome assembly GCA_013398735.1 of Nothocercus julius. Taxonomy (NCBI): domain Eukaryota; kingdom Metazoa; phylum Chordata; class Aves; order Tinamiformes; family Tinamidae; genus Nothocercus; species Nothocercus julius. The sequence continues at coordinate 175,494 of VZSV01000245.1, read as the reverse complement.
AGTGAACTGTTGTATCATCTTCACCTTTCTCTTGACTTCTCTGCACTGTCTTGAATGACAAATTAAGCAACAAGATGCGCAACCCCCCCCCCCACAGTGGTTTCCCAGTCCAACCCCACAGCCCCATCCCATGTCCATTGCCCTGCTAGAACCCTCAACCCAAATCAGTCCAAGTCAAGAGCTTGAATATGGCCTAGATGCACTGAAAGAAGCAGGGTTGTTATGCTTCAGGGCCTTTCAGGAAGGGGGTCAAAAGACTAGGCAGAAGCTTCAGTCTTGGAGTCCTGGAGAATTGGCCTTGCTATCTTTAGATAAGCAAGAAATGAGCATAATTTTATTCCACACGGATGTGGTGAGGAACAGTTATGGCATTGGATAGCTCTGCCTTCCAACCTGAAGGTAGTTAACACAAGATTAGCTGGTCTCTTTGCCACTCAGGCACAGGTTGAGCCACCCAGTTTGCTGGAGCAGAAACCAAATGCTCTGCATCAGGAAGGAGAGAGCCACTTGCAGAGAGAAGTGCTTGTAATTACTGCATGCAAATTAGCCCAACTACAGGTTGCCCTGGCTGTGTATGTGGTGCCTGGTTAATTTGGATATGGTTCACTAGTTAAAAGCGAACTGTAAGGTTCTCATTATGCAATTAGGGCTTTAGTGAAAAAATCATTAATCTGAGTTGCAATTAGTTGGGCTGCTGCCACAGCGGGTTCAAAAGTGATTTTGTTGGGTGGTGACTCTGCTGTTCACCTAATGTTGCATGAGATATTGCTGAATGCTTTGATAAGATCTTTTCATTTCAGGCTTACATACACTCAATTCAGAGTGATACAAACTCACCAAGACAAAGAATGAGGATTTGCTTCATTTTAAACTGTCGGCTGCTCTTACATCTGAATTTTCTGTTTCTTCTAATCTCTGCTGTTTGTCCCTATAGGGGAGATTTATATCTACTGCTTAGGAACAAAGGCTGGTGTAACAGCACTCCCCTACTGCAGTTAACGAGGGAAATGTTATTACTAAGCATCATGTAACCAGGCAGGTCTCCTAGCTTCACTTACCAACTCCGCCAGCAGCACTTTGCATGACCTTGAACAAGATGAGCTCGAGTGTGCTCAGTGTCATGAGGTTGAGGGACTGGGGACTTCAGCCCTACATAAGGGGCACTTTCTACCCCAAATAGTGAGTTACAGAGCTGAGAGAGATCCCAAGAAGCTTCAGTTTTAGACTGTCATTGGAGGAAATCAGCTCAGGTTCTTCAAGAGTCCTATTTGTGGGACTGAAACTGCACAAAATCCTCCTCCTGGAAGAGGAGGCTTCTGTTACGTCTGTCATGGCTTAGCTCACAGAGGGCTCTCGTGCTGGCCCTCTGTCCAGGGTAGATGTTGCCTGCTCTGCTCTCAGATAAAAAGGACCCAAGTCTATAGCAGCAGAAGGTGATTTAAGAACAAAAGAGAAAAATTCCTTAAGCATTAATGACTTCCCCTGGCTGAGATAGTGTGGTTTTTGTCATGCCTGATGAAAAAACAGGGATTCAGTAGCAGCAAATTGTCCTGTAGATTAGTTATAGCCTTGCTGACTTGCGTGTGCACACACATAAACCTTAGGAAAAGCCAAAATATAACAAGCCAGAACACTCTTTGGTTAAAAGTATCTAAGTTCTATCTACATAGTTCCATTTTGAAGCCAAGCATTTTCTTAAAAATTAAGTGGTCTGTTTAACCCAAAGTGTTTTTTCCTGACTTTCCAATTCACCAGAAAATTTCAAGAATTTCAATTTCAAGTCGACCCAAAGCATTTTTGTTTGTTTATTTGTTTGGTTAAAACTGCGAGGGAGGTAAAAAAAAATCAATTATTTACACTGCCCTACCTAGGATGTGTGTACCTGATGTGTGTGATAAACAGTCTGCTTGACCGGCTACTACTCGGGAATGTAAAAGTCTGCTACAAAGGCTGGGTGCTGTGAATCTTGCTGGTGAGGATGCAGAAGCTGCTGGACTCAGTTGTGTAGGATGATATCTCATTTGGAAGTCATGATCCTGCCATTTGTGATTCTGTAACTGCTTGTGGTTTTCCAGCAAAGTACAAATAAACATAGTAAACCAGATTAAGTCTCAAGTGGAATAAGCCAGGTGCATCCCAAACCTGGATCCTCTCTCTGATAGTATCCTCTAAATAGAACTTAAGGGAGGTGTGTAGGTAGAGGGCAGGTGTATGAAAATGCTGATATACTGCCTTTACAGTTATATGCAGCTTAAAGACTTTTGGGGACTTACTTTGTGGAAGTCAGTGGAAAGCAACATGGACTAGTTCTGATCATCTTCAGCAGTGGTTTAGTCAATCTGGTTGATTTTCCACTGAAACACATCAGGAACATGCACATCCATCCCATCCAACAACCACCTAGGCATAATCTCCTATATTATCTCAGTTCATTATTCCAGAATATGTATATATGCCCTTATTCCTTGTTTTCAGAAGTTTTTATCTACAGAGGTAACCAATGCTCTGTGACAAACTGCATCTGGAGTGGAGGCATCTCCCCAGCTAGGGAGCTGAGATTCATGTGAAGAAAGTTGCTCATCCTGCTCAGGCCATTCACACCCCTGAGTCTGTTTGCTGGCCTGGACCAAATCTCTGCTCATCACAAAGGGAATCCACAACATGCATGGTTCTCTAACGAACAGCCAAAGCTGAACAGCTCAAATGACCCTCACCCACAAGCAGCACCCTCTGGGGATACCTGCAGCCTCAAAGCCCAACCAGTTCTCTTTGCTTTCCTGATCTGCATTTATATGTGATTAGCTCATCACTTACAAGCATTTTAGGAATAATCAACATGGCAAATAAGGTGAAGATGACAATTCAGTATTTTAGGCAGGAGGAAAAAAAAAAATCTTTCACCAAAATGCACAAAGATCTCTGCAGCCTTATAGCTACACTTTGCTTTACAATGCCATGTCCCAGGTGTGATCCAACTCTCAGGCACACAGTTCACATTTTTGATTTCCTCTTTGTTAAAAGAACTTGAAAAACATGGGTTTCTGTGAGGTCAGACACATCTTCAGCTGGGATGTTGCATGCTGTATGGACAGCTAAAACTTGAAGGGAGGAGATCCTTCCCCTTCCTTCAGTGACCTGGAATGCCAGGGGGTGTTGGCAGCTGATCAGTTAAGCTGACAGTGACCCTCCAAAGGAGCTTTCACACCCCACTTCCCATGTGAGTATTTTTGGGTGGGTTGACTCCTCCTTTGAAGGTGTCACCCAGCTGAGGTTTGGTGGGGGAACCCCAGCATCACCTCTCTCTTTACCAAGAGATGCCCAAGTCAATGCATTTCCCCAGGTGCATCATGTCCTAAATGAGTGGCTGTGCAGCACCCTGTGTCCATCCTGTCACCTCTGTCTGCAGGCAAGAAAGGGCTCTGCACAGAGGGACAAACTTGTGAAGACTGAACTTAACAAGCCTTTCACTTAAGGTCCCGAGCAATCCCTTAAAACAGTCTCACATCCTTCCATGACCTGCAGCTGGGCCATGGAGAGATGTTGCTTCATGTCGTATTATTTCAATAGTACCTTGGAGCTACGATGAGATTGAAATAGCTTTTGTTTCCTCCCCAAATGTCAAGCCCCTCAGTGTGTACATGTGGCTGTGACCTGGTTCAGTGCTCTCTAGGGAAAGCACGTGTGATTTAAAGGTCAGCACAAGAGCACGATCGCTGTGTGGTGACTGCCATGTGAAAGCTATTTCAGCAGCAGGATGGGGAATCAATGAGTGGCCTCATGAAGCTGCCTGGTGCATCAGCATCATCTCCTGTAGAACAGGGGTCTTTTGCAATGGCAGAGTGAAGGGACGATGGTAGTAGAGGGGCAAGAGGTATCAGCTGGTGAGCCTGTAGACAGGCACAAGCAGACCCAGCACTCGGTATCTGTGGATGGAAACAGCCCTGGAGGCCTGGAAAGAGCAGTGTCTGAGCAGTCAAAGCAATGGAGGCTCTCCAGGGCTCCCTGTTCCCCTCTCCCAGTGTCATCACACCCCTCACAGGGTTTTGGGGCTTTATCCATCCCAGCTTTGTGGAGCCCTGTGCTTGGGGAGGGTCTCTGGCTTTTTTCTTCTCTGTTAAGTATCCGACCTTCTGGACTGTACAATGAGGAATGCAAACATGACCCATGTGCATCCTCCAAGGCCCAGAAGACAAATGTATATACATATGAAGCTCTGATGATAGTATTGTAGTGTCTGTCCAGTATCACTGCCAATGGGGGAGAGGAAGGGGAGCTGACTCATGATCTTCTAACTCTCGTGTTTAGCTTTACCATGTCTGTATCATCTGAAGCTGCTTATGGGGGGGGGTGTTATATCACTCTCTAATTGAGCATTCCTTGCCTCATTATTAAACAATTTTCTCATTTTGTGCTCCTTCCAAACTATCTATCTATTGAAAATGCTCCCCAGTTTTCCCTGGAGATGCTTTGCTCTTTGCAAATGGCAGTTTTGCTCTTGCTCTTTCAAATCAATGTCATTTTTTGCTTTGCAAGTGCCCTTATTTGCTTTTATTGCAGCACCCCTCCCTCTCCCCCTTCCAGACCAGGAGCTCCACTCACGCTATACCCAGTAGAGAGACTACATGTGTCAGTAGTCTCTGTGGTAGAAATTAAACCAGGAGAAATTAAAACTGAGGCTTTCTTATGTGCTGAGGCCAATACAGAATTGCCTATTGCCACCTCTTGGTAGCAGTAAAGAATGGCAAGTCACTTCTGTCCCCTCAGAGAAGATGGAAGGTGCGACCTGGAGGAATCAGAGTGTGACGTTTTATTTCTCTCCTCCCTGAGGGATGGCGGTGGGGCAGCAATGGAACCCAATTTCAAGATATTACTGTCTTTGGGATTGTAAAGAGGTCTGTAATGTTGGTTTCTGGACTCCAGTGCTATAATCAGACGTTGTTCTCCTGTTGGTGTTGGCCAACATCCTGCAAGCACCTGGTTCTGGCCAGTTCAGTGTGTCCCTGGAGGTGCTTGGAGGCTGATCTGTCCTTAAGCTGCTGGGAGACTCCCTTGTCTCCACAGGTCGCCGATGTGCTGCTGCAGCACTCTCCTGATGCTGAGCCAAATAGCTTCACTCAACTGGAGCAGCCTCTCCTCGTGGGCTTTCTAGGCTCCATCTTCCAAAGATGTTAAGTTGTGTCACAGGGCCCAGAGCACAGGGTGAGGCTTTAGTTGCAGCTCATCAGCCTGAATAAATTCACCTTCCTGCTGAAGCTGCTGGAGAACTGAACTAACCCTTTCCCGCCAACATCCCACATGAGTTTCTATGAATGAATAAATCATAAGCTGGGGAGGAAAGAGCTGTGTGAGAAGTTGAGGGGTGAAAATTCATATCTTGCACACACTGCCACTAACGATGCAGCGATACCTTCAGTTTTCAGCCTATAGGGGATATGGCCTGACAGTATATGGTGACTCTTGGAGAAATATCCCTTTTCCTCTCCAGCTGCTTTAAGGGTTGTATCTAGCTCCTGTGTCTGGTGCCACACAGCTGCTGGTGATGCAGTTAGCTCTTGAATTTGGAGGGCTCAGCAGTGTCAGAGACTTCCGTGGTTTTGCGTGGCTGCACAAGAGCAGAGTATTGGAGTTGCAGAAGCTTCTCTGCAAAAACACTTGGGGATGGAGAGTCCCTCTCTGAAAATAACAGCCCCCCCATCTGCATCAAGCAGTCAATTCCTGGTCTTGAAGTTTGATTAGAGGGGTCTTGGCAAAGGCATTTGAGGTCCAATAAATTGACTTCTGTCCTGACCAGCCCTATTCTCAGCTCGGGGCTGGAAACACAAGGCTGTGGGTGGAGAAAGCCCTGGGGATGCAGCAGTTGTTTAACAGCAGTGCAGCTGTGTCCAGAAATGCTCCCAGCGGGGTATTTGCAAGAGAAACTAACTGAGCACCTCAGATTTCTTGCATGAACTTAACACTGGCTATCCATTTCTCGCAAAGAGTTTTGGGGCTGTTAAAATACATTTGTTAAAATAACTGGTGAATGTAACCGCCAAATGGACCCTAGGTCAGACAGAGCCAATGAATTTGAAAAGACAAATGGATGTTTGCAGATGAATTCTTTGCCCCACGCTGGTGGTGATAATGTTCCTGTTCTGTCTCTCAGGACACACAGAAACATACACGTATCTACAGCTGATTTTATTTAAGGCGACAGAGTAATTTTGAGGGGATTATACAGAGAGTGAAGCAGCAGTACTGAGCTCCCAAGCCTGGTCTTACAAAGCAAAGACGACTCTGTTTTCTGAAACTTTCTTCCCACTTCCTTGTGTCTGGCAGGGGGGCATGTGTGTCTTAGTCAACTGGGCACGATACAGTAGCTCTCATGTAGGTGTTTGCTGCAATTTTGGATGTGCAGGGGACATTTCAAGGGCCCTCCTGGAGGTCCTGTGGCTGCTCTGTCAGTCCCTTTGCTTCCCTGGGATGCTCCCAGAGCAGCCTGGCACCAAAGCACAACAGCTCCTGCAAGGATGAGGCTCAGGCTAGTCGAAGAAAACACAGCAGCTATTATTTCTTCCCTGAGCCTTTGCAGACCCTGACAGGATGTGAAAACATGCAGACATGATGACGGAATATCAATTCTTACTTCCAGAGGGGAATGAAAAGAGAGAAAAGAACCCTCAGAGGATGAAACCATCTCTGCATAATTCTAGCTACAAGATCTGCTAAGTACTTACGATGTCCCTCTGACCTGGCGCCGTTCAGCTCAGCCATGACTCAGTAACACCTCGTGGTGTTTTTGGGGGAGCTTTCTGCTCTCAGCTGACAAATCTCAGCTTCTGACTCTGCCCTGCACTGGCCACCTGGGTTAACCTTTGCTGGGCACAAGGATAAGTGACAGCACAAGGGCGATCACAGGACAGACGTGCTGGGGGACATCGTCCAAGAGCTGCTCTGCTGGAGCAGGTGCTTTGCTGCAGTGCAGGTTATTCATGGTGCGTCTTTAATTCCGATGAGCAACGCTAGTCAAGCCCACCTAAGGATCTTGCTTGCCGCAGTGAAGTTTATTAGTAGCAGACAGCTAGATAATAACTAGTCCCTCCGTGAGTGCTGAGAAATATCACTTTAATGAAGACCTGTAACCATGGGCACGGTGGGCCTGGACGTGCAGCTCTACCATGCTCTTGGCGGGGTAGCTCTGCTGACTTCAGTGCCTCTCCCCTGACTCATTGGTTTCAAAGGAGACCCAAATCAGTCTCTGTGCAAGTTGTTAATGAGTCACAGTAGAGCAGGGGAACCTGTATTAAGAGCTTCAGGAAAAAACAGGGGTAATGCGGAGTATCACCTCCCCCTGCCTTCAGCCCTTGCACCCCAATGCTGTGGGCAAACCTCCAACCAAGGGACTAAGGGAAGCCTGGGAAGGGCACCTGTCCAGTGCACCCACCCAGGCATCTTGCCCCAGGTTCACACACCAAGGGCAGGAAACGAAAAGGAAGCCAAGTCCCGAGGTTCAGCGTAGTATTTACTAGCGCTCCCTTTGCTGCTGGCTTTGCTCCAGGTCGATACTCACCAGACTCGTGTGCTTGCTGTCTGAGCCGCAGACAGCAGCTCCACGCGGGAGCAAATTGTCTGCCCATCTGAAACCATCTGCTCAGGGTTCCCTCCTCCTACAGAGCTCTTGGTCTCCCATTCCCTTCCATCCCTTCTCTGGAGATACCACAAGACATCAGGGGAAAAAAAACAGCCCTGGACTATTTAGACACCTGGAAGGCTCTCAGGAAGGGGAGAACCAATCTGATATGTCCCTCATCCCCATTTTTGAGGACCAGCAGCTGAGATTTCAACCTCAGAGGAGCCTTCACTGAAAGCTGCTCCTCATTTATCCTGGGTAGGGCTGCAACCACAATCTTCATCTCTAATATATAGCACATAATTAGAGATACTGACACTTTTACCTGCTGGCTTGATCATTCACATTAATGATCAACCATTCATTGAGAGACCTCACTCCCATCTCTTGGTCTGGGTGTGACTGGCAAGCCTTGAACTTCATTAATCTTCTCCCAGCAAAGCTCCCCCAAGGAACTTCTCAAAGAGAAACACAGAGCAGAGGTAGCACAAAGATATTGCTGCTGCAAATACATTGCCAGGGCCATGCAGCCAGCCCTCTTCTTGCAAAGCAGTTCATGTTAAATATTGCAGGTAAATGAAAATCCCATTAAAGATGTGGCATATATTGAGCGGATTGAAATCATTCTGCCGCTTTGCACAACTTGGAGCGGGAGGACTGACCTTCTCCCGACTTCTTTTTTCTTGGCGGCACGCTGAATGTTTATTAGGTAGTTAAATATTGTATTTACAAGGAGATACATCTCCCCGTGATCTTGCTGCTTGCGCCTTGAATTCTGTTTTTAATTATGACTAGCTATTTTTAACCAAAGGCTCGTGGCCTGGTGGATTCCCATTATAGACATGAGCTGTGGAAGGCCCTCGTCTCAGGCTGTCTTGAAATGAGGACGTCCAACATGCTGTCAGCAGTGCTCCCTAATTAGCACAGCATGATGTAGACTTATTTATTCCTGCTTGCTTTCGGATAGTATCCAGAGACACCGGCTGAGTCAAATACACCCCCGCACACCACAACACAACACGGAGAGGCGCACAAACACGTTCACCGTGCTTGTAGCGGCTCAAAAACAAGCACAAGTGGTAGTGGGAATGAAGAGAAAGGACTAAAATGGAGTGTAAAATGGAATTTTGGGGGACTGTTTTTGGGGACTGGATTTTTTGGGTAGCTGCACTCCAACCCATCACCTTGAAAAGTCCTCGCAAGTCTTAATGCAAAGGTCCCGGGAGCTACACTGGCATCTGATGTCTATGCAGGGTTTTGCATGCTGTGCAATGGCCCTTCAGGCAGGATAATGAAGAGCTATTGAGGGTAGCAGGGCCTCGAAGGCCCCAGAGGAACGGGGGCATGACAGGAGCTCCAAGGCATAGGAGAAGAATATCGTAGATATTTGTTATTTTTTGTCGTTTCCTCTGAGGTATTTACATCTCGTAGGAAAACTCCGGGGGAAACACAGTTGCCCTCTGAATTTGTCGCCAGGGTATCTTCTTAATAAAACATATTACACATTATAACATTTTAATGTATTTGCTGGAGAACACAATGGAATTAATTTTATTTTGCAGTATCTTGGTGCTGCTGATTCATTGTCTTTAGCACAAAAGTTCCAGCCAAAGTTCTTTACCCAACTATAATAAAACATAATCGTTGCAAGAACAGAGCTTAAGCCATCCGCGTTATCAAAACCAAGCGTTCCTGTAAACCCTTCATCTAGAAATACTGGCATTTCTAAAAGACATGCTTATTATTTTCTGAGAAATACCACTCATTTTTATGTCAGTTTTGAACGTCAGGAACATCTGAAATGATGACATCCCCCCTCAAACAGCTCCTCTGCCTTCCAGCCCTCTCCAAAGCGAAGCTTGGGCACCAGGAGAGCATTTCCTAGCTCCAGTTCCTCTTTCCCACTACTCCTTCAGGACAGCACCATGCTTATCGCCAAATGGCTTTTTTGCCAGGGCAGCAGGCAGGAACACAGCCCTTTTCTCATGTTTCATCTTGAAATAGCGAAGCACAGAGGAGCCCTCGTCTTGTCGGCAGCATCGCTTCCCGGGGCAGAGCTGCTCCTCCACGCAGGCTGCTCCCAGCACGTTACCAAGCCTAAAAGCATGTGACTGGGGGGGAAAAAAAAACCACACCATTAAATTAGTATGGACTACCTTATAATTAATTTAAGATTAATGGGAACAACTGCGTTAAAATTCTTTAATGATAATTACCAAGTGAATTACAATAAAAGAGAAGGGAGCAACTAAAAGTAATTATAGTGCACATCCGTGCGGATCCCGCAGGACTGAGCGGAATAGCCGCACGCGGATCGCGGTAGCACCGCTGCCTCCGTGTAGCAGCAGAGTATTAGCAAGCACTGGGCTCCTCCGGCGTCATTGCTGGGGCTGTGTGGCCCCGGCATCTGATTTTGATTGCTGTTTGCTTTGTTAAATGTAAACCCAGCTCTGGCACATGTGCGGCTCGAGGTTGCGGAGAAAAAAAGTGGAATTTCATGTTGGCTGCAAAGGCAAATGCTCCACGCGTGGGGAATGACAGATGGGCTTTGGCTCTGCCCTCTCTGTTCATCCTGTGTGCTCTTCACCTCTCACGTGCACAGAGTCACTGTCTTTACTTTCTTTCAAGCTACTGATTTCTTCTGAGGTTTTTCGCTGCTGCTCACTATGGTTGTGTCAAGTGTTTTGCAAATGGGAGGAAATATTGTGCAACAAAGTGAGATCCTTATCCTCCCCATGGATAGCGGGACTGAAGGAGGACCTGAGCAACCCAGGCAATCTGAACTAACTCTTGATTTTTGGAGCTTTGCATGGTATTGCATGAGGGATCACTTTCCCCTGTACTTGTCCCAGCCACCCTATTTCTCTCATCCCTTTTTAGACCATTTTCCCTCCCAACTCAGGGGGCAGTAGCCCCCAACACACAGGTCCTTGTTTTCCAGGACAACCTTGAGCTCCTTCAATACAAAACAATAACTTGAAGGTTGAGCTCCTAGTCCCACTTTTTGGTTGGAGAACAACCTGCTTGGTGGTTTCCTTGGCTTGATGCTTCTCCCTGATGGATGCGTCACCCTTTCCCTTCCCGCAGCGCGGTCCCTACCTGGGTGCTGGGGACAGGCCGGGTGGCTCGTGCAGCACCGAGTCACTCCCGCCTTGCCCCTCCCAGGATGTCACCAGCTGACAAAGCATCAGATTGGCTTCACATCTGCAAATTACACCGTGCGGTGCCGCCGAGCAGAACACCGCCACGGTGACGGATGAGTGAGTGGCTGATGTTACCCCGCAGGTCATTTGTTAAAAAAGGAGAGTTTTTCCCATGTTCTTTTCTTCTTATTTCCTATATTTTGTTTTCACGTTGATTGTTTCACAATCTTTGATTCCTTGACTTAGACCACCTGAACTACAGACAGCCGTGAGCGTTGCATTTTAAAGAGGCAATCAGAGCTGCTTTAGGACTGGCCTCTCTTCAGAGGTTAATATTATAAACGCATCTTAAATGTCTAATGCATAATCAAATGCCATAAAAATGGAAATGTTATGAGTATCGAAACCCAGAGAACAAAAATCTTTGCTCATTGCTCTTGCTACCGAAGAATTCAGCTGTGAATACATGCTGCAAACTTGCCTGGAGACATATTCCTGGAAATACCATTACCGAGTGAGTAACGCATGGATCATGCCAGGAGTTTTTCCTCATTTCAGAGCCTTTGGTTCTCAGGCACGAACCCCATGCAAAAAATTGCAAGGGTTGCAGGGTTTCTCCTAGGTGTGTGCTGCTACCTTCTTCCCAGGTCCTCGGAAGGAGCTGCCAATATCCGCTTCCCTTTCCATTTCCCTTCCATCCGGTCCACGTGGGGAAGGGGTTGGGCATCAGTCGGGAGCAGTCCTCCCCCTAAGGAAGAAGAATATTTGCTTTGTTTGTGCATAAAAGCAATGAACCATCTAGAAAGTGCGTGTTGGGAGGTGACGGCCAGCAGGTGCCTGCAGGATAGGATGCATAAGGAGCTGATTACACTTGTACGGGGCTGGGTTGCTTTTTGATCCCTCGGGAAGCATGGTCGCGCCTGCCGCTTGCCTCCCTGTGCTGATGGAGAAGCCCGAGTGAGGGGCTGAGCTTTGACACAGACCATCCCCGATGGGTGGAGGAAATATGGAAATAAATGGGAAAAAAAAATACAGCGTTGAATATGGCCAGGAGTCTTCCAGCCTCTGCCAAGAGAGCAGCCCAAATTGCACCCGCAAAGCACATGGAAATCTGCTCCCCACCTTGATGCACTCCCTAACCCCTCTGAGATACCAAGTGACCCCTCCACCACCACCGCAGCGGCACTTCCAAGACAGGAGGCGACTTCGGTATCATAAAACCATCCCTGGAACAGCAGATTTCCGAGTATAAGCCAGCTCAGCAGCACAACTCCAAGACCTGCCAACAGAGGGTATTTGGATTAAGCTTTTCCGCTAAGGATGTCATTCATCCAGCTAAAGTGGCTCGCGGTGACGGGATGAAGCTGACCAGTTACCCACCCCAAAGAGGATTGGTGTGAAGAGGAGGGAGATGGTGGAAGAGCTCTCCGTCATCTCAATCCTGTTTGCCATTTCCAGGGTAGAAACGTTCAGTCCAAAGTGAGTTTTTTTTTAAGGAACTTAATGATTACTTGGAAGGGGAGGAAAAAATGAAAATTCAATTTGAAAATGGAAACAACGTGCCCATGTTACCCAAACACGGCCTTTGCATCAATGGGTTTTATTAAGCCGTTGGCTTGGGCAAACCTTGGCAAGTGCCGAGTGCTCCGGCATGAGCCTCTTTGCCGGACAAGGCACCATCAGAGGAAAGGAAAGCTTTGAAAAATGCCAAATAACCAGGAGGCAGCCTGGAGTTTTAAAGACGACAAGTCAATCTTGACTGATTATTATCCTCTCCTAATAGTTTACTCTGTATTATCCCCTAATTGTGCCGTGAATCATCCTGACGGGTTGCAAACTTGTGCCGTTCCAGGAGCTGCTCCTCCACCTGCACTCGAGAGCGTCCTTATTCCTGCCTGGCAGGCCGCGTCCTGCCACTTGTCCGCCAGGCAAGGACATGGACACACAGATTTGACTTCTTTTTGCCACACTTGCTCCCTCAAAATGGGGCTGGAAGGGCAGAAGGCTGCTAAGTGCCTGCTGCTGACTGTACTTAGCTTCGTATTTTTATTGCAACTGCCACGGTTGCGCTAGAATTGCCCGTTTGTGCTTCACCAAATGCTAAGAGCCGCTGGTCTCCTACACTCAGGTAGAGTCTACCCACTCGGGCTCTTAAGATATGCAATGATAGGGTCAGTGGCATCGTTGGGTTAATGGCACATTCCCAGTTTGTTGGCAAAATCATCAGTGCCTGGCCCGGACAGTCCCCAGCATCCCGGCAGGACCAGGACCAGGAATTCTTCTGCATATCCTGATAGCTTTTAAGCTGTTTCTCCTGAGAGCAGCTCTGAATTTTTGCCACCAAAGCTAGTGGGGTTGCAGAGCTCAGGAGGTTGGTCCAACTCTGCGGACGATGGGATGCTCCTAGCTCATCCTGAAGCCACATCCCACTGCTTGAGACATAGAGATGGGTTCTCCTGGCACCTGCCATGCTGGGAAGTAGCACTGAATGTGAGCAGCCAATTCTTAACCAATTCAAGAAATTAATTATTGTGTATCTGCTGAGCACCCATCAGCACTCGTGGTCTATATGACACCTCTGATCCTGCTGGCCAGGGAGGATTCCTGCCGCTTCCAGCCTCCTTAGGAGATGAGTCACCTCATTGCATTAATTATTAGCAATTATTGGGGTCATTGGGGCGAGACCTGGGAGCGCGCTGGGTACCGGGCAGCCGCGGGCCAGGATTCCTCTCGCAGATCCCTGTGCACATGCCGTGATGCTTCCCCCACTCACTCCGCTCACCTCCTCAGTCCCGGGCCAGGGACTCACTGCGCCAGAGGTGGCACCTCTCTATTTGCAACCCTTCTCGGAGCCGTCACGGCACGCGCAGGTTATCCCGCCTCTTCAAACCTCTCCTGCTCATTTTAGTGTGGATTTGGCTGGGTTTTCACTGCAGGGATCGGAGCAGGATCCCAGCACTAGCGATGCCGGTACCCAAAGCTTCCTTTTTTTTCCGAAGCTGCCATCAGGTGTTTCTCATTATCGCAGAGAAACCACGTTACTTCATCCAGAATAGCAGAGAAAGCCAAACAAATTGGAAGTACTGATTATTTGTCCTGGGCAATTATCCTGGGAACAGTTCACTAGGAATTTATTATATACTGTGATGCCAATGCACATTCACAGGAGGGTAAATCCTATTTTTGTGAAAAACACCCATCTGGATGATCACGTTCACCTTTCTTTTTGCCTTAAAATATCTCATTTCAGTCCCCTCCCAGCCACCTTTGAGACGTGATAAACCTAATGTGCTGTTATCTCCAGTGGCTACATGGGGAATGGGGGAGTATTCAGCACTAATACTGGGAGGAGCAGTAAGGAAAATAGAAGTTCTGCATTTTTTTATTATTTATTTGTCCACAGAAGGGCCTTTCTGGTGAGCTCTGTGCAGGCAGGCAGGTTTCCAGCTCCCTATCGTTGTTATCCTTTGGCTTTCCCCATCCAAGGGCTCCTAATACTTTGGCTCCCTGCGCTCCCATGGAATTCTATTAGGAGGAAAAGGGGAGTATATAATAGAAATTAAAAATAAAAATAGATGCTATTGCAGCTTTATTAAAGCAGTTTCCAGTGAGCTGGATGCAGCCATCCCAGGCGCTGCAGCAGCCTCCGTGCTCCGGCAGCATCCCTGCTTCTCCCCCTGCTCCTGCATCCCTGCAGCAGGGTCCGGATGAGCGAGGGGCAGCTCCGGAGCCCCCTGGGAGCTCCTCGAAGGCGCCCATGAACCGCAGGGGTGCAGCCGCCTGCACCGTGCCCGTCGGCATAGAAACGACACGCGCCGGGAAGAGCCGCCGGATGCAAAGGGACGCGAACGGCCGGCGCTCTGCCGCGTTGCGCCGGCACGGCCCCGTTCGGGCCCTGTCCCCCTCCCTCCAGGGCACCAGGGGGAACGAGACCCCTGGGCCAAATCCCTCCCCCGCTGCACAACCGCTCTGAAGTTGGGGGGAAGTTTCACTGCTGACGGCGTGAGCGGCATCCGGCCCGGAGCCGGGCAAAGGCTTGGGCTCGCCTTGGTGTGTTAATGCCGGAATACATAGCGATATTGCTAGCATTCCTAAAAGCCAGGTGCCCCCCAAAGAAGGGGCCGCTCCAGGACAGCTCATTCCTTAAAATCCATGGCCAGAGACTTGGTTGTCCCGGCCAGTTCAAAACCTGCTTTATGGCAGAGAATGTCCAGATCCCAGATATCTCGCCAGATGTGGGAATTCCAGGCCGGCTTTGCATCTGCCTGGACACCTGCACGTTTGCAGCTCCACCACCATTAATGTAAAGGGAAGAAAGTCTCCGACAGCGGAGGGAGCGACTGGGGCTTTCATGGCTCCATCTGTTGGGTGGCAAGAGGCAACAGAGGAAAATCCACCTGGAAAAATGAGTTGGGTGCAAAAGAAAAAAAAAAAATCAGAGGGGGATGTGAAGAAGTTGTTGCCACTGAGGGCTGAAGGGGCCGCAACGATGTGGGTGCTCAGTGACGCTTAAGCAAAACGTGCGCGAAGCCGCTCGCAGGCCGCGTCGCAGGGGTGAGAGCGCGTCCCGCTCTCCTCGGCAAACCCGCCAGGAAGGATTCCCAGTCTGGAGGCGCCTGGGAAGGGCCTTTGCTTTGGGTGCCAGATGCAGCTCTGCGAGTGGGATATGGTTCCCAGGGATGCTGGGGATCCTAGTGGATCCTAGTGGATGCGGGGGGTCAGGCTCAGTGTCTCCAGGCAATGCTTTGCATGGAGGATGGTTTGTCTTGTCGGCTACGGGAAGCGAATGAAAAAGGGATTCCCAAGTTGGCTCCTCCTGGAAAAGCGGCGTCTGCAGCCGAATAGCCCCGGGTTCAGTTTCTTTCCTAGCATTTCGGCTCGTGTTCCCCCGGGGGCCGCAGAGCCCCCCCGTTCTGCAGGAGGCGGCCGGACCGGGCCGGCGGCGGGGTCTACGCTCCCTCTCTCCCTCCGCCTCCCGCGCCGCCGCCGCCCCTCGCCGTTTCCTCCGCCTCCTCCTCGTCCTCCTCTTCCTCGCTCGCGGACGGGGCTTTTCCCGCGGGGGGGCGGCGGCGGCAGCAACACGCGGGCGGCAGCGCGGAGCTGAGCGGCGCCTCCGCACCGGGGGGGGGGTCGGAGCTCGGTGGCTGTAGCAGCTCCGGAACCGAGGGGGTCGGAGCTCGGCGGCCGTTCCAGGGCTGGGTCGGAACTCGGCGGCCGTTCCAGGACCAGGGTGGGGGCGAAGGTTCGGAGCGCGGCGGCTGCAGCGG
>VZSV01000245.1:96557-158855 GCA_013398735.1 Nothocercus julius | reverse complement strand
CGGCGCTCGGGCTGCTGCTCGCCTGGTCCTCCAACCGCCTGCTGCACTGGCTCGCCTTCCCGTCGCACACGCAGGTGCGCACCGAGTGGAGCCGCCAGCTGCCCTTCCCGGCCGTGACGCTGTGCAACAACAACCCGCTGCGCTTCCCGCGCCTCTCCAAGGGCGACCTGTACTACGCGGGCCACTGGCTGGGCCTGCTGCTGCCCAACCGCACGGCGCGGCCGCTGCTCGCCGAGCTGCTGCGCGGCGACGAGGCCCGGCTGCGCTGGTTCGCCAAGCTCGCCGACTTCCGCCTCTTCCTGCCGCCGCGCCACTTCGAGGGCATCAGCGCCGCCTTCATGGACCGCCTGGGCCACCAGCTCGAGGACATGCTGCTCTCCTGCAAGTACCGCGGCGAGCTCTGCGGGCCGCACAACTTCTCGGCGGTGAGTGTGGCTGCGAGCTTGTTGGGTTCCCCGTCACAGGGCAACCCTAGCGTTGCTCCCGGGATGTGCTTTTTCCTGCTACTTTTTTGTTGCTGTTTTTCCCACTGGGAAGCAAAGTTTACTGCAGCCACGCGCTTCCAGCAAGCTCTGCTGGGCTCCTTGGGCTTGCAACGGGCCAGCGGAGGCTCCTGCTTGGAGCCTCGGCTGTCTAGAAAGCACCTGGCGATCTGGATGAACCAGGACCGTTCACTCCTTAGGCAGTGAGTGGCAGCGAGCGCAGCTTTGGAAGCCGCTTCTTTTGCGGCAGGTGGGCACTTGTCGAGCTGGATTGTTCACTCGTCGGAGCCTCCGCGGGCTCGAGGGAGGCGCCAGAGCTAGTTCGAGCTGTTGCCCCTCCGGAGGATCCGGATTCCCCTTTCTCTGAGCGCTGCTCAGGAAGCCAGAGCAAGAGACCCCATCGCTGCTGCCTGTCTGGCGAGCAGGAGGGGAGGGAGAATCCGGAGGGATGCAGGCGAGCGGGCCGGACTGTTCACTTGGCCTCTGCAACTGGATAGATGGACAGAAACGGTGCACTTTGGGGGAAAAAATACACCCTAAAAGGTGCTTTTTAGCAGTGGGGTGGTAAAATGAGGCTTAGGAAAGAGAGGAGGCAGGAGGCTTTGGGCTCCTTCCATCTCTCCGTTTGGATTTGCACCCTCTGCCTGCGGAGCAGCTTCCCGGCCGCCTGTAAAGCGGCGTGAGACGGGAGCTGCTGCCAGCTTCCTCCTCCGCCGTCCTCCTCCACACTTCCGAGGAAGGCAGCGACCTCAGCATCGTCCTCAGGAGCTTCCCCCTCTGCGAGGAGGAGGGAGGAGGGGGCCAAGGGCTCGGGGTACTGGCTCCAAGGTTCACATCCCGCTGCTCCGAGGCTTTGCCTGCCGAGCATGGAGCATCGCAGCATCCCTCGGGGTCCGGCCGCTTGCAGCGTTTCTTCCCCAAACCAGAGGGAATCAGCCCAGGGAGGAGGGAGAAAAACTGTGATTCAAACCTGAGCACTGTAGTGAAATAGCGGTGGGGGAGAAAAAATCAGATGTGAATTGAAGGGATGAAGGAATAAGCAGCGAACTGCAGTTCTTGCGCTTGCTCGGATGCTCTGGAGGATGTTGGGGTTTTCTGTGTCAAAATGAAAGAGGGAGGTAATGGGAGAGGTGATATCTTTTATGGGTTTAAAAAAAAAAAAAAAAGATGTATTTTTAGCAAACAAGCCCTGCTTTATGGCTGAAACAGAAGAAAAGGCTCTGGCATTTTTTTTTTTTTTTTTCTCCTCCCAACTCTGTCGGTGCGTCTGGTAGAAGAGATTATTTTTCCCTTTCAACCCTGCTTTTCTTAAGCCCTTGGTCTGTTGCTGCTGCTAAACTTCTCTAGCTTGAAAAAGGAAAGGGCAACTTGAAAATAAGCCTAGAAAAAGGGAAAAGAAAAATGTGGTTTTGCATCTTTTCAATTTATGGAAACAATTGATGGAAATATAGAGGGGTTTTGTTTGCGTTGTGGAGTTGGTGGGAGGCTCTGGTGGGGGGCAGTGTCATTTGGGGCACGTTGCCTTGCTTGTGTGAGGGCGATGTGAGCTGCTGACACTGGCACGTGGGTCCCTATGGGCTCCCGCTGCCCTCGGTCTCCATGCCCGGGTATCGAGCCGGAGCGAGGAGCTGGAATGTTGCATCCAGTCACTTCAAGCACTTGCTGGGCTGTTGCCTTGAAGCAGCTCTTTAGCAGCTGGGGTGCTGCAGAAACCCCTTCCAGTTTCTACAATAAAAATGCCTGAACTGAGCAATTTTAACAATTAAAGATAGATTTTGCTTTCCCACTGAATATCAGGATGAAGCAGCCAATTGCTTCGTTCTGCATCACTTGAGCTCTGTGTTTGATTTAGTTCACAAAACCCTCTTTGTTTCTAAAATACTTATCTTGGCTGTCCTGTCCTGTGCTTATTGATTTCTTCTCTTTCTTTTTATATTATAAAGTTATTAATGTGTCCCATGGGTCAGGGATTTATGGGCTCATTACCTAAACCTTGTCATCTTACCTGCGCCTAGGGGAGAGGGTAGCCTGTGACTTGCCCCTTGCAAGGGGGACAGGAGGACAGAAGGTCTCGCTTGGTTTCCTCCTGGCTCTGCTGTGAAATGGTCCAAATAGTGGGCTGTGATTTATGGGGCTGCTTTGGAGGTGCTGCAGTCAATAGCTTTTGGTGTTTTCCTTTGGTTAATGTTTCTTTTGAGTAGTTTTCATCTATTCCAGGCGTTAGGGGTCATATGGAAGAGTAAGTGTGTAGAGAGCTTGAGTGCCTTGTTGTAGAAAAAAAAAATATTATATATATATAAAATATACATACATATTTTTACTATGGCCAAAATGTGCTGGGATGTGGCTCTTCTTCTTGGTGTCCCTACCAGCTAACCTGTCGTGTCTACTCTTGTAGCTGCCTCTCAACAGACCAGTCCAACAAGATGCTTCCTGCACTGGGTTCTTGTGGGGTTTCGCTCTCACGGCAGCAGGGGAGCCTCCAGCTTGTGTTGACATCGCTACTCCAAGCCATGCTTTGCACCGCTGTAATTGCTCAGCTTTACGGCATATTGCATCCAAGGAGAAAGCAGCACTGAGCAGCGCAAGGTGCTGCCCGAGTGCAGCGAGAGACGTTGCTTGCAAGAGAGATTGGCTCCAAAAAGTGGATCAGAGGTCTGCCTGGATCAGCTAGTCCCCGCATTAGGGCCAAGGATCTCATGATGGGTGTTGTTGCTTTTATGCCAGTTTCGTGGGGCTTGTGACCACAGCAAGTGAAAGGGCATTAAAACTGAGCTGAATGCGCTTGGAGGGTGGATGCGGTGGGAGGTGGGAGATGGCCTTGGTGCAAGGGAAGGAGCGGGTAGACCTGGGCTCCCACAAGCGCTCTGCTGCCAGGCTCTTCTCAAGTGGTGGCTTCTTCCACTCTCTTTTCCCGTGGCCTTGGAGGTTGCCACCACACTCTGGGTCCTGGCTTGGTGTGAAGTTGGGCACTGAGCAGCTCAGGAGCCCCTCTAGAGCAGATTTCTTCTGGAAGGGGTCACCTAAGCCCCTTTTCTTGATCCTTTTTCCCTCGTTTAGTCCAATTTGCCTTGTCATGGAACAATGGAGCATGTCAGGAGAACACCAGCCGGCAAATGTTGCTGTACAGCCTTGGTTGGATTTCTGAGGGCTTCTTGCCTTGACATTGAGTGGAGGGACGTCGAGGAGAAGACGAGGCAGAGAGCAGGTGGGAATTAAAATAACTGGCACATCGGCACAGGGAGTGACTGCTCAGAGGCCGCCAGAGCGAGCGGAGCTTGGCGCGCCAGCAGCTGGCATTGGTACTGAGCGCTGCCTCTTTGCCGGGCTATTTATGGGGCTTTGGAGTTGAAATTAGCCCGCTGATGTTCTCATCTTCATCAGCGTGGCCGGCTGCCAGAGCACCGCACGCGTCTTGGCACAGGGTGCGGATAAGGTGTACATTTTGTTTCAGAAAGGGCTGGCCCTCCTCCCTGGTTTTGTCTTTCAAGGGGATGTGGATTCGCTCTGGTGGAAGTTCAGACCTCCTCTTGAGTGCTTGAGAGTTTGTTTTTTTTTGTTTATTTATTTATTCAAACCATCTTTGATCTCGGGATTTTTTGCCACATCAAAAATGCTTTGTTTTCATGTCATCTTCTTTTCTATATTCTACTCGAGTGTAGGCCCTAAAGCCAAAGCAGAATGTGTGGGTCACTTCCTACAGCACATCTCAGTTTCCACTGGAAAATGTCATTTCTTTCCAAGTGTATTTTTTTGGACCATTTTTGACTATTCTAACTTGACCATGTCTTTGCTAGAGATGTTCCTGCTGCTTTTCAATGCAATGCAAAGCAGAGATGAGGAAGGTGAAGTGCAATTGCAATGAAGCTGCATTTTCCATCCTCTTTGTAGCATTGCCTTGCAAGGCAAAAAGTATTGATGAACTGAGGGAAGTCTGCAGGAAAACAACAGCAAAAGACGTCCTGAGAATCAATGCACGAGCAAGGACCAAAGGTGCTGTGTGACAGAGCTAAGCATGGCTGTTGACGTAGCTTCTAATGAGGATTTGTTTGGGCTGGAGAGGGACAGATTCACATCATGTTGAAGAAGAAATTCCAGAGTGAAAGCAGGAGAAACACTTGTCTAGTTGGTCTTCAGCTGGAGCTATCAAGAACATGCCTTGGAGAGCATGTCCTCCAGTGTCTTGGAGAAGCCTTGCTGGGCCGCACTGATGCTCCTCAAGTCACATGTCCATGTTTTTATTTTTTTATTATTTGAAAAATGGCCTTGGGTTTTAAGGGCTGGCATAAAACTGTATTGAGGAATGAGCCTTGCTGCTGGGTCAGCGTGAATGTCCCTGGACTCCATCAATATGTCGTGGCAGGCAAGGCCAGGGTGAAATATTTCAGGCTGACTCAGAGATGGGCTGTCGGCGCCCTTGCTGACCATGGCACCTCCTCAGCCTGTGCAGGAGGACATCAGGGCATCCAAGAGAATTGCTCTACCCTATTAATTTATAAAATACAAAGCATCTTCCTTCTTTTTCTGGTTTTGCAGACCCTTTGTCTTTATTTTGGGATAGAGCTGCACAACGAGTCCTTGCCACGGAGGCCATTCTTGAAGACCAAAAATCTTTGCAGCGTAGCAGGCTGCCTTTGGGCTGCTTCACCTTTGGCTTTGACAAAAAAACATTGCTCTGCCCAATTTTGGCTCGGCTTTAGCCCTCTGTGCCAGGGCTAAGCCATTTCCCTGGGCGACTGGGGCCAAAGCTTTGCGTTGGAGCTGCCTCCCGGCAACATGGAGCCATGTGCTCCCGAGCGCTTCACAAGCTCCGCGTGGAGACCAGCAATAAAAAGCACCTGCCACATTTTTGGTCACTGATAGACCCTAACTTAACTTGGGCAAGCGTTTGAGGCGGAAACTATAGGGAAATATATTTGGAGCCCTCGGGGAAAAATCCATTAGGTCGGGAAGTGCTTCTCCTTTGTCTCTGCAACTTGGATTTTTTTTTTTTTTTTTTTTTTTTTTTTTTTTGCCCTACCACCGTATTTCATCCTAGTTCCTCCCAATTTATGGTCCTACTGGACCTATGGACCAAACCCCTTGGCTCACTCAGGGGTATATAGGGCCTGCTGCTTGCAGCAGGGAGGGAGAGGAGGGCATTAGGAAGATGGAAATCAGCCTGCAGGAGCAGAGGAAGCGTTTGGGGAGGTCCAGCTTGGCATCTTGGATATATATCATAATTTTTTCTTCATAATTTTTTCTCTATTTATGCCAAAGCCGTCAATCATTGGGGGGAAAAAATGTTACTGTTAGTCGCTTGCTAAATATGTAATCATCAGCTTAGGTTTGTTTTGGTCATATAATAGATTCCAAATAATTACTTGCTGCCCTACAGCAGGGTAGATATAATTAGGGACACAATTACCACTACCTTCCACTCAGGGATTCTGCGACGGCTTAATTAATATTTGCGAGCTGCTTTGAGATCCTCCAACCATCTACTAATACGTCCTGAATGTGAGGAATAATAATGACGGTATCGCCTGAGCAAAACAGCGCGGGATGGTGGGATGTGGCAGGAGCCCAGGCGTCCATGGGGACACTTCGGCATCGCTCGAGTTCCCGCGCGCATCCGAGACAGCACAAGGTTTATTTAATGGAAGCGGCCGCAGGGAGTCTTGGTGTTCCCCAGAGGCTCCTGTGGTTTTTAACTTGCCACCGGGTTCAATTCGGGATAATGCTGGTTCTGCTGAAATCCCTGTGCTGCCGATGCCCCTTCCTGGCTTTGCAGCATCCCCGATGGGGTCCCGATTCCTCTGGAAATGTTTGCTTTTTTCCAATGGGACTGTTGAAATCGGAGCTTTTTCTTTCATTTTTAAAAGCCTCAGCTAATTTCATTTCCTTTTTCCAGCCCTCTCTCCTCTTCTGTAACCCAAGCAGAGCTCATGGGTGAATCTGCTCTGTTTTGGGTATGGTCCTTACTGCAGTTTTCTTCTTTCTTTTTGCAAATCGAGGTCCTTGTCACTGCAAACTCCCCGCGATGGAGGTGGCTTCATTCCTCTCTCAGACAGGTCAGGAAATTCTCTTTCTTTTAGTATCACAGCCCCAAGCTCTGCAATTTTCTGCAGTGGGAGCAGCTATTTGTGATTTCGTTTTGATTGTTTCCCGCCCCCCCGCTCCAGTTTTGCAATTTCAAACAAACTTGGGCAAAAGAGCCTCTCCTGGACACCCTTGAGCTTTAAAATTTCCAATAATCAACGGTGAACATAAATTAAGCACTGGAGCTGTTACTAATCTCATGACCACACTTGCTCACACACTGCTTTTCCCACGATATATTAAATGAAGAAGAATAGCCTATTGGAATATAATTAGCGGTGATTCACAAGCAGGAATTGCTGTCACCAGTGTCGGGGGGAAAAGTGTGTAATACAATTGGAAAGAATGGAAACCTTTTGGGTTTGGGGTTTGTTTTTATTCTTTTTATTTTTATTCCCTTCCCATTTGCTTTTTAAAGATTTTGCAACAGCTGGAATGGAGGCAGAGCTGCAGGAGGGAATTGGCTAGGTGGTTTCTAATAAATTCCTGCAATGATTAAAAGTGGCTTGTGGCGGGCACGTAAATCTTGGTGCACTCCTAGCATATGCTCCTGACAAAAATAAATAACCTCCTCCTGTAGCGTTATTAGACTTAATGCATCAGTGCTTCCCAGCCTGCTCTTGCAGAAGGATCCCAATCTGTCTGCGCAACCTCCTCCTCTGTCTCAAGAGCTTCTTGGAGATGTGTCCCTGCAAAACCTTGACCGCCCCTGCTGGGCTGTGGTTTATTTTCGTGTTCCCTTCGAGGATTTGCTGTTTGGGGCTGCCAATTCCAAGATTTTGCCTGTGTTTCCTGGGAGGCTGCTGCAGGTTGCATGGTTTGAAAACTTTTTCTGTGTGCATGGGAGAGGAAAAGCCCTCTCTGTGCTCATCTTCCCACCGCGCTGTTAAAGGAACATCGTTGTTTCAACCTCTGCCTGCAAGGAAATGCAGTGACCAAGATACACAGGAAAACACCTCCAAAATCATTGCAATAGGAATGTAATGCAAAACGTGGCTTTGTCTTTAACTATCCAGCAGCCCTAGGGCTCCCCTTAAAAGGATCTGGTGTAAACCCTGTTTTTTTCTAGTGGAAAGTTGATACCATATTGCCTTAACAATCTCAGGAAAAAGTCAGGTAAAGGGTTCTTGTCCTTGCAGGCTGCAAACCAGCACGCCTTTCCATGCATGTTTTCATTGTTGTTTTATTTTATTAAGCTGGATCCTCGATGCCTTGCCAGAGGGTAAAATGACTGTGCTGCAAGTGCTCTGGGCTTTTTCCTGTCCTTCCCTGCACCTCGGGGGCAGTTTTTTGTTAGTTCTCCCAAATCTACTCCCTTGCCCTGTGACTGGGGAGATATTTTGTCTTTTTGCACGTTCTGCTGCTGTCTGAACCTCTTGCAAGCCTTGGATAACTTATTGCCAGCAAGCACAGCCACTGCTGGAATCTGCATTTTGGGCTTTTTTAGCAGCAGAGGTGCTCACTGTGGTGCATCCAACAACATATTTCAGTGGAGTAACCAGGCAAGGAAGGAAGGTTAGGCTGAAGCAAGCAACATATGCAAAGCTGACTGAGGTTTTTTTTCTGAAAACAAATATTTTTTTGCAAACTTGGCCACCTTTCCCCTGCCTCCAGAAGTGTTGTGATTTGCTGCCTTAACCCTCCCTCCATCCAGATTCGGGAGCCTCCGATGGGGCTGGAAACGCTCAGCGTCACTTCGGTCCCCTGCCGTGCTCCTGCCCCCCTGCTCGGATGCTCCTTTCACCGGGATGCGGGGATGTCCCTGATGCACCCGTGGCCTCTTGCTGCGCAGCAGTGGCCTGGTGGCTCTGGGAGGCTGTTTCCATGTTGTTACGTCTCCTTGCTACCACCTCATTAAAGTGCAGCCTCCAGGCGGTTAATGTATGACCTTCCTGGCATGAAAATGCTGTGTTTTCATGTCATTGGAGGGGACAGGCTTTTCCACAGCTTATTGCCAGGCAAATGGAGTGAGAAGACAGGCAGGACAGACGAGCACTCCCACGTTGGCAGTTTTTTCCCTTCCTCCAAAGCCCTGCACTGCTCTAGGTGAATTTCCTTCTCCCTTCCTCTCCTTCCTGGGATCTCCTGGCCACCTTGGCCCATCATCTTGTTCCCATGGCTGTGCCCAGATGTTGCCTGCCTGGTGGCTTGTGGGCATCCAGCTGTGCTGGGCCTTGATGGTGAGAATCCAACCCACGCTGCTCTTCTGGCCCTGCTGTGTTTTCAGCATAATATTGAACTGCAGCCTTTCTGCCAGAGCAGAAGCACAAGTTAAAAGTCATCTGCCTTGGATTTTCCAGGTGATGGAAAGTTCACCATGGGCCAGGGTGACCCACTTGGATGTTTTGCTGCTGCGGTCAGTGCTTTACTCCTTGTGTTACATCCCTACCTTCCCTTTTCAGTCAGCCTCGCTTAACTCTAATTTTTATGCATTAAACGAAAGTAGCTATGGCTTATACTGCTCTGGAGGTGGTTCAGGGACCTCCTGCAGGTCATTTGGGTGCTGCCTGCGTGAATTAGAGGTGACACTGGTGCCTTGTGCTGCAGGAGTATTTTACTTGGTTCAGATGCCCAAGGCTCTTACATAGCAAAGAAATTGGAAGCAGCTATAAAGCAATGTTCTTGGCTGGCTAGGGAGGCGCTGTAAATTCATTAGTGGCCTGTGACAGAATAACTTGCTCTTGGGCAGGTTTCATCCCAACTCCAGGCATTCCTTGGCGTTGGCTGCGGGGGATTTACGGCTGCAGGGTGCATGAGGACTGCTCTGAGTTTAGCACGCCGCATATTTTTAGTCACATAAATATCTTTTCCCAAGACCTTTTGCTCAGGAAGCTCCACACTTGGGCTCTGCAGGAGACCGTGTTTCTTCTCACCAGGTTGGTGTGAGCCAATTTAGCAAGAATTTGTTCCAGTGCCCTGCCATTCCCACCAATAGAAGCCATTGTTATCAGCTAATGAGCTGTAGCATAGGGGATATTTATGAGATTGCAGGTCCCTTCCTTCTCCTACAACTCCAGCTTCCCAATGTTGAGGATGTTCAGTTTAGAAGGACTTAGAGGTTTGCAATCTTGGGAAATATATAAAATTACATGTGCAGAAACGGTGTGGATGCAGCAGAAACGGTGCAGCTCCACGTTGCGCAGGCTGGTGCACGACGTTATGGGTGTGGAGCAGGTGGCTGTCGTGGGGCTGCAGATGGTGACGGGAGAGGGTATTACGGCACATGCGGCTGCGCCGGGTGGTTTCTCAGGGATGAATCTGGATGGTTGGCTGGAGGTTAATAGGAATATCATTTTTAAGAGGGTTCAAGTTTTGCTCGTGTAGTCGTGTTCTGCCTCCTGGCTTGGGAGTTGTTGGAGATTAATTTTTTAAGCCTCCCTTTATAAGTGTAAGGATTAGGCACTTAGCTGGGGGGAGGAAAAAAAATCATATCTATCCTTAGCACTTTCTCCTAAACATAGAATATTTTGAAATTATCCAAGGATTTGGTGCTGCTGAGGAAGAGCCGCTTGCGCAGCGCCCATTGCTTGTGCTACGGTGGCAGCCGTGGCTTTGCTCGTGGAACTGGTCCTGGGGACAGCACGTTGCGCTCGTGGCACTGGCTCTTCCCCAAGCTGTGAGATTGCAGGGTAATGGCATGCATATATATGTGTGTGTGTGTATCTCTAGATGTCATATATGTCCCTAAGCACCTGGGGAAGAGATGTCCAAGGGCCCTGATGGAGCATGTCCAGGAAGGGTGCAGCTGGGCGCTTTCACTTCCCACCCAAACTAGGAGCCACCTCAAGTTTAGCCACAGTTAGTAAAAGAAAAATGGGAGAAACACAGATTTGTGTTGGGAACACATGGATATATCTTGGAGCCTCTACCCAAATACAAGCTCCCCTGCAGCCCTGCTTGCCTAAAAAAGCTGCTTAACACTTTCCCCAAATGTGGATAGTCCAGGCCTGTGGACAGGACTGGGCTCTGCTTTCCTTGGGTGGCATCTCATCTGTCTTTGGCTTCTCTACAATTGCTTTGATGCTGTCCCGGCTGGCTGTGCAGGTAGGACCACTGATGGCCAACACTGGTCCACAAGGGGCTGTGAGTGGAGGTGTTTGATCGTGGGTGGGAGCTGTTGAACTGCAGCTTGTGTCACTTCTATGGGTGAAGCGTCATGTTCCTGGTAACTAGGAGTGAGCAACGCAAACAGCAAACGCAAACTGCAAACAGCAAAGACCGAATCAGGGAACGCCAAAAAGAGACACCAGCCAGGATCCACACCATCCCTGCACCCAAACCCCTGTATCTCCTTGGGCTGGTGTTGAAGTGTCACCTTGTGCTAACACTTGCTTTTCCCACAGTTTACTGCACGCCGTTGGGCTCCGATCGTTCGTCTCGGCTCTCCCTTGGAGTGCAACAACTGGAAGTACTTTCCAAACTGCAAAAGTTCTGATGAACTTTGAGGAAGGAAGGTTTATGCCCCGGTGAAAGGTTGTTTTCTTGCCATTGATATAGGTATTTTTGTTGCGGTTTAATGAGATTAGTACTCGAGGTTCCGTGGCCAGCTGTTCGCTTTGCAGCCAGGCAAAAAAAAATCCAGCATTATCCTCCTGCTGCTTTCTTCTTGTAATGAGCTTGTTAGCAATTAGTTGCTATTGGATGCAGCTTTCATGGTGTGGAATGCTAATGCAACGCACTCAGCATCTGAACAACCACTTTTTTTAATGTGAACTGGGTGGAGAGGGGCTGGAATAAGTGGTTTAAAGACCCTGCTTTGGTAGGACACCGCAGCGTCTCATGAGGGTTTTCGTGGTCCATTTGTGGGTAGTTTGTCTGAGTGTTGGTTGGGTGGTTTGTTTTTTTATCCCTTGCAGTCTGTCTGGACATTTTCTGTTGTCTCCTAATGGGTGTTTTGGGCAGTCCACCCATGAACTGAAGTCCCTTTTAGGTCCTTCTTTCTCCCGCATCCCTACTCACACCAGCAAGAGCGCATAGATGGCACTGGTCCATGGACTTGCAGAGACCTCACATGCCATTTTGGGCTGGCAGAGATAGGGATGCTTTTTTGGGACGCAGGACACTTCTGCAGCATGGGGCTTTCCCCAGGCACTGATTTGGAGCTGGGATTTTTGCCTGCTGAGCTCTGGGTTTTTGGAGGTTGCCTTGAAGGAGCTCTGCTTGGCTCTGCGCTCTTCAAGGGTTAAGATCAACGCACTTGGGTGAGTTGCTCCTAGTTGCACCCATTCCTGGTGGGAATTGCAGATTTGTAGGATTGGTGCCTCACTGAGCCTAAATATTCCCATTGCCGGGAACCAATAGGAGGCAGCCAGGAGAAACCTACCACTTGGGACCACTGCAGGCTCTTAGCCCCGTCTGTGCCCATCGCTGACTACTGGGGTGTCCGCCGGGCTAACGCAGACCCGGCTTCCTCTTGCACGGAGGTGGGAAACGGGGCTGAAAGAAGCTGTTACTGGAGCAAGCAGCAAGTTCCCGACATGAGCCATCCAGCCCTGGGAACCTTTCTAAAAACGGTAACTCCTATTAAAAAATAATGAAAGAAAGAAAGAAAAATGAGGGGCTAATGGCTTGGCGTGTTTTCTGTCCCGCTCTCTCCAGTCATGTTTCATTCTTCTTTCTTTCCAAAAATGAGCAGGTTGCAATATCTCAGATCCTCCAGACAAGCTCTAATCTCTGGAAAGGACCACAAATAATAATTAAAAAAATGGCTTTTAGGGATGTCCTAAGGGAAAAAGTAAATGGAGAAATAAATGAGGCTGATTTCTGCAAGCTGCTGTAATTTAACTGGTCCTAGCTTGGCTTCTCCTTCTGCAGACGTGCCCGGGAAGGGCGCGAGGAGCTGGGCAGTGCATGGAGGAGCCAGCAAAGGATGCGCGGGTGCTTTGCTCCATAGGCATGAAGTGCCGGGAGGACCATGATCGCAGCATCCAGTTACCATCCTGTATTTAGTCCAGAGTGGGGGGCAAAGGATACTATAAAATTGCCAAGGAACAGGAATAATCCTAGCATTGACTTAGGTTTCTTTGCCTGGTTGATGGTACAGTAGGTTCAGGGGAGGAAAAAGAAAAAATATTTATTTATATATTTTCTTTTTTCTGACTTTGTTGCTTGCCTGACAAAATAGGCAGCTCTTCCAGAAGTCTTTATTGATCCCTGCAGGTGCCTGAAAATCTCAAATAAATGATGGCCATATCAAGGGTGGCCGCTTACTGAACCTGCTGCTTTAATGATGGAAGCTGTGGGGCAGAAGACAGTGATTCCTCTGTTTTTTTGGTGTTTTTTTTTTTTTTTTTTTTTTTTTTTTTTTTTTTTTTTTTTTTTTTTCTGTTTTATTGCTTTATGGGTTGGCCCTAGCTTGATGTCATCTACTTGTCTTCACACTTTGGTTCAGGAAGTATCACTTGGGCATACAAATGGCAAGTTTGGGTCACAGGAGGAGAAAATTAGCCTACCATGACCTTTTTGAGCTTGCAGTAAGGTTGTGATTCCCTGCTAAATTACGCTCAGAAATCTTAAAAGACACAGTTTTGTGTTTAAGGAACTTTGTCGCCATTGGAGGATGAAACGCAGCCAGTTGTAGCCAGGCNTTTTTTTTTTTTTTTTTTTGAGTGTTTTTGGGCATTAGGATATACTAATTTTATTTTGCTGTTGTAGCATTTGAGTGCTCAGAGCAGAGTCCAAAAGCAATGCCACAGTTAATTACTCTAATTAATCAGGGCTTTCCCATCCAGTCTCTCTCACCTTCTGGTGGCCAATATCGTATTTATTTGGGGACGGCTCTCCAGTGGCGATTCCTCGAGCGAGCCAGGGGGCCGCGTGGAGCGTGCCGGGGAATAGCTCCGCTAATGTGGCTCCTTAGCATCCATAATTTCAGTTTTATATTGCTGGCGGAGCTAATGGAGTTACAGGCAAAGCTGCTAAGTACTGCTCAGAAGATGCACCAGGAAAGCTCTCCTTAAAGCAAATAACCCTCCCGAGCATTTAATGGGGTCAAGGTTGCAACCGCAGCTCCATCAACCAGCCCAAGAGCGACCTCAGTGCAACTGCGGATCATTTAGCACGTCTGCAAATCGGAATAAAAATAGTTGTCTTGCCCTAAAAGCTTTGTGGTTGGCCTGAGAGAGGGTTTGAGACATCTTCCCTCCTCAGTCTCGTGATGTTTGGCCAGTTGCAAATTATTGTGTGCAGTTAATTAGCAATGGAGGTCCTGTTTGCAAGGAGAACCAGGAGCGAAGGCACCACGTTGCATTTCGAAGTGTAAAATCGATAAGCAGAGGAGGCTGTGGAGCTAATTAATGCAATTCTAAGTCTGTGTATGCATATGGGTATAGCTAT
Source organism: Nothocercus julius (assembly GCA_013398735.1). Lineage (NCBI taxonomy): Eukaryota > Metazoa > Chordata > Aves > Tinamiformes > Tinamidae > Nothocercus > Nothocercus julius. Next base: position 144,957 of record VZSV01000245.1, on the reverse strand, counting down.
AGATATCTATACATTACATCTTCTGTGCCTCTGGGCTGTTCTTAGATATGGACACATTTGGGGAGAAGGAGGAAGAAAAGGGGAAGCCTTTTCTCCCCTTCTTGAATGTATGAGGGGCTGGGGTAAAAACCCCAATATTACTATAATTAAAAATAAAAGCAGGATTTGGAGCTGCTCAGGCAGAGGTGTCGCTTGTGCTTGCAGGAGTTATATGAGGTTTTGCTGCAGAAATTACCATATTGTGGTGAGAAGGAGAAGGAGGTGCTGGCCCATATGGCATAGGCTGGGACCTACCCACCACCAGCCGCTTTCTAGCGACCTTTCCCTGATACAACGTCTTGTCTGGGAGGTTCACCAAAACCCAGAGTATTAGCACGCTGCAAGCCATTAGTGCACAAAAACCACAAAATCCATTTAAGTGCATTATTTCCCTTCAGCTGTAGGAGGATTTCTAGTTTTGCTTGGCAAAAAAAATAAGAAACACTTCAGTCTTGGGGATTTGTACTACTCTCGTGCTCTCTACCAGAGCTATGGCTGATTCAGAAATGTCATGAGCAGGATATGTAGAGTTGGAATGAAATGCAAAATGCACAAGGTAGATACAGTCTCGGATATATATAAAAAAAAAAAAAAAAAAAGCCCCTTGCAGGGGCCTTGTGAGCAATATGGCAACATGACCCATCGTATCTGCATTAAAAGAGGCATCAAATCAGCTTTTTCCAAATTATAATGTCAGGACTCTCCAGAGGGCAGATCTGTCCTGTAGGTCTTGGCCTGGGGAGCTGGGGGACATAGGCTATTTAGATACATTAGTGACAGTAGGATTTTCCAATAAAAGTGGCATTTTTGGATACATCTTGTACCTGGGGTTCCCTTGAGGAAGGCAGAGAAAGCTGTGTAATCGGGAAGCCTGTGGCTCGGCGCGGACACTGCTTGCAGCAGAACTTTTGCAGGCACTTTTGGCCCCTCTAGATAGTAATAATTGATTTGCACCATACTCCTTCCTATCCACAGGGTCATTTTGTGCTTTATCACGATTTCTGTGTTTGAGCTTATGCTGCAAGTGGAAAATTACATTGAAGTGCAATTTCTCCCAAACTGACCCAATGCCAGGGCTTTTCCCCGTCCTCAGCACCGCCCTGGCACTGGTTGTATCCGGGCGGCCGTGATGCCCAGAGAAGAGCTCCGGGAGCCTAAACATCTTGTAGAAAAAGCCTGGGCAGGGGCTTAGAGCTGGGTTATTCTTAGCATAAATCAGGAAGGGATGGGATTAGGAGCCGGCTCCGGCAGGCGGGCAGCCAGCAGCTGCAAATGCCTTGGGATTCCTCCGTCCAGTTTTTCATATCCGAGGGTGATTTTTAATTTTTGCATGAAATTCCTATGTCTTCTCTTTATTGAAAGACTTCTTAGACCTGGAGCTGCTACACCTCCATCTGCTTTTCCCCCCATAGTCACTAATCTGGAGCTAAGAGAGACCAGGTAGCCGATACCACCAACGAGCTGATGGAAACCAGCTGAGTTCATAAATGTCCTGAAACGACGGGGACGTAATAGCTCCATAACACTGCGACCTGGAAAAGACATCCCATTCGGGGTGGTGGAGCTGGAGGTACCGCAGCTGCAGCCCTTTGGCAGCCAAAGCTGCCCAGCAGTAAATGTTTGAGCTATTAATAAGAAATTTTCAATAAAACTTTCTGGACAGAAAGTTTCCTAAATAGCATCGGTATTTTAATATCTTTTTTTCATTTCCTTACCCAACGGGTTGATGATAAAGCGGGGAAGCTGGGGCTCTTGCAGTCTTAGTTGGGGAAGAGTCTCCTGGGATTTGCATAGTGTTGAAAATCTTCCTTTTCTCCCTTTTTCATCTGACAATGTTGCCCTCTTTACTTTTGTTATTTTATTTATAAAATAAAATGCAGACTTTGGGCATGGAGCTGATTAGTGTCATGGGCTTCTTTGCAGGGATTCTGCAGGTCTGGAGGTGGTTTTGGCATCCCCTGGTCTTGGGGCATTGCAAATCCTCCCGACTCCCAGACACAAAATTAAGCAGAAACGTTTTGTTTTGGTCCCTGAACACTTGCGTTAGTCCTTTGTAATCCACGGGGCCTCCACGAAAGCAATGAATACTGCAGCAGTCAAGTTGCTGCGCTAGGTTCTGGCAGTAAGATAGCGACGGCGGAATAATTTAAGCAAAGCAGTGCTGGGAGTTTATTAGGAAATCTGATTTTACCATATTTGGTAATTTGCAAAGAAACAGCTTCCTAGGGGGCTGCAGGAATTGCAGGGAACACCGTTGCAGGTGAAGATTTGGGGTGCTTTATCACTGCTTATAGGGAACGTGAGAAGTACCGGGGTTGTGCAACAACTTTAGAGGAGTAACTTAATTAAATCAGAACTGTCTCAATAGCAAAACGCCAAGTTGTCTGTCTTTGGCATCCCCATAGTGGGGCATCAACTGTGGGACAGACGTACTGTCATAAGGATGTGGCCAAAAAATAAAGTCTTTGCCCCAGAAAGGCTTTAGTCTAACAACAAGGCTGATGCATCATGAGTTTTTTGGGCTTGTTGCAAGGAGATGTGGTGAGCATTGATATTGGTGTGTGAGACGGCCCTCGGGTTCCTCGTGTTGAAGGGCTCTGTCTGCTCCTGGCTCTTCCACCTTCTCTCCAACCTTTGAAGCTTCTCTCTCCCTTGTCACCACCCATATCCTTTGGGGTTGTGTCTTGACCAAATGCTTTGCTTGATCTTGAGATCTTTTTGCAAGCAGTCAGAGCCTGGCAATGAGCCTTGTGGCCCATGAGGAACTCGAGCAATCAGGAAGAGCCACCAAGCAATTAAGCCAGGTAGGTATGGAAAATTACTGCTCCAAAGGCATTCCTGGGAGCACTTCACAAGAGGAACATGCGTTCCAGGTTCCTGCTTATCTCCCTCTTCAGCCCGTTTGTGGATTTGGCCAAGTGGAGGGTTTTGGTTAGTTCTGCTCAGCTTCCAGTTGAGGTTAGCTTGCGTGGGGTCAGACGGTTGTCTCTGCTATTTGTAATTTGCTTCTGCTTCAGGTCTATTATTTCGTTAACAACACTCTGCTCTCAAGCTGTCAGCCCCTGCCTTGCTGCTAATGAAATACGTTGTGGAGAACACAGCCTTGTCGGGCAGCTGAGTAGCCCAGGAGCAGAGGGAAATAACCCAGTGCAATGACTAACAAAATTATAAGGGGTGGAAGGAATAACGACCCGAGTTATTATATCGCAGTACGGAAACTTCTACCATTTCAGACAGCTACATCTGTCTAACCATACAATGTTTTGTTTTTAATTTATTAATAATTACTAGGCTCAGAACAGGGCAGTTTTAGGGATGTTTTTCTCTCAGGTTGAATAGCTCAGGTAGTTCCCATTTGGGTTTCTTCTCCAGTATTAGTTCTTTTCTTGAGCTGCTGCTTGTTTGTACCATTGTCACTGAACTAAACACTCCATTTTCAATATGTTTGCTGGGAGCTGCTTTCTTCCCTCCTTGGTGGCTTTTTGGACCGCATTGGTAAATGGTTCCTAGAGGCAATAAGATTGACTAGGACCCATAAAGCCATTAAGCTGTTGAGATACCATGAAAACTGTGGGAAGGAGGAGCACGTACATCTGGAAGCATCTTGGGTTAGATGCAGATGTAGTCATTAGTTTTGCAAGCTCCTCCAAGGAGTTCCCATCACCTTGCTGCTGCACGAAGACCATGGCAAAGGGCGCTTTGCGTTGAGCAAGCAGGAGATCCGATGCCGTCTCGAGGACACGCATGCCTGGAAAATTAGTGGCCAGCTGATGGGCTGCTCTCCGTGCTGTCTCCACAACTGCGGTGGCCAGGTTGGAGCTGAGGGACTTTGCCTATTTGCTTATTGGATCCATGGCTCCAAGCCCAGCCCTGGTCCACAGTCCTGGAGTGGTGGGTGCTGTGCACACATGGTGCAAGGTCCCTGCCTAGGGGTTTGCAGGCAGCTCTTGGAGGAGCATCGGGCTCGTGGCAGGGTCACCTTGATGCTGTATTTGTTGCGGGCGTAGATTGAAGCATGGAGAAAGAGGTTCCCCTCGATCAGGATTAAAAAAAAAAAAAACAAAAGTGAAAACAGGGCAAGAATGGCAGCAAAAACATAAAACAGGCTCTTTTCTGTCCTCTTATGAACTGCCTCCAGGATCTGGCCATGCTTTTAAGAAGCCACCATGGAGCCAGCCAAGTGCGCGTGACTCCAGCTGGGCTCTGCCTCGTGTCAGACGATGCCGAGACCGTCTCTGCTGAGGCTGAGGGTTGCTCCGTGCAGCTGGAGAGGAGCAAATTTAGGGAAAAAAATGAGGAAAACTGCATTTTAAAAAATATGTAATGCTGCTAAAGCCATTAACGTGCTTGCCCATTGCCCCTGCTCCTTCAGCTTTGCGAACTTCCTTGGAGACATTCGGTGAAATTAAGGGCTGGTAAGTTTGGAACAAATAAAAAGTACTAATCTCTCAGGCCATCTGTACTCAGCCTCCAACGTTCATTGCCACAGGAGGTGTCTCTGTGTTTTCAAAAAGAGCTGGATTAATTTTGCAGCCGGTCGCATTTAGAGCTCAATAAGGCTGTGCCGCTTACAGCAGACAACCTGCTCGCAGGCTTATGGGGAGCAGCTTGCAGCCACCGTTGGGAAATGCCTTTCCCTCCACTTCCCGTTCCGAAGGCTGGTCCCTGCCACGATGAACCTCAGGGCCTGGTCTGTCCTAGCAAGTCTGTCCTTCCTCCTCTCTGCTGGGGCAGCTTGTGCTGCGGTGCTGGAGGACAGTGATGGGGAAGGTCACCTCCATCTTCCAAATGTTATAGTGAGGCTTGAGGTCACCTCCATCTTCCGCATGTTACAGGGCAGGGATTGAAATTCCAGCAGAAGAACTGGGTCCTTTGCAAGGAGAGATGAAGCGTTTAACAGGGAGCAGCATATGACAAGGAGCATGAGCTGGTGTCCTGCGAAAGCCGGTGCCACGGAGCTGGGCAAATGACGGTGCTGGCGCAGCCCCACGCGCGCCCGAGCAGCAGCACGTGCTTGAGGAAGGACTACCTGGCTGGATATTCCTTCCTCAAGTTAATTCCTTTGTGGAGTAATTAATTCCTGCAGACCAGAAGTACGGAGCGTGGAAGGAACTGTCATCAGCTGGCCAAGGCTTCCCCAAAGGCTTCATCCACAGAAGTCTGCAGCCGCTGCTAAAAAGCCTATAGGTGGGTAGATACCAAAGGGTGCTGTTTACTTGGGGTCCGGGGTATTTACTGGTGCAAACACCAGCCCTTTGGGTTGGTTTGCACAAGGATCTGGCACTCGGTGCTGCAAGAGCCTTTGCAGAGCTGAGCATCTCCCTCTTGGCCAAGATGGGTAAAGCCCCCGTCTTTGGCTCCCTCCTGGCCGAGGCAGCCTGTTTCAGCAGCCGCTGGCAACTTCTGGGGAATATAAATACTTGGCAAGCTAATTAAAAGGATATTTTGCTATTTTAAAACCATGCAGTATGTACTGAGCAAAGTCATTTCCTTTTCTCAGTTACGAATATCTGCTGAGATTGTTACAAGTAGATTCCCTTCTTCCTGATTATGCAGGTTGCTTCTCTGCTCCCCTCAGCCAGACCCATAAAAATGAACCTAGCTGGCTTCGTTTCTATTTATACTCAATCCCAGGTTGCTGCTGTTGCCATTTTTGGATTCCAGGTGTTGCAGCAGGCTGTCAGTCAGCTGAAAAATCATGTTTTCCCTGGTATTTTGAGCAGTCCTCCATCTACCTGCACGTCCCTCTCCTTGCATATTCTTCTAGCTGGTGGCTTTTGTGAGCGTGTGGGACCTGTTGGGTCTGAAAGCTTTGCAGAAGTCCATCTTGCACCCTCAAATGCAAGGGGCAGGGCTGAAATATCCTTCACATTTGCCCCTGAGCAAGTCCCATGTGTATTTGTATCTGCTTTGGGGCAGACGCCTGGAATGGAAGCACAGGGTGGGAGAAAAAGAAAAAGAAAACCAACCAAAATAAAACTAACCCAGACTGAGTGGGATCTGAGAGCTTTGAGTCCCCAGCTCTGGCACGGATGAGAAACTTCATCTTCCTTGTGCCTTGATTTCCTCATTCCCTGAAGCCCTTGATTGTTTGCAGAGATCTCCGGCTTCGAGATGCTCCAGATAGCAAAAAGTAGACAGCAAAAGTACTGTTGTTTATCAAGTTAAAGTTTAATTGCACTTCTCCTTATCTGCCAGGACTTGGAATGTCAGAAGTGGAATAGTTTTTCTCTCTATATATATAAGGCTCAACTTTTAAATGTGAAAGGTCTTTCCATCAATCATCCTGGCAATAGCTCTGAAAATGAAGCAGAAGCAAAGCACAGGAGAAAATAAATCAGAAACCCTTAGAGAAGTGGTCACAGCATTAGTTTCTGATAATTTGCTTGATGGGAAGTGGAGCTGGGCTGCTTGCAGCAGGAGGCTGGGAAGTCCTTGGGACAACAGAGCTTCACCATCCGGGAAGCTCCTATTTCAGTTCCCCTGTGCAGGGACATCTCAGAGCATTGGGAAACTGTGTTGGAGCCTCCCTGAAGCATGAAACGTGTGGTAAAAATGCCAAGAAGGGGCTGGTGGACTCAACGCTTTGGGTTGGTGGCCATGAAAGGCGCCACGGAAGCCGTTTCCCTTTCATTGCCTTGCCTTGCTGGGATGTGCTGCGTGGCCTGCTTGCTTGTACCTCCAAGACCAGGACTGTTGCTGTAGATCACTTGAAATACGGCCTTGACCCAGGAATAAATAAGTAGAATAAAACATTCAGGAAGAAAATGCTGCCTTTGAGCTAAGGGGAGTTGGTCAGGATTTCATCCATGCTCCGCAGTTAAACTGATGCGGATGCAGGAGGAGGAAGATGCCTGGCCAGGGCCTTCTCTCCTTTGCCCCAAATGCCATCCGGTGGGTGGGGATGGCAAACGATGTGCTCCCAATCTCTCCTAAATCTTGGGAGTGACGACTGAGTTCCAGTCGCTTTCCCAGCGTTTTTATATGCAATATTATAATTGCCCCATGAACTTCTGCACCTGCAAATTGTGCCCCAAACGAATGAGAAAAACCAAGCGCCAGTTTCTCTTTTCTTCCTTCCTAGCCCGCGTGGTGGGAGAGCCATAGGATGCACTGAGCCCTTCGGAGCATGGTTTAACAAGGTGCTAAAAGCCCAGAGCAGCAGCCCTGCGCTGCAGGGCTCCCTGGCCCCACTGCGTTTCAGGGACAGGAAGGGGCCACCAGGCACGTCCCTGAGCAAATAATAAAGAACAGCCATAAAGTCGCTCGCTGAATCGGCTGCTTCAGCAGCGCTTTAAATTAAAGGGCTAAACAAGGTTAATCCCAGAGCCAAAGGATGCTCGCGGTGTGGCATGACTGCAAAGGTTATGGATCAGGTACCCGGGTGAGGTTTGGGTACAGGGAATACAAAATAATTTTGCAACTGTAGATACAGATGTATTAATTTTCCCTTGAAAATAATCCTGTCTTTTAAATACAGCCTTTTCAGGGCTGTATCTAAAAAGCTAAAGTGATGGATATGCTGGGCTGTGGTTGCTAACTCCCTTTTGGCAGTAGATTTTGCTTTAAATTTCACATATGGGAGATATATATACATATATATATATGTATATCTTACCTTGCCAGAAGAAAGGAACTGCATAGAGCTGCTCCTCCCTTTCAGTGGTTGCAGAAGGAACCTCAGGAGCTGGGTTTGGATTTTATATTAGAGACCCAAATAGGGTCTCTCGCAGGGTTCCCACCTGCGAAACGCGCAAAAGAGCTATATGTGATTAAGAGCTGAATTTCCATTGCGAGGCCTGAGAGACAAACTGTCATCACTGGTGTATTCCTTTATATAGCAGACGGGCCTGAGAAATTTCTAAGGTGGCTTCACTGCACGCTTGCAGATGCTGGATTTGTTAGGAGGAAGGTCTTCAGATTTCGAATGCTTTTATACCGAGCCTGTCCGGCAAGAAGCAAATCTAATTTTATTTTTTTAACTTATTTTCAGTTCCTGCTGTTCTAATAATATCAGTTCCTTTAACATATGGAGGAGATGTGATGGGTTTCTAGTATGGCCTGTGTGGCAGAGGACACTCCAGAAGGGTTTGGGAAGACAGTGGCCAGAAGATGCGTCCTCAGCTGCTGCCATGGAGTAAAAAAATGCCAATATCCCTGTTTTACCTATGTACAGGCTGCATTTTCCCATGCCATAATGGTCCCTGACTCCACCCCAAGCCTCATGCTGGTTGGTTTGCTTTGCTTATGTCCAAAATACTTCATTTAAAGCAGAAATTGTGAACGCTTTGGGCTGCAAGCAGTAAGAGCCTCCTGGGGTTTTCAGCCTTGCTGGAAGAGAGAAACTCAGTTTTTAGTGCAGCGTTTAGTGCTTATCTCCTCTGCAAAGGGATGAAGCAGTGGTTGCTGTTTTGCCTTTGGAGAAGGCAGGAGAAAAAGTTTTCTCCCGCTGGGAGTTCTAGGAGCTATGGTGCTTTTCTTCTGCGCCTAAAAAACTCCAGATAGGAGGCAGCTTGTACGGTTAGTAGCAAGAATTTCTGCCGTCCTCTTGGAGGGAACCGTCCTGGTGATTCTCAGTATCTCATGAGGGTTTCTGGAGGGGTTGAAGGCCACAGCCTGGCAATCTCAAGCCACACTCAGGTGTGATGAGCACTGATCAACTCATGAGCATCTCTGCTTTGGCCATGGGCTGCTGCTTCGTGGTTCAAAGGCGCTTGAGAGGTCTGGAGATGGGCAACAAGCTTTTTCTGGAGAAGTCTTTCTGATATCTGATATGTTATTGTAGCTGGAGGGCTTTGGGCTTCATGCAGACCTTGCGAATCAAAGTTTTGTCCACGGTCTTTGCTGAGATGGCTCAGTGCTCATGGGATCACCGTCACGTGGGATCCTGCTGGATGCTCTCCTGGTATTTTTGCCAGAGCCTATTGAGCAATATTATCCTTAATAAAGTGAGTCTCATTCCTGGAGCTGCAGCTGCTTCTGGGCTGGAGACCTCGTTGCACTGCTGCTCGGTAGGGAGCTTAGCATGGGTAATGAAGAGCAATTCATTAGATAATCTGAGGGGGAGAGCTTAGGAGAACAGATTGTAATTATTATCCGTAGGAATCCTGGCCGTCAAGCAGTGCGCTGGCACCTGCGGAAAGGCTCGTCCTGCCGGGCGGCTCAGAGCCCATCTGAACGTGGCTCCGGTGGAGGCAGCAACGTTGCTGAGATGTTGGTCCTGCAAGCACCAGCAGCGCCTGCAGCACGCTGAGTCACCAGCCCTACCCCTCTTTCCACACCATCTGCTCTTTCCCTAGGGCATGTTCCAGATTTTTCCCATAGTCTGACAGCATTGCTGTCCCAGCCTGACACGTCTTGGGCCACTGACCTCATTTCACCCTTGTATGGGCTGTTTAGCTGCAGGCAGAGCAAACACCAAGGGATGTACGGAGCTGGTGATGGGGTCACAGTTGTGATGGCACTTTGATTTTCCCAAGATGGAAAACCTTTCTCAAGAAGGGAACACAGCCTCTTAAGGAGAGCGGAAACCTCATAGTGTAGTGGGTGACTAGAGAACCAGTGAATGTCACTCTGCAACCCAGATGTTGCAAAATGCAATTGAAAAGATGCTTGCAAGTGCATTCGTGTTCATGTGGAAGATGAGCCTCGTTGGGAGCCTCTAGATATTGTTCCTTACTTGTAATAAATCACAGTATGGTGGGATGGAGCGCCTGTCACAGTGTTCTGCCACCACTTCGTTATGGGTGGAAGTAATTAATGCTTGATGGAGATCAGGGAGAGGGCAGCAGTTTCCACAGTTTATGGGCCAATATAATTTTCCGGTGTTTTTGAGCCTCACCATTATAGTTTATTCATTTGCTGCCAGAATATTAGTGCTATATTTCTTTTTAAATATGCACTCAACCAGTGCTAAATTGCAATGATAGCAGTGCAGGTGATTTATGGCAGCTATAAGGACCCTCCATAAGGACTCACCATGCAAACAAATGCTTGCACCAATACGCTATTACAGGGAGTGGCTGATTGAACAAATATAACGGGGATGGCAGTGTCTCTTAGTAAATTAAATGCGCTGCCCTTCCCTGCATCTCTGCTTGGGCTGCTAGTGTGTAACTGCTCTTGAAGGGTCGAATATAGAGGGATGAATTTTCATCCGCTGGCCGCATTTAATGCCGTCCTGTAAATTAAATAAGTTATAAATACAGCTGGTCCTGCCCAATGGCAAGACAAGCGGTTTTGAAGCAGAGCATCATGTATTACGCGTGCTCTGTATTATGTAGGAGCTTGACTGCAGCGGTAGGCAATTACATTTGGCACGCTGGGCAGCCCTGCTTTATAGAAGAAATAGTATTAGAGCCAGCATAAGCCTACCTTAGCCTGGGGCAGAGTCTTAGGCCCGCGATGAGTTGTGCTTTAAAAACAACAACCTTGTATAAAAGCAGAGATGACATCCCTGCTCTTCGTGCGCTGCTGTATGGCAGCCGTGCCCAGCGGGCTGTGGGTAGACATGGAACTGATTGCGTTGCAACATGGCTCTATCTTGCCTTGCAGAGTTGCTTGACATGCCCCACTGGGATGTCTCAGTCTCAGAGGCCGAGAGGAAAACCCTAGCCTTGTAAACACGTCTTTTATGGCTCTGCTTTCCATGGCCTCGGCCCCATCGCTCTTCTCCGATGCGAGATTAAACCTGACAACGTGAAGGATGGATAATGTTTTGCTTGTCTAACTGACTTGTGCGCCGGATTTCCCGTGATACAGAACAAATCCAGATTTAAAGAGCAACCCATGGTGACTCTTGGAAGGGAAGAAGGTCCCAAAATATCCTGTCTGGATGCATTTTGCCACCTAGTTTATGCTGATACTTGAAAGAGCGGTACCCTGCTTTACAGTTTCTTAACCAAATCACCTTTTGAATCCCAAGCACTGCAGTTTTTCATATTCCCCGGGTGTTTTTGTGAGTCCCAAGTGTGTCAACCTCCACCAGGAATACCTGAAGGGGGAGTTTGCATTTCAGAGTCACCGACAGTCTTCTCCTGTGGCTCTCAAGGCCATCCCAAAAGCTGGCTAGGCTTTCATCTCCCCTGCCCTTCCGCGTGTGCTGGCACCCGCACGGCCTCCCCGGACACGTCACTGTTCGTCACCAGCCCCTGCTCCAGGACGTTGCTCTCAGATCCTGTTCTGCAACATGCTAGAGGCATGTCTGGGTCGGCACAGTGATCACGGTCCAACAAAGTGGGAGTTTCAGGCACAAATTTGCCTTTCAGCTTTGGTATCCAGTCTGCTGGGTGTCACCAGTCCCCACATCTTTCCTGTATGTGGCATCAGGAATGGTGCTGCCTCTCGAGTTTGTGCATCCCAGCATGGGCTGGGGCAGGTGCTGGTGTGGGATGTGGCACCAGCTTTGGGACTTTGGCCTGTTGTTTGGAGTGATGTTTGTGTGCCATGGGGAGATGAAAAACACTTAGTCTTGTTGGTTTTTAATAGGCTTCCCAGCCAATTTTACCTCTTTCACTTGTTGGCCTTCCCATCTATCTGCCAAGTATTGGCTGTCTCTTGTTGTAGTATTGCAGACCCTCGATGCAGAAATTTAGAGCCGTTATAAAGTCCCTAATGTAATTTTTGCCTCTCCAATCTTGTAAGCAAAAAATATCTCTGGTATAAGGATTTGGTTTCCTTCTGTTCTGTACCCTCATCTGTGAGAGGGAGATGAAGTTCTTTCTGCTGGTTAGGTATGAGTTATCTTCTCAGCAAGCTGTCTTGTTCTCATTTGGAAAGCCATCCGCTTGGGATTTGATGCTTCAGGAACCTGTTTATTGAAGGTATCAGTTGCAATTCACTGTTCACAGCGATCATTTCCTTCTAAATGATGTACCGCTCCCTCCTGCTGGAGTGTGAACAAATGGACCGTCCTGATGCACTCGTGTCGAGCCAACTGGACTGTGCTGTTCCTAGCACCTCGAGTGAAATAATGACATGGCTCGATGCCACTGCCTGCTCAGCGGGTGCCACGGAGCCAGCTCAGAGCTGCAAGCTGTGGGAATATATTGTGCATTCATGAGGAGCCCAAAATCAGGATCCTTCCTCCTGAACCAGATCCTTTCTTGTTACCTTGGGTGGGTTACTGCACAACCCTATCTCCAGTTATTTCCTCTCGCTGTCTTGCTTTCAGCTGTAACACATCTTTTGGGGAAAACCTCAAGGAGAGGACTGAGTCTGCAGAGGATAGTTATGAGAGCTCGTACGTCTCGTGGTCTCCCTGTGAACCAAAAGGTCCTCAAAACCTTTGGAGTCTTGCTTGCGATGGGTCCGAGAAGATGGGCCCTATTGTGATGGGTCCTAGAAGAAGAATCTGGTTCAGACAGAGGAAAATGGCCTATGTAGAATCCAAGTGACCATGAAATTCTGCAGAGAAATCTCCAAGTGCAGTACACCTCCAAGGTGCTGGAGAATGGTCTCAAGGTAGATAACGCCATGGTTTTCCCAAGGGTCTGTGTTATGAGATGGAGGTGAACTGATTCCCATTCCCAGTGCTGAATGGGTTTTGCTGGGTTTTTTTGGAAAGCATCTCCCTCATCTAGCTCTGGAAAGTTCCTTCATTTTCCTTTCCGCTCCTTTGTCCACCACACTGTTGAAAGCAGCTTGATGAGATAGATGTCTCTGAACCTTTGCATCCCCTCAGTTGTGGAGAAAATGATTGCGAAGGATGCTAATTTGCTTGCTTTTCAATGGTTAGCACCTTAATCAAACAAATGGTGTCTTGCCTTGTCGGTGAGCCCTAGTCCGCATCTTTGTCTAGATTTCGACAAGTAATTTACAGACTTCAATTACTTGCTTTTACCATCATTTTGCTCCACGTTGAAAGCATAATTTATCAGGAGATGCTCTCGTCTTGTGTACACTGACTCTAAACAGTGAAATACCTTTTCCTCTATTATTCCAGTCAGGCTCAGTCGCATTTTCAATATCAGGCTTTTTTGAGGAACTATTGGTTTGACACACAGCAGGATCTACATTTGTCGCTCTGAGCTTTTTAAGGTGCCGTCTTCTGCTTTGTGCATCAAGCGTGTTGGAGACACCTATGCACTGCTTTCTAATTTCACGGGATGTGCATTTTTTTCCTTTAGGCGCTAACACAGGGATCGTTTTGTCATTCAAATGCCATCCCACAAGTTTAAAAACATGTTTGCCTTTGTGCTTAAGCATGGATTTTCAGATGAGCTGTCATAAGTAACTAGTGATCCATCAAAGATAAAAATTGGGAAATTCTACAGGTTATTCTCAAGGTAGATGCTTATGGGGTTTTTTTTAATCTTTTTTCCTGGTTTGTGCTGAACCCTATTTGCATTTCAAGTTAAAAGATTAATAACGACCAGAAGCGTTGCTGTCCACTAAAACAAATGCACCGAGTTTAAATCACTGTGCTTTGCTGTGCTTTTACTGTCTCAGTTGTACCATGGCAGTTGAGAAATACTGGAGTTGCCCCTTGCAAAAAAGCTATAGTCCTTCATCCTAATAATTTGATAGTGTTCTGAATCCCTCCAAATCCATGTTATATTATCACAGAACTGAAACAAGCTGGATGGTAGGACAGCGAATCCACTGAATCCTGCCTTTTTTGTTGTTTGATTGTTTTTGTTTCATGTATTTGTGATTCCTTTCTGCCTGGGAACAGGGCTAAGCCTTGCAAAAGGCTGCCTGAAGGCAACCCCAGCCGCCGCTCGAGCAGCGACGCTGCTCCGTCACCCGTGGCTTAGCCCTGCCTTCCCAAAGCATCTCCGTGAGCAACCTTGTCCTGCAGGGAAACGCTCTCCTGTCTCCATCCTTGCTTTAGCCTCTTTGGTTTTCATGTCTCTCTGGTTTCTCCCTAAGCCCCGGTGATGGTCTTGTGGGGAGCGAGATGCTGGGTGGGAGCGGACAGCGTGCGGATGCGCTGCGTTCCCTGCAGATGGGCTGACATGAACGCCTGGTTTGCAAGGGCGGATACGCACAAGAGCCTGAAAGAGGATTGGGGCTTGATGATGGCCCTGAAGTGCAGCAGAAAATAGCTGGGCTTCTTTGGAAAAGTCTGCTTGAGGAGTCCTTGGAGAGCTGTAGATGATGTCCCCAAGTGTGTGTATTTAAACTGCATCTCAGATTGTCCCCTGGACTCCCCATTTCCCAGGAGCAAAGACAGAGTTGGGAAGCAGCTGATCTCATCCATATGTAACTTGGCCCATGCTGGACTATGGGCAGCTCTGGAGGTTTCTCCTCATGCTGTGCAAGAGAAACAACTGCCAAGGCCATGTGTGGGCTGGGTGGTCCCTGGACAGGTGCCAGCAGCTTTCCATGGACCTTGGTGGTTGCTCGCTGAAGAGGTAGCGGAGGGGATGGAGGAAGTCTCTTCTTTTTCATTTCTCTGTTATCTTTCTTCTTCTGGGGTGGCAGCTCCCGCAAATGCTGTAGAAGTGGGCCCCAGACCCGCCTCGTTTCACATCACCCGATGGACAATCATACCACTAACTGGAGGTTTTACACCAAAATTTGATAGCTGCAAAAGGCAATATAGAAAAACTTATAAAATTGCCCGAATTGATTTGGCTAGAGCCTGGCCTGGGTGCATCAGCAGCTTGTTCAGCATCTCCAGTGTGCTGTTGCTTTAGATATAAGCTTGCTCATTTTTCCATGATTTGCACTAAAGGCAGGTTTTCTTCTTGCGGTATTTTAAACTACCCTAATTAGAAATTTTTTACTTCTGCCTCCAAAGCGTATCTGGCTAAACCTATCTGTGGGCACTGGCTGCTAACACAGGCTTACTGTTGTTCAGATTATCTTTCCAGCTTGAATGGTTTAATAGGTCAGTCGCGTATTAAAAAGGGATTTTCACTTGGATAAAATCTTTTTAAAAGGGCAATTTTTTTTTTCCCCTGCAAGCACTTCGTATTCGCCACATCCCTTTTGCTCCTATTGGAGCTCTTATCTTGAGTGTGATGATTTTATGTCCCGCTGTAGTTCTTCCACCTGCGTTTCGTGCTTGGTAGTTGTAGTGTTGGGGTGTTTCTCCATGGCTCGGAGCCGGATGAGTTCCTGTTGACGCGTTGTTGGCGAGTCTCATGTTTTCAGCCCTTTGGAGTTAGCGAGCTGTTGCAGAACCCCAGCTGCTGACCCGTGTGATCCTTGGAGCGTCTCCACTTGCTTTTTTTAGCTTCTGTTACTCTGGGGAAAAGATCTTAAAGAATTCTTACAGCTGAGCACAAGGCTAAGGAGTGATTTTTTTTAGCCTGGGGGGGTTGGAGATGCCCTTGGGGTTTGGGGAAGGGGCGAAGGCAGGACCTGCCCCTGTTTGAGACCATCAGTCCCCCCATATCAAGGATGTCACAGCTCTGCCACCTGCCAAGAGTCCCCCGCTGCTTTGAAACCCTTTGCAGAGCTGTCGTTACTCTGACAGCTCCCATCTAGGCTTTTATTTCAGGACAGGGGCCAAAATGAGACTAAAGAAGGATCCGAAGCTTCTGAAGAAGTCTCTCCTCATTTACGGGATGTTTTTACACCCTATTTCTTCTCCAGGGACATGGCTGCAGGAGGAGCAAAGGGGATATTGCATTTTGGTGCTGCGGGAGTACAGGCATCGTGCACTTTGCTCCCTTTGGGTGGAAAGCAGGAGACTCGAGCAGTGTCTAAAGGTGGTGGTGCTCGGTGCCGTCAGAATGACCCCTGCATGGGTATCCAGTGGGACGGTGCCTTGGTGCCAGGCAGCCACTTGGTGACAAGGAACTGCTGCTGAAGACATTTATACATGGCTCTAAAACAGCTTTCCCGTCCTCCCTCGCGTCCCTTATTTTCTATAAGGAGACCACAATACACTGAATTATTAAACTAGGTTAGATCCGTCTCCTGACGTGCCCTCAGAGCAGCACTCTGCTGGGTGGGAAGACCAATGTCTTATATGGCATTTTCTCTTCTCTCTCCTCTCAGGTGTTTACAAAATATGGCAAATGCTACATGTTTAACTCAGGAGAAGAAGGACGGCCTCTTCTTACCACTGTTAAGGGTGGGACAGGCAATGGACTGGAAATCATGCTGGACATACAGCAGGATGAATATTTGCCAATATGGGGAGAAACAGGTAAGACCTTCTCTTTCTTCCTGCAAACATGCATGGACTTTGATTTGGAAGGATGGTATGGGCCCTTCTCCATTTCCTGTCCTCCCCATCCCCACTGAATGTGGGCATATTGGCACCAAAGAGCTGTCCCCTCTTTTGGGACACCAAGTAGGAGACCCATCCCTTGTCCTGGAGCTGGGGTGGCCACTTGCAGGAGACAAGTGGTGTGGTGTTTGCTTTGGATGCTCCAGCCATTCCCTCTTCCCCAAAAGAGTCTCTAGGAGGTTGCGTTCAAGGTGGGCATCCAGGTTACCTGTGTGTTCATCCTCCTCGGTGACATTTTTGGAACATCCATTGCCCTAATTCCTGTCTTTGCTTGGGTTAGTGGTGTCCTACAGGCTTTGCTCATGGCACTTAAAACACTTGGGTGGATGACATCCAAACTTTTCCAGTTCGGGCATCTTCTGTGGAGCCAACAGGCTGGACGTGAGCCCTTCTGTCCTGGTATGGTGGGAGGAAGGTGGTGTTTGGCAAGGCTGTGGCTGTAGTTTTTGCAAGCCTGCATTTCTGTTTTAAGCAAAACGTGCTAAGAAGATGTCAGAAAAATTGCCTCTGCTGGGCCTCCTGAGGAGGATGCCACTCTGTTTCCCTGGCAGTTGGTAGCAAGGCAGAACATTGCATTGGGATCTTTTCTGGACAAGGTTATCTCTGCTTATTTCCAGACCTTTGAGAAGGTAGAAGAGCAAAATACCGTTCGGGGACTTGCAGTACCGTTGCCCCTGCAAGGATTCGCCCCTTCTAGCACCCTTCATTTCTGTTCAGCAACAAAAGGGAGAGTTGAGTTGGTCACATTCGTTCAGAGTTTGTAATTTATTTGAGTGCTTTTTGCTTGTTATTATTTAAACATGTTCCCACAGTCCCATCAGTCGTTTAAAATTGCACAGGCTTTTGTAACAAAAAGATGTTTGCTGTACGGTTTTTAGCTAATACACCAAGGCAGCCCGACGAGGCTTGGCTGAGCGGCGGGAGATGGCGATTTTATCTAGGTGATTTGGAGTCCTCGTGTTGGTTTCAAACCCTGTCCTCTCAACGGTAAGACAAGCGCTTACTCAAAAGAGAGGTGGAAAATGAAGTGCAGCTTCCACCTTTGATGCTTTAGCATTTACTGCCTTGAGGGAGTCTCAGGGTGCAGGAAAAAACCTCATTAACCATCCCAGGATGAAGTGGTTTGGGACACAACTGTGTCACGAGTTGCACAGTTCTCACAGTAGGAACCCATCCAGAAATGTGTTGCCTTTTAGAGCTTTGCTTTTCTGCGCCAGGAAAGGTGGTTTAGTGTCGGCCGGGTAAACCAGACCCTTGTTTGGGTCCCAGACCCAGGAGACAAAAATCAAGAAGCAACTGGGGAAATAATTAAAAAAAAAAAAAAAATGGGGCAAGAGGCTGGTTTTCCATCACAGCAGTCTTCCAGTGAGGAATGTCCTGCAGACCCACTGTAGCATCCCCTACCTCTGTGTGGTAGGAGGTCTTCCAAGCTGCCTGTGCCATGGTGTTTGCTGGGACCTTCTGCTCCAGAAGCTCTTTTGGGGCAAGTTTCTAGTCCTGTGGGTTGCAGAGATGCTTGAAGATAAAATCAGGCTGTGGTTGTGGACTTGGAAACCTGAAGGAGAAGAGAAAAGGAACAGAAGTGCTTTATTATTATTATGATGGCTTTTTTAGCTTTTGAGGCCAGATTTCACTTTGTCATGCATGAAAGGGGACAATAGACCCCTATGAGTTCTTAGTGCCTGTCCAGGGGATTCTGCTTCCCCATGACCACCACTGTTAATCTCACAGAGATGTACCTTAAATTTGTGCATTTTGTAGACACCTCTCCTTATCCTTCTGAAGAGCAGAGGCATGCAGAAGTTTTCTGATCTTCTGTGGACTGGGTTGATGTTGTGTGGGCAGGATTGAGATAGCAAAGGAGGTCTTGACCTGACCATGAAATCCAGTGGGAGTTGAGGGATAGCTGTAAGTTGAACTCTTGGTTTGGTTAAAGGTTGTAGTGGGAGCTCCTGGGCTCATTGCGAGTGAATTTGCCTTGTGTTTGCAGCTCCAAATAGAACGGGGAGCTCTTTGAAGCTCCCAGAACATGAATCTTTGCCTATCAGCAAGAGACTTTTTCCTCCTCTGTGCTTGTACAGCGCCTTGTACAAGCTGTCTTCAATGTTTGTTGGGCCCTCTGGACACTACTGGAATAAAAATATTAACCGTAGTGGTTAATAGTTGCTGTTCCCATGGAAACACTTAGCTCTGCGCAGGTAAGTGAAGGAGCTGATGATTTCCAAATATTTGCATAATAATGTAAATGTGTTTGGAATTAAATCTCCTCCGCTGCTACCGCTGGGACTGTACAAAAGGTTTGGCACCAAGGCTGTGTGTGCAGCTCTTCAGAGGGAGCTTCAGCACGTGCTATGGAGAGGAAAGTGAGCGGACAGGGCACAAGCTTTTGCATTGCAGGGCCATGGTAGGTCTTCAAGTGGAAAATATAGGGACTCATTAAGCTGACGCCCTTGTTATCCTGATTTTAGATTATATCCCGGCTTGTTTTCTTCTTTCAATGCTGGGCTTTCTGCCTTTCCTTTTCCATCCCATCACTTCCAGCCTTTGTATTTCTGTAGCCCATTGTGGTGGCAGTGGCTCATATTTAGTGCAAAGAGTTTTCTTATAGGAAACAGCAAAGCCAAAAGCCCTCCAGACTCTGGTTCACTGCTCTGTCACCCAAGCATTGGACCATCCGAGCAGACCAGGGCAACACACATGGCCTTTCCCCTGCCTTGCCCTTGGTGCACCTTGAGGGCCACCACACCCACTGTCCTCCGCTTCCCAGATGCTGGAACTGATGGGACCATTGATGCTCTTTAGACAGTCCTGGTGCTGGTAAGCCAAGCAATTCAGCCAAAGTCCTCCTGTGTAGCCTCGTAGAGGCTTTGCTTTCGGCTCCCATCCGGAGGTGCTATCCAAGCCCGGTCTTGTGCAGCCATCAAGTCTTGTGCCATTAAAGCAGCCCGTCGTGCACATCAGCTGGCACGTGGACTCCAAAGCTTCATTCTGCTGCTGGAGATACCATGTCTTAACAAGTTGCTCATCTTAGGAAAATGCCCCTTTCACTTGGCTGTTTGCCTATGCAAGTGCATCATTTGAACATGTTAAATTTATGTGCAGTCTAATTTTGGAAGAGCATGCTGCACAGACTGCTTCCGTCTTGCCTTTCCCGTGCAAAGAAAGGGTATGTCAGATCATGAGGTAAATTAAGAAAAAAAAAATTGGTAGAAAGAATTGTCATTCTTTGTCTTCTAAATTGTTCACCTCTTGAATCTGTATTTTCAGGTGTTTTGCATTATTTGTGAGGGTACTAGATATAGAAAAACAAAAGGAAAATAATCTGCAGCTCTCAAGTTTCACATCACCCTTGCATTTTGCAGAGACATGTAATTCTTACAAGATCCATGATATCCCCATGGAAATCCCGATGTGAGCAAAATTTTTCAATTCCCTATGAAGGTGGAAATGCAAGATGGAAAATTTTATTGGGAGGGGCACGGGAAAAGCTTTGCAGTCCACAGTCTCAGAGCAATGTAGGTGAAGAGTCTCCCAAATTACACAGTTTCCCAACGTTGTCTTACAAGATGGGATTCGGAGGGTGTTGGTTTTATTGCGCTTTCTAGCAAAACTAGCATCAATGCAATCAAATATAGCAAAAGACTCTAATCTATAGCAGAGACTATTTGATTGGAAAGGGAATCCACTGCTGGTTAATCTTCCTGGAGTGGCCCAAGATGTTATATATTGACCTAATATACCAACGCAGTGAATTGGAAATCACTCAGGTCACAGCGCTGTAAATAAGAAATACAATCCAGTGTTCGGCGTTTGTGTTTCCAGAATTCTTTGATAAAGATGAACATTACATACCAATTAATCAAGTAACATGCTGAAAAAAAAGGGGGGGATGAGAAATAAATCAGCTATAAAATCTCACTAAAAAGAGCCATGAAATCTCTAAAGCTTGAGGATTCAATCCACTTAGGAGACTCTCATATAGTGTTGTGGGCTGCTACTATTTAAAGTTGATAAAAAGCAAGGGCAGGGAGCAAGACTTCTGATGTAGGTCACAGGGAGGAAACATCTAAAGTCTATTCCCTTGCGTGTCAGACCTATCTAAGACCACGTTGCTGTTTTTTGCTTCCCAGGAGGGTCTCTTAATGTCAGTCTGGACGTTGGGTGCTTAGTTTCCAGCTCCTGTTATCAAATGTTATCTGCAGCCTTCCAAAAGCACCCCAGGGCAGAAGCAGAGGGGCAGACTGGGGAGAGCCACATAAGCTCCCAGGTTTGCAGAGTCACTGTCCAAGGGCGATGGTGAGGTGAGCTGTCGTGCATCGACGCACGAGGTGCAGATGACTTCAGTGGCATCGAATTTCCACACTGCTGCTTTTCTTCTTAATTAAAGCCACTTTAATTGAGTTGATCTCTTTTTGCCTCCAAATTGAATGCAGATAAATTGAATTTAGCATGGCTTTAATACTGACTGGTGGCCTTCGCGCAGGCGCTGATGCTTTAGAAGTTGGGTCTGACTCATTTGTGCTGTTCTGCACAGGGCCGTTCTGGCCCTACTCATGTCTCTGGAGAGGATTCAGGCGGTGCCATCGCTGCCTGCATGTCCATGGGGACACAAGCTCATCGTGAGGACGGTGGTAAGGAGGCTCCTGCAGAGCACAGTGACAGGGCAGGCAGGAGCCTTGCTCCTTAGGCGCATGAAGAGCTTTGCTAGCTCGGATTTTAGAGAACGTTTCATGAGCACCGTGTTCTTTCTTTTCTGGTGGGAGAAGGTTAGCGGGGCTTTGCTGAGTGATCTGCTGCCTGCTCTTGCTTCTTTTATGGTCTGGAGCTGGGCTCCAACGCTTGCAAAATGTTTGGGGTGCCATGGGCATCCGTACAAGGGATTTGCGGCACAGTTCTCCCCATAAACTCCTTATAACTAAGAACGCTGCGCCCTCCTCACTGCTCCTAAGCCCTGATCCCTTTTGGGCTCCTGCGGCTGCAGCTCTGCAGAGGGGAGCGGGGTAACCCTGGGCAGGGGTACATGGGCGGTGGCCACTGCTGCCGCTTCTGAAAATTCATCCTGTCCAAATTTACTCGTCCTGGCATAGCTGCGGTGCGTTTCCATGGTTTCTCTCGCTTCCCTGCCTGCTAGGATTTCGTGCCAGGCAAAACAGATCTCAGCAGCTCTGAGATGCAGAGATGGAACCGCGCAGCACTGCTGCAGCACCTTTCCCACAAGTTTTTTTTAAAGGGCAGGTTGATGATTCAGCTCAAGGTTTGGCTATCGCCAGTTTCTCCAGGGGTGCCACGCCGGAGGACCTGCGCTACAGCCACACAGCCTCTGCGCTCCCCCCAGGCGCTCGCTTTGCAGCTGCAGAGAGGCCTGAAGCAGTCGCTGTGATTTACTTCTGCATATTAATACAATTAGCGGCTGCTCCTGATAAACTCAAGCGTACAAGAGATGTGATCTCAAGCATGTGGTGTCTGCCAGCGGGTGCCCGAGGCAGGTTGTCTTCTCCGTGCTCCTGGCTGCAAACCCCCAGGGCTCTACCATGGAGCCCATCCATTTCCATCACGGATTTACACCGTGGAAAGCTTCAACCCATGTCAAGCCCATCTGTACATAGGAAATATGCAGGAAAAGTCCTGGGAGTGGAAGCAGTGCTCAGCAGCAGCAGGTATAAAAGGGATTTTCCTTAAGATTTAAGGATCTTTCCTTAACCCTTCTTTTTTTCTGCTAGGGTCTGGAGTGCTGGTCTACTGTGGGCACGGTATAAAAGCAGAAGAAAAGTAAAGAGGGAAACATTCTCATAGCAGCAGAATTAGAAAATGCCAATAAATACTGCCAAGCAGCAGGTTTGCAAGCAGCCATGCAAATTTTATCGCATGTCTCTGCGTCTCGCATCCAAGACGTGAGGTGTCTTGGAAGCCAGAAATGCTAAGTGGCTTTAAAAAAGCTTAATTAGCCAAATGAATGGAAGGAGCCGTAACGAAGATCCTGTTGAGGATCGGTGCATGACTTGCAGTCTGAACAACCCCTGAATAGCACATTGCTCAAAGCTCACAGGGTCTTTGGGTTTTTCCTGCAACCTGATGTATCCTGCCAGTCCCCAGCATGCTAGCAGGGGGTACCCAGGGCCGAGGATACCCAGCCCTGCCATGCTCAGCACATCCCAAAAGTCCCAAAGTCAGGCTTTTGCAACCTCCTTTCCATTCCAGGGATGCTGCAAGCACACGTCCTCCATGTAGAGACATCCTTGGGGCATCCTTTCTCCAGATGAAACTTTGCATTTGCCTTGCGATCATTATTTCTCAATTTAATTTGGCTATCAATTTAATTGGACTATCAAAACAAGAAGTGTCAGGTGCAGATTTTGTGCATGAGCCCGTTCTGCTCCTGAGGCTCTGCTGGGCAATGCAGATGAGATTCGGTGGTGGGAAGGGCTTTGTCTTTTTTGGTAGGCTTAGACATTCAAAGAGATGAACATTAGCTTTAAAATAAGTGGCCTTGCACAGAAATAAATAGCTCAGCATGGCACAGGCCAGAGGGAGCCGCCGCTTTAGCATGCAGAAGCTCACTCGCCTCTGATGTTGGACGAGCTCGTCAAGAGGCAGCTTGACCTTTCAGAGGCTGCTTGATGTCACATTGAAGCGTCAAACGTGCCGCGTTGCGCCGTGTCTGGGACCTTTCCCTAATGAGAGCAAGAATTCATTCGATTAGCCAAGATTTCCTGCGGAGAAAAGGTCAACATTATTTCCATCTTTCGCGAGCCCTGGACAACCAGCGTGTCCACCAAATTAGATCTGCTACTAGGAATTAATTCCTGTTGCCAGAGGGAGCTTGTTGGTGAGGCAGGGTTTTGAGTCCAGGTGGTGTCATTAATGTTGTCACCTACCTGATGAACTCTAGCTTGAGGCTGATTGTCCTCCGGGGCTTCTCAACTTTATCGTGGTGCAGGAAAGAGCAAGTGTAACCATTGAAAAAGATGGGTTTTGGTGTTACAAAGCAGCAGGTACTGCTATTTCCGCGCACGACTCATATTATCTGGCGCTGATCCAGGCTCTGTTTGTCCCAAGGATTGATGTTGCTCAGTCGATGAGACTGGTGTTTCTGCACAGTGCACGTATTTCTCTGCACTGTGTCCTATATGCACCATCCTATACGGATCTGTAAATGCAGATATGGTCATTAGCAGGCACAGTAAGATGCCCCCAGTCGTACAGCGTTGTTAAACTGAGGGTTGTAAATACATATCAGTGACTTAATGAGAAAATCCTTGAAGGGATGCGGGCAGTTCAAAACCTTTTCTTTTTTCTCTTAAAAAAAAAAAAAAAAAGGAACCCAAAGTCAGGAAATTCATTTAAAGCAAAACTTAAGGAATAAAACCCAAAAGCCGGCTTTGGGAAATCTGGGAAAGCAGAGATAAGGTAGCTAAAGTCAGTGGATACACGTTACAAAGCTGGACTGCACAGCATTAAAATTAAATATGCATTTCATGCTGCTGCTTCTGTTTGAATCTTTGTGTCTGGCATGCGAAGTGAAGTGGCCTTAGCGGAGATGCAGAGACAGAGGTGGTGAGGTTTGGGTGCTGCTGGAGGACAGGCTTGGTCTCTGCTGTCCGCAGAGCTGGGAAGTTGCCTGCAAACATCCCTTTTATTTATTATATTTTGGGGGGCACTCAGTGTAACCTCAGCAAGGTTTCAGGAGCCTCTTTGGCTGCACCATTTTTTAATACAGATGAGTATTTCCCCCTCTCTGGTCTTGACTGTTCCCCAAATCTCTTGGTTTCCCTCCTGGAAAACAGAAAGCTCTGTGCATGCTAGTCGATCTCAAGGAGATGTCAGCAGAATTTGTGGCTTTGAACATAAAAGCATCTTGCAAGCGCTAATTAAATTTAATTCTGTTAATCTCTTTGGTGCAAGGATCATGGTTTTGCTCCAGGTTTGTCCAGCCCATAGCGACACAGGCTCTGGTAGACATTGGAGACCTCCCAGGCACTTCCAAAGGTGAATTGTGAACTGTGATAGCTCCCGAGCAGCGTATGGCTGTGCCGAGGATGATGTAGCGAGGGATGCTCCCTCCTGCAGGTTCTCTGGAAGCATTTTGCTTGAGTTCAGCTCAGGAAGCAGAGGCTGACGGTCTATCGTTAAGACATCTCCTTGCTTTGGCCACCTTCATTCCTCTTTCCTGTGATGCAGAGTACTTACATTGCATGAGCAAAACCAAAGAGCCCCTTGGGAAGAGCCCTGGCAGCAATTCCCAGCCTCATGCCCTGGCACCATGTGGGAGAGTATCCCATGCTGCTAGTTGAGGGTCTCCTGGGGCTTTTGGTGGCAGCTCCTTGCTTTGTCTCATCATTTTGGCATGTGGCAGCATCACCGAATTGCAAAGTCCTGTCAGGTACTGCTCTCTTCTTGCTCGTTCTATAGATAAAATAGCCAATGATCCATGTTAGTATCTCCACCTAACAACATGGTTGTTTCTGGGTTCACTCTATCTCATTGCAAAATTACGGAGCGCTCTAGGGAACTGCAGATGGCAAAGTGCATGTGGAGTACAGTCCTTGGATAGCTGCAGAGCAGTCAAAACTATCTCAGCAGAAGCAAAGAGTAAACGAGAAAGTGTGATTAGGTGTTGCAGAGTCTTTGGAGCTTACGCTCGCTCTCTCGGGGGAGCTTTGCTGCGCGAGCTCCGTCTTTTGCAGCAGTGTGACCCTTGGTGCCTGCTGCGTCATGAAGTCTTCTTCCATGCGGACTTACCTGCACCCGGATTAGGCTGTAGGACTTGAGCTGATTGAAAGGTGGAAAGACTCAAAGCTTTCTGTTTTAGAGGGTACGAAAGGGAGACTTGGTAAAAGTTGTCAGCTGTGGAGAGACCAAGCTAGGGAAAAAGGAACTAACAAGCCATGGTGGGTAGGCAAAGGACAAACAGACTTGGGGAACAGGATGCGTGCTAAATGCAGGTCTGGTGGTCTCCCCAGGACCCTTCAGGCTGTTGAAACAGGTCACCCGGTGCCTGAAAGGACCCCAGATCTTTCTTGTGGCATGTTTTGATGGTCTGCGTGACTTCCCTCGTTGGTGGATGAGGCCACATAGCAGTAAAGATGGACAGTGTGTGATGTGCAGAAGCTCCACTCCCTGGGACCTGATCATCTGGTGGGCATCTAGAGTCATCCCCACCATGCCCGCTGTGCACTTTGCTACCAAGCACGCTGAGAAACAGAGGAGCTTTGAGAAAGAGGACCAGGCGCCTGTTTTGTTTTATTGTTTGCATTATTTTTGTTGTTCTTATTACGTCCCCTACTACTGTTTAAGGGGAAGCTTATGAAGATTAGAGAGAGAAATGCCATCTGTGGCGCTTGGCTGAGTGACAAAATGCACAACATAACGTTACTCAAATATTTTGCAGAGCATGAAGAGCAGGGAAGGGAAGCGACCGCCTGCGTTGGGCAGCAGCACAGGTGCCACAGTTGGGAGGAGGAAGCTGAGGCTGAGCATTAGGAGCAATTTGCCGGCAGATGGTTGGGGTTGTGGATTAGCTCCAGCTTGGGAGTGGGCATAAATTGTTGGCATTTAGGCTGGGCGGCACATTTGCAGATGTCCCGTGGGGACTGATCCCACATTGGTCCATCTATGGAGCATGCCGGTGGAGATCATCCAACTCTGCTCTTGAGCATGTCTAAGTCATTGCTGAGCTGCAAGAAGTGGTGAGGACCAAGCAGGACTTTTTTCACTGTTGCCCAGACTTGCCTGTCTCTCAAAATACATATATATATAGGAGCATAAATCCTGAGACACTAATGAACAGCCCTGTCTAGATCCCAAATGTGACCTAGGCAGGTGAGGTGGATGTCTTGCTCCTAGAAGGAGCTTGTCAGAAGCTCCTAGAAGGAGCATTTCAGCCATGTTTGACCCCAGTCATTTTTTTTAAAAACTTTTTCGTGCATGGCAACTTTTTGTTCCACTTTGGGATGTTCTTCTGGTCACTGGTTTTGTATTCCTGGAATATCCTACAGAGTTAAAATTTCACTGTACTCTGATCAAAGGATAATGCTAAAACAGCAGAGTCTTCAGCTCTGCAGCACAAGACAGGTTAGAGCCAATTCTACTACCATTGAAAAACTGCAAAAAAAAAAAAAAATGTTTCTTTCATAGATACCCTAATCTAGGAGTTTCCTGTGGCCGAAGATCATATCAGATCATGTTCCCCTGGGAAAAATTGACACAAATTTTACTGTTATGCAGCAGTTGGTTATACTCTTGTCCCAGGAGCCAGGAACAGTTTATCTTCTGTGTCTCAGTGTAATGCCCTTCAGTATAGATATTTATTTCTATAACCGTGGTAATGGCCTCTCTGGATTATTTGCATGGAAGTTATATGGGCGTTCATAAATATTTCACCAGTAAAAACAATAATTAAGCATTATTACGGAGATAGAAATTAGCGCTGAGCTAATGAAAGCCACAAACTCAGAAAAGTGGGAGCGCTGAGATTCCCGGCTCCCCCGGCGCGTGGCTCTGCCGGAGCCGTGGGAGCTGGGCTGTAGATTTGGACAGGAGTGGAGCAAAGATCTGGGGATATGGATTTGGTCCCTGCACTGTCCCACGGCAAGTGTGGGAAAGCAGCCAGGGATGCTGCGGGAGCAGAGCCCGCCCTGCGCTGTTGCTGGATGAAAGATCAGATTGTTGCTCGAGACAAAACCTGGCGGAGGTTACCATAGCAGCACCCGCTCGCCTTTCCTCTCCCTTTCCCGAGCCGGCATTGCTGATGGTGCCACCGTGGAAGCACCGGGCACTCCTTGGCTCCCCGGAAGTATCGGGTGATGCAGGAGCCCTGGCTCCTCACGGGGTTATTGCAAAGCAGAAGTCCTGGAAGGACAGGATGATGGTTTTGTTGCTGGATGCCAATGGTTCTGGCAGACCCGTGGCCAAAGGGGCTGGCTCTGCTTTCTCATTCAATCTCAGCTCAGAGTTGGGTTTGTTGCGCGTTAAGCACTGGGATGGAGCAGATCTTTGAGGACCAGGGGGGATTCGGGAATTCCAAGAGTTGCCTTTTCTTAAACCTATCTTCCTAACCCTGACAGTCTGTTCCATGGCCAGGTCTCTGCCAAGTGTATTTGCTCTTTTGGTGGAAAAGCAGGGTGCAGAAAGGGAGGAAGGATTCACATTGCGCACAGAGATGATAGAAGTGCCAACCCCTCATCACCAGGCTGTTCTGCCTTCTTCGTAACTGCTGGAAGTCCTGGATAGCGGGAGCGGAGACAGTGCATGGGATCCTGCAGGTCTCCATAGGGTCAGTCATCTCACCTGGGGTGGGTGAACAAGTCATCTGGTAGAGATGTTTCTTTCAGCCTGCCGAATACACAGGAGGTCACCCATGCAGTTGTTGTGACATGGGGTCGGATGGAAAGTTTTGGGTACCTGGCTGTGCAGTGGCCACTCACAAGCGTTTTCCTGGCAGTGACAGATCTTTAGTCATGACAGCAAAGGTCACTGCTGGGGAGGAAGGAGGCACACGTGTTTTTAATGCCCACAGCATGGTTTTGTCTTTGTGATCTCTCTGACTGATCTCCAGTGGAGCTGATGGGTCTTCTTAATCCAAATGCTGACAGCACCTTGCTGGTGTTTGGCTCCGTGGAGAAGCCTGGGCTGGCAGTGCAGCTCTGCTTGTGTGCAGAAGTCGTCAGCTCCGGAGCTGCAACACCTGTGGGGACTGCACGTTCACAGCCGTGCATCCTCCCTCCTCCGTCTGCTGCCCCGCCTATGAGCAGGACATGCTTAACATTCACCCTGATGTATCACCTTCCTACAGCTTCCCAGCGGTTGTCATGGCTGAACATGCCTGTTCGTTCCTGTGCAACTCCTTGTCTCATCAGAGTTGATGGAAGCTCGTTGTGACTTACGTAGCCCTACCTACTCCCCACCTCCGATGACTTATATTCATCCTTCTGCACCAGCGAGGTGCCCTTCTTTATCTCTCCCAGGAGCTTTAGCTGGCTGTTTTCCCAATCTCACTTGATCAGGGTCTGGTGAGCAGAACTGTTTCAGATGAGGTTCACCACCCAAGATGCTCTTGGAAAGGAAAGCAAAATCCAAAGCTGGCTAGGAGGCTCCATGCTCATCAGCATCATCTCTCATCTCTGCATTTGTTCATGGATGAGCATGTGGGCTTGGGCAAAGAGCAAGGATACAAGTCTCAGACATTGGGAGTGGAGTCACCTCACCCACCACCACCCACCCAAGAGAGCCAGGCACCCCTGTGAGGGAGGGGATGAAGAATCACCTGTCTCTCACTGTGGACTCTGATGGGACACTGGTGACCAGCAGAGATTAGATGGTTAACTCCAAGATGGCAAAAATTTGGGAAGCAGAGCCCTCCACAGCCTGGCAAAATCCACCTCATCTTTTGAGGCTCCTGGCAGCTCTCACATTGGGTTCGCTCCATCCAGGTGCTCAACTTCACCATCTGCCCCATCACTGGTGCAGACATTCCCTCAACACACCGAACCTCTAAAGCAACCGTTGCCTTCACCCGTGTCCAGTTAAATCTCCAGGTTAGCACTGACTGATTTTTCTCTCTCTGTCCCCTCCGGCAAAATCCATCGCAGCACTGGAGCCCGCCACTCTTTCACTGCAGAGCCATGCTAGACATAATTTTCGTGGGTTATTTTTATCAGAGAAAATATTAGACTGCCTACTGCTATACACGATCTGTCTATGTGGCACTGACCTTGCGGGGGGTGTCACAATGCGAATATTTTATATATAACATTGTCTATAAGCGGCATTGGGACAGCTTGGTCTGCCCTTGCTGGCAGTACGGGAGAGAGCTGGTGGCTGGGTGGGCCTTGGCAAAAGATATAATAAATAAAGTAGCAAAGAGCTCCAGAGGCCTCTTCTCTTTGAGGCCCCAAACCCATTTGGCTGCAGGAATTATTAGGATGCTAATTTTTTAAGGAAAAAACATCAATCAACGGTGTCCAAACTTACAGGTGAACTTCATTGTGATTACAATGTCTGGTTAGAAGAGCAAAACCCTAAATCATCCCCAAATACCCCAGATCTCGTTTGCTGAAGTTCGTTTAGATGTGGGACCAAGGTTTAAATCCTCACCTCTGTAAGAGGCACCTAATGATTTTGAGTTTGTCTTGGTCTGTAATGGATAACACTTGGAAATCACCAAGTAATCCAGGAGCACGGGTAGCGTTTCCCTCACGGAGGTGATTAAAATATTTCTTTGCTTGAGTTGTTTTCCACTCTGAGAGATGGGCTAGTTCTCTCACTGCACTATGCAATCCTAAAATGTTCCTGAGGTGCATCCTTTTCCAGTCAAATGTTTCCTTAGTTGCTGCATACACTGAAGTGCTTGAAAATTGCATTGCTCAAAATGCTGGCATTTATCAGCGCTGCAAATTAAGTAGCTTTAACCATAGATGTGCATGCATTGGAGTCCAGGAAAAACTTCCAGCTGCCTGGGAATATCCAGGCACTAGCAGTATTGCTATTTAATTGTACTTCAATTTCAGAGTTTTCCACTGACTCCCAGCGTGTTGAGTTGGAGATTTGCTGCCGAAGAAGAAACTCCTCTCTGGGAAAGGAGGGAAAAGAAAATGAGGTCCCCAGAGCTGGGACCTGGCAGCCGAGTCCTTGTGCCTGGCGGAGATTCCTCACTTTGGGTTCAGGTAGCGTTTCCTGGAGCTAGTGAAAAGGGAAAGCGAGTTGCAAGAGGTCGTTATTGATCCTGTGGACTGGACACGGAGGCTGCATTGATGCCAAGGATGCTCTGCCTCGAGGGGCAGTGTCGGGGCAGGATGAAGCTCGTTGCCTCCATGCTCGTCCCCAAAAGTCCCCAGAGGGTCAGGGCGAATGGCGTGGGCACGGGGCTGGCTGGCAGCGTGTCCATCTGCTGCAGGGGCAGCAGCTCACAGGGAGCTGCTTCCATCTGGCTCCGCCAGGCACCGAAATTAGCAGCGGGTCTTGTGCTGTTGAATATTGCAAGGTGTTTTTGTGGCGAGGAGGATCCTGGTGGTGGGAGCAGCAGAGTGGCCACACAAGAAGCTCCTCCGGTGCCTTTAAACTGGGTTTCTTATTTCCTGTTATTCCTACTTTCTATATATATATTTATATTATTCTTGCTTCCTATATTATTATTCTTATTTCCTGCAGTGCCGGAAATAAGTGGGTTGTTTGTTTGGCCACTTTGTTAAAGCTTGAAAACAGGAGAAAAGCCAGGAGCTGAAATACTCGTCGTTGGATGCGAGACCGGTGACACTCGGTCTCTGCTTGGAGAGCCCCGCCAGATTCTTGTGCCCCGTCGATTATGTAACAGGCTTTTTAATAATACATGGGGAGACATATGGCCCCTCCGCTTTAGTATGCAGCTGCAATATGCTTAACTAAAAATAGCTGAGATGCTCAGTGTAGTTGGTTACAACACCTTCTGTTACTCAGTGAGTAATGAAACACGGCTGCATTTCGGAGGGAGCTCAGGAGAGTTGGAGCAGAGTAAAACGTGAGCCCAGGACCTGCCTTGGGGCAGTGGTGAGAGAGCTGCGACCGCTTACAGGGCCAATGCTTGCTAATTAAGTAAAAAATGCCCCAGTAAATGGTTTGTGGGTAATCAAGGAATAAATCACCTGTAGGAAGGCAGTTTGAAGTGGGAGTTCTTACTTGCTTATGTCCTGGTTCGCGTCCTGGAGTTGATGTCCTGTGGAAGCTCTTAGTTCAGTTTTAAAATGTAAATTCCCCAGGATCTTACACATGGTGAAGCACCCTAGTGTTTTGGGGCTGCAATGGCAGTTTTGGGGCCTGGAGACTACTGGGAGGAGAGGGAGGACACAAGCCACCAAGGGCATCCCGTGCCATCCTTGCTTAACTCTGCACTTGTGCACAAATCCCAGTTTCAGACTCTTGCTTTTTCTCGGGGGTGCAGGGAGAAGACTCTTCCCTGCTTTCTTCTTCCCTGCTTATTATTTTTTCTTGTTTCACATGAGCTCTTGGTGAAAAAAAAAAAAAATCCCTTCCCTGTTTCTCGTTGAAGGCAAGAGAAAACAACAAACAAGAAGTGTCATTTTGTGGTGACACTTCTCTAGAGCAGAGAAGCTCTTCCTCCCCCTTGTCAAAGCAATCGAGACTGGTAAGCAACCCTCAGTGCTTCTGTCACCGCCTTGAGCTCCAGGTTGTCTGCACCCTTCAGATACAAGATGAGTTCTTTGAAAGTATTCTTCTACTCTCAAAAAGCAGAGGGGAAAAAACTCAGGCATAACTCGATCTCTGTAGGAAAGGCTGCTCTCTCTCTTGGCTTTAAAACAAGAAGGAAGCTTTTAATGCCAGTAGCTCTTTCAGAGGCAGAGCAGTTGGCTTTGTTTTCGCCAAAGAGGTCTTCAAGCACAAAGAACCTGCTACTTGGTGTGATGGACTTTGCTTCCATACAGCGCTTTAAATGCTCTCCATGTTCATCAAAGCAAGGCTTGCTAGTAGACCTGAAACTGCCAGGGCAGTAGCGGGACCAGACTCTGCACAGTGGGACCAGACTTGACAGGTCGCTGGCGCTGGTCCCTGCCCGCTGTTGGTCCTCCCTTGCAGGTGAGGTTCGAGGAGCCAGGGCAGATAGACGCCAGGTGCTGAGTGCAGCAAGTGGGAACTGCGTGACCACGTGAGCAGCCATGGAGATGGAGTTTGACCCCTTCAAAGAGTGAGCCCTCGAGAGCTGGCCCTGGAAGGGAGAGCGTGAGCCAAGTTCATTTTTTCCCAGCTTCACCTCTAGTCCCCGTCTCCATCTAGGTCTAGGCTTTCTATTCTCCAAGCCTCAGCGTAGATGTGAAGAATCCTTCCCAGGAAGCAGCCAGTTAGGTTTTCCCCTCTGCCTTGATAGTCTTTTGGCTCTGTAGAGTCTTCCCAGCATAACTCAGTCCCATCCAGCTTCTCTGCTGCTCCTGTGCCATTGCTGGCCCTTGCTTTGCTGCTCCTCATGCTTAGTCCATAGTGCGGTAGGAAGCAGCTGGACCCCTCCATAGCACAGCCAGGTGAACCAGCCCGTGCTCTTCCAGGTGCCTGCTAGAAGACAGGCTCTGCGTTCCCCGGTCCACCTAGTCCAGCCGTTTCTGCAGCTCCTGCAGATTTAGTTGTCCGTCTTGAATGTGGTGGTGAGTCGATGACTCTCTGCAACCTCACCAGCCCCGCTGGACATCTAGCGCTTGGAGCATCCAAGGAAGCGTCATGGTTTTTCTCAGCAGCTGCTAGAGCTGGTGTTAGGACGTTTAATTTTTGTTCTGGCAGAAACAAGTCTTCCATGAATTCTCCCCAGACAGCAGCCAAAGCAAAGCCTGGAGCAGGAAAATAAACAGGACAAATTTTTAGATGCTATTTTTTTTTTTTTCTGTGGGGAAGTTGCATTGACTCATTTGTCTGTCAAACTGATGTTATCAAGCCAGCGTGAACCCTGCTGCGAATACCCTTATTTCAGCTTCGCTTAATTCTGTTACCAAGCAACTTCAACTAAAGCAAAATACGGCACTTACACAGAAATGAGAGCGTGCACATCGGAGAGGAACTGGTTTAACTGTAGTAAAACTAGTTTCAGTTTTCGTACATTTTTTTTCCTGTTGGGCTCTGCTGGCATGACTTTCCTATAGTTACGTTTCCATGGAGATTTCTTTTTATTTTCTTTTTCCATCTCTAAATTTCTGGCTGGGAAGAACATAAGAGGACTGTGATTTTGCCCAGGATTTCTGAACATGAATCGTCTGGTCCAAGCAGGGGCTCAGACCATCCTGAGTCCAGGGCACATCAGATGGGTGGCTCCAGATCCAGGCTGCACCACCTGTGTAATGAGCCCCATGTGCTCAGAGGATTCTGAGCTCAGCGCATGGGAGGAGAACGCAAGACTCCCAACTCAGCACTTGCTTCTGCAGAGCCCAGGAGAAAGATTATTGCCACAGTAAATCCTCAGGTCACCTTCTAATACACTCATGATGAGTGCCAATTGAAAAAAATATTATATATTTTGTTCACATTGAACTGTTTTGCTTTGTTTTTTGTATCTCTGAGCCAGCAGAGCTGGATATGACCATTCTTGCTATGAACAACCTGTGACTTGGGCTATGAATATCTTGGCCTCCCAATATATAAGTGCCCAGTACAGCTTCGGATGTTCATTGCGAAGGCAAAGTGGATCAGGCTGGACGGTGCGGGAAGCGTTTCTTATTTTAGTTTTGGCTCCTTGCATAGTTGTGGGGCTGAGCTGCATAGCCTGCACCCACATGTGGTAGCTGGAATTTTATTAGGGTTTCCTAGCGAGGCTGCTAAAGCTGTGAGGACTCAAAACAGAAAGTTGTGGGGTTTGCTACACGCTCTGCAACCGGCTTGAAGCACAGGCTGAATTAATCCCCAGTTTGATTAATGCCACCGTAATCCCGCAGATAAAAAGCGCAACTCGGGATTTGTTCAGAAACACTGGTGTGTGCACGGTAATGTGTATTAATGTATTTAAAAAATACAGTCATTGGGAGTTTTCCCTCTGTCCTCAGCACTGAAAGAAGGTCTGTGCCTGGTCTTCCCAAAATGATGGAATTAGTTTAAAAACCACGCCATACTAACTGAAAGCCTGAATAGATTTTATTTTAGAAGGTTTTCTGGCTCCTGAGTCTGCGGTTCCCAGGTTGAAGTATTTTCAGGGAGGTTTTTTACCCTTTAATTGATGATTGAAGAAAAAAAAAAAAAAAAAAGACAAGCTTAAAGGAACATCCGTGAAAGCGTAGTCTGGCACTTAGAAAGCAAATATTTAAGATACACCAATGCTCTCCGCTGGCACTGCGGAGCTTGAAAGCATTTAGGATGCAGTTAAGAAGGAGCAGCCCAGGCATGTTGTGTCAAAGGGTTTTGTAGTTGCGCGTTTCATTTTTGCCATCCTAATGCAAATTAGTTATAGCAAAATAATTTTTAGAAGCGACAGTTTTTCAAAGGCAGCTTCATACTTAGGGTTTTGAGTTCTCATGCGTTACTTGCTGCAGGAGCAATGAAAGCTTTATAGCTTTTGGCTGCATTTCTGAAGATGCTGCATATTTTGTTCTTCTTGGTATTATTGATTATGAAAATTAATAACTTTATTTTCTAAAAGCAGAGGGGTTTTTTTGGGGGGGGCGTTTCTACAGTGTGAAAAAATCCATTCACCTACCCATCCTTGATTACTTGCAGTTACATGCCAGGGCTTTCTATTTCAGATTATAAGCCCTGTCTGTTTTAAGGCCCTTGCAGATATTTGCAAATCATGTTGCTGAATGTACAGTGGTGTACACACAAAAATCCACAAATATGCAAAGCACTTTGTGGGAAATATATGGATTTAGCTTGGAGATGGATAGACCCGAGGAAGTGCAGTGTGAGGCCAGTGCAGCGACAGGCAGAATAACTTGGGCCTAAAAATGCTTCAACAAAAACAGTTCCTGTTTTCCGACAAGTTAGACAAAATGCAAGCTTTCTGCTGAAGCTTGTAATTACGGAAGGAAGCATATGGTAGCTCCGTGGAAGTGTTGGAAAGGGGTCAACACCAGGCAGAGCTATTGGGCTGTTTAGCATTGGTGCAAGTGGGTGTTACGTGGAAATAACAGGGTAGGATTTGACACTGGAGAGCTGGTAGGAGGTCCCGCCTACTCCGGGTGGCCATAAGGTTGGATGAGGACACAGAGCTCGTGGGGGCTCTTCATTTCCAAAGGTTGCAGGAGGAAATTCTCTGTGCATCTAGCATTGAAATATTTTGGGGGCCAGCGCAGGAGAACTGTTGGCAGGAAGGTGACCCTCAATTGAGACACCACAAGGAGCTCAGATGAGGTTGGGCAATGCTGATCTCGAATAGACAGCAGGAGATGGCATATTCATGTCTTTCTGCCATCTCTTGGAAGGAGAGGAGACAAAGCAAGGCAAAGACACACAAAGCTTTTGTTGTGGTGAGCTCTGGAGAGTCCTCACAGTGCGGTCGTGATCCTCGTGGTGACAGGAGGGTGGTGAGGAGGGATTCAGATTGACATCCTTGAACCCTGAGCAGAAGCAGAGCCTGGCAGTTTTCTCCAAGGATGGTCTTGGTCAATGCCAATGCTCTGGGAGGCTTTGCTGAAATGCCCCATCCATGTGGGAATTCAGCCCCCTCTGGTCTTCTGCTCCTGCTCACACAAAGCTACCGTGAGAAGTCCAGGTTGAAAGCCACACAAATCCCTCTCTGTGCTAGTGCTACAGCCAGATGGGATTCAGAGGAGGTCCCTGCATGTGCTCCAGCACCTACATGACACCACAAGCGATAACAATGCAGCTGGTCAGCAATCGTGGTCTTGTCTAGATACCAAAAGTCCTTTAGTCCAGATGATGAGCAACTATGTGATTGCCTTATGAGGCACGTGTGTGGCATCGACAGACGAGTGCTAGCCCCAAAGACGTCAATCAGCGTGAGTCTGTATTCAGGAGCTGAGCTTTGCCGATCGATAACATCTCCAACTAGTTCAAAATCCAGCTGCAGACAGCTGGAGCTCGGCCTCTGCCGAGCACAGAGAATTGTCCAGCACGCCAGGTTTTAGCCAAATTATTCAGAGCCCAGGGAGGTTAACTGTTTTAATAAATCCTATTTAGCTCCAAGTTGTTTTCTCTGCCAGAGAGAGAAAAGCCTTCAAAAGGTTAAACATTAATAGCCTGCTCCAGCTGCTCTTTATGCAAAGGCTGCAGAGATAAAATGCCCAAGACTCGGAGGGGCAGCCACTCAATGCGATGCTCCAATCGCAGCGTCTGAAGGTGCAAATAGCCAGCCCTCCCGTAATCCCATATGCGTCCTCGAGTTTGTTGGTGAGACAGCAGCAGCAATGCTAAAGAGGGAAAGGTTATGTACCCCTATTGCATGAAGATGCCTGTGTGCTAGATGAGCCCAAAGTGCTCTCCTCACACACTTGGGGCTGATTTGCATGCTATTAACTCTGCCTCCAGAAAGTCTCCTGTAGGTTAGTTTTAGCCTCTCGTGGAAGAGAATGTCTGACCTGGAGCTACTTTATATTCAGCGCAAACTCATGATGTGGAAAGGGGCAGCTATCTCGCATCAGCCAAAGTGAGGAAACTTGTAACAAATGTGACTATGTGTCAAGACCATGAACTCCTAACAGCCTTTGGCCAACTTGGAACAACTCGGGCTGCTGAATATGTGGACATCTATGAAGATTACATACTTTTCTTCTTTGACGTCTTTCCGACTTTTTCTTGCACATGCCTCGGGCACAGTTAGTGCCAGAAGTGCAACTGCAGAGAGCAGGCTCCAGGTGCATCCATCTGTTGGTTGTTGGAGACCTTACAGATTCTAGGAACTTCTCTCTTTGGGGGAAGGAGTTTGGTTTTTTAGTAAAATGCATTTAAGATTCTGAAGGTAAAAAAAATATATATATCAGCTAGAAAATAGATACCACTTCCTGCTTGCTCCATCTTGGAATACAGACCAAGTCGAAAGTGCAGATCTTGGAGTTACTCGACAGGATATGGGGAGAGAAGTTAAAATGCGACCCTGCAGTCGAGTGCAATCCCACCTACAGCCAGCTGTGACGTGAACAGCCCGTGCTGTGGCGGTCCTCTCGTCCTTCTCCTACTTGGCTAACCTGCTGCCCTCTTCTTCCAGAGGAGACGACATTCGAGGCTGGAGTCAAAGTTCAGATCCACAGCCAGGCCGAGCCACCGTTCGTCCAAGAGCTTGGCTTCGGCGTGGCCCCTGGTTTCCAGACCTTTGTCGCTACCCAAGAGCAAAGGGTAAGTGCCTGATTTCATTTTCCTACCTAAAGCCCTCTGACGGGTCCATATGTTCGGCCACTTCTCTGGGAGGACGCCCCTTGAGAAGAGTTTGATGTTTACAACTTTTTGTTGTTTCTCAGACACCCTTTGCTTCAAATAGCTTCTCCAGTAGACTAGCTTGATTTGGACAAGGACAGGTTTTACTGCGTTCCTTCCCTTTTGTTGCCCAGCATTGTCATAGCTTTGATCGGAGAAGGGTGTTCATCCCTCGTAATGACCTTGGCATGCTTTTTTATTGCTACATAAAGCAATAAAAGCTATGGCAGTAGCAAAATGCGTTGGGTACTTTCCAATGTCACGAAAGGAGGCTTTCAGTCAAAAGAATCCCATACTCAAGAGACAAAAACATGTTCAGAGGAGAGCATTTCATTAGGTAAATCAGCTTGAATCCTTTCTGATAACACAGAAATACTCGTATTATTTATTCCCACCAGGAGTAGGAAGTTCATTTCTCCTCACGCAACGCTCTCCTGTCATCCCAACGGCGACACGTTGGCAGAGATGGATGTGATGAGACATGGTGTTGTTAAACCCAAATACTTGTTAGGAGTTTTGAAAACCAGCCAGCAGAATAAATCCCTTTCTCAGCTTGGTCCCAGCACTGGCATTCATAGCCTTCCTGCCTCGTTTCATCTCTCATTTTC
Organism: Nothocercus julius; assembly: GCA_013398735.1. Lineage (NCBI taxonomy): Eukaryota > Metazoa > Chordata > Aves > Tinamiformes > Tinamidae > Nothocercus > Nothocercus julius. The sequence continues at coordinate 107,295 of VZSV01000245.1, read as the reverse complement.
CTCCATGCTTCTGCTTTCACCCTCAAATGAGACATGAATCAAATTCCGGAAACAACAGGAGCTGTTTGAGGGTTTGCTCTGATTAAATCTCAATGGGGAATCAGAGCTGCAGTAGTTGTATTTTGGCTTAGAACAGCAATTTACCACCAAATGTATCTTGCAGCCAAGGTGTCTCTCCAGGGACCCTGGTACCAAAATGCACCTGGAGAAGGTGTATTTCAGTGGGCGTGGATGCAGAGCCTCTCTTCTCAATAAGGGTGCACACAGGTGTAACCGTGCGGGAGATTACCAATAGTGTGGGCTCCAAGTAGGCGAGCGCCAGGTGGAAGCATCTCAGTTTAAGCCAGGAAAGGTTTTTCTGTTGTCAGTCTGTATCACGTGGGAAGTCCGTTGGGTTACAGAAAATGAGCAGCTTTCTTGGAGCACACAGCACTCATTTTGAGCATAACACCTTAGTAACAGGGAAGGTAGAAGACTCTTTGGGGGCCGAGGCAACAGCTGCTGAAGTACAAAGCAGCTGCTCTCTCCTTGACACGTGATCCGCTGCCAACCCCAGCCTTGTAGGGGCTCGAGCTCCTCAAGCCTGTCCTCTCACAGGGCGATGCATTGAGGCCACCTCACTGCCCAGGTAGAACTTGCTGGATGGTCATAAGAGGTGAGATTGAGACGGGGGGATATTTGCTTCCTGCGTGTCCTTGTGACTGGGATCTCTCTGCCTTGAATGCGCTGCCCGACAAAGGTGGAGATGAAGCCCCTCCTTGGTGCCCCGGGGCAGTGATTCAGCCATCTCAGCTCCACGCTGGACCACTACCCTCAGGGAAGGGCTTCGTGCTTGGAAAGGTGATGGACCAGACATTGCTGTAGGTTGTCCAAGGTGCATGTTGCCAGCAAGAAAGCTATGGTGCCCAAGTGGTTGCCCATGGGTTCAGGAGACCCGTGTTTGGGTGGATTCTCTGCCCCAGGGTCAACCAGTGGAGAAAGCAGCTAAGTTAAGCTTCAGCCCTGACCATTGGGGAGCATTTTAAGGTTAATATTCATCTGGACTTCAACGGCTCTTGGGCCTTTCTCTGCCCTTCCCTAACACACAATTGCACATGAAGGGCTGCATTTCCCAAGAGAAGCATGAGAATTTCCACCTAAGACAACTCATTAGGGAAATAAGAGGAGCGATGGTGTAATTGTTCAGAATTGTCCCAAGTCTTGGAAACCATCCAGCCATGGGTAGTTTCTAATCCACGCCTGTTCACTAGAGCAACCTGGCCTAAAGAAATTGTCTCTTTACCATACTCTAATTGAAAACCCAGTGGTTAGTTTTTGCACTGCATTGATGGAGGACCAAGAAATGTGTGCCCACACTCAGGGAAGAGGGGATCCATTGCCACCGTGTTGGGCACTTCATCCCCTTTCTCAACTTCCAGAACAGACATTTTGGATTCAGGCATCCAATTTATTCCTTAAAAAATACTAAATCTACAGGGCTGGGATTGCAACATGCTGTTCCTGCAATGAGCTGGGGTGAAACTCTACAAACCCTCTGATCACCGCTTAGAGGACCTAGTCCAGCACGTAGCCATTTACTGGAGCCCTAAACCAGGTGCTTTATATCACTATTAAGCACAAATGAAACTATCCTCTGTCCAGAGCAGGCTAGAAATCTTCAGCTAAAGACAAGGTCATTTCCCTTCCCTCAGCACAGAGGAGCCTATCTATTAGTTATAAGCACTTTTTCCTGCTCAGCTTCAAAAAAAATAGATGTGGAATCAGCCAGACTTGTCTCGACGTGACGGCGATAGCTTCAAGAAACAAGCTTTGAGCTGAAGGATATTTATTTGTGGCTAGGTCAGAGGTTCTTGCTTTATTTCTAGCTCGGTTGCTACTCCTTGCTGCCTCTGGCAAATCTATCCTTTCGCCCCCGTCCCTACAGTATGGGAATAAGATCAGATTCAGTTCCTGCTAATTAATTCCCTATCCTGCTTCATTTAGACCTCCTAACTGATGCCTCCAGTTGGTCCCACCAGTGGGGACCCAACCACTTCTCTCTGGTGGCAGCTTCTTGCTGCTATCTGCAGGTATTTTGCTCTTGTATCTGCTCCCTTTCCCTGTCTCAGATGCTCCCTGTTCCACCAGCATGTTAGAGAAGATGAAAAGCGCACTAAAATGCTAAATTGGCAATTTCTGCTGATTTGGCAATAAAACTTTAAGAGGTTTCAATTAAGCAACAGGTTCGAAGACAGAGCAATATTGCTTAATAGGGCGAGAGTTCTCCCGGTACTGCCACGCTGGGGATGCCACAACCCACTTTCCCCCAACCTGTATCCGAATTATGCAGGTAGGGTGCAGCAAGACGGATGAAAACGGCTCCCTGTCTCCTCCGGGGATGTCCTTTCTCCCACTGTCCTCCGGAGGGCACGTGTGGCCATGTCTAGTGGCCAAGCAGTGGGGAATTTGACTACAGAATCTTATGATTACAGATGACACAGCACAGGGGAAGCAACAGGTTTTTGAAGCCGTGATTGCAATGGAGGCTGCAGGAAACAGACCTTGATGAGCCCCTTGGAGAGAGCAGAGTTCATCGACTTGCTCAAAGAAGGCCGAATCTAGCCAAGTTGAGCCCCAGAGGATTTGTCTGTATGATCTTGCCTGCAAGAGAGAAAAAAATACAGATTTGCCCATTAAACTTGCTCACAAACTACCCGGATGGCAGCATTTCTACTGAAAAAAATGATGGGCAGAGAAGCTCCCAGATTCCTGGCACCTCCGTGCAGCTCCGCGGCACTGTTTCTCAGGCACGCGAGATGCTTTTCCACATGGCCTCGGCATTTCTGATTTTTTTTCTACCCCAGAGATGGATGGCAGGCAGCTCCTGCCCAAATATCCATGTGGGGAATATCTGCCCTGTGTTGCAAATTGTAAGAACAAGGCATGGAGATGAAAACGGGCGGCACTAAGGCTTCTATCTTGCACCTCAACAGGCTCTACTTCATAGCCAGGAGCTTCACCGGGGAAATTTCCTTTGGAAAAGCAATAGTTTGAGCTTTCCTGAAGCCTACTTGCAAAGCCGTCCCCACCAGACACAAGGTGCTTTTCTCCAAAACAAGGAGAGCCCTTAGACTATAGAGCACGAAAACCTCCATGGGCATTCAGTGCATGAAGAGGCTTTACCTGCTCCTAAATATGAGCGACCCAGACAATGATGGGGAAGGCAAGAGCATGAAAGAGACCACGCTGTCCATGCTTGCATGTGCCGTATGTTCGGGATGCCAGGAAAATGGGCATTGCAAGAGTTGTGCTCGCAAGAGAGCTGATCCCATCAGAGATGGTGATGTATTATTCTCCCCTTTATCATGCAATGTGCAACATATGGGCCCCTTTCTCCGTTGTGGATGACTAAATGATGGCAGCTGGTGCTCTGTTATGTTGCAAGTGCCGAGCAAATGAGAAAAGATCCCCTTCAAACAGTGTTTTGCTGCTGCTGTAAAAACGCTCCCGATGCTTTCATTCAAAGGTGCTGCTTTGCTAAATTCCCCAAATCATCCCATTTAGTGCCAGCTCTGCTTCTTGGAGGATGCGGAGATGGCCAGGAATTGCTTTATTTTTTCTTTCTTTTTAATCTCGCGGCTGTTTTGCTGCAGATGGGATCCTTCCATCACCATCTGCAGCCCTGCATATGCCGGGGATATCGCCTGCTTTTCTGACGGTGTCCACGGAGCACAGGGATGGCGCAGTCGCAGCCAGAGCAGCAACACACATTGCACAGATTTTAGGAGTTCCCTGATCAACACGCCGGAATTTGCAGCTCTTGGGGAACAGCCCATGGCACCCAAGGGAGATGCTAGATCCGGGCAGGAGCACCTTGGGCAGACCCATACAGGCATGTGCAAGATGTTATTTCTTTGTACATGTGCTCGTCCAGAATTGGCTGTTCTCTGCTTTTCAAGATGATGGTGAAAGTTGGAGAACCAGGGGTGGGTTCACCACTGCATTGAGACCCGCCACCATCACATTAGAGTACGCAGGAGCTGAGCCCTTCTAGGGTATCCTGAGGCTTGTGCAAGGAAAGACTTTGACCTGTCTTCTTGTCATGGCGAGGGTGTGTGGCTCATCTAGAGGATGGGCCATCCTGGTCCATGTGCTGGCAATGGGTCACTCCTCGAAGTTCTTTTGGGGGACCGGGCTAAGAGGGACCAGGAGTTAGAGAGCTTATCTAGCCCTCCGGGGCAGGTGCACCTTCACCAATGCTTGGCAGCTGCAGTTGGGGATGACTCCCGTCCTCACTATGAGACCTTGCCAGCCTCCCATCTTTATCTCACTGGCTGTAATTTCGGTCCATTATGGGTTCCTGGCTCCTGAGTGATTCACAAGTGAAAGCCAAAGGGAGTTTGCCCAGTGCTCCGGCCTTGCAAGCTGGTGCACAGCGTGAGCATCTCTGCGCAGGGCGCTTGGAACACCCTGTGGTCTTCAACGGCTGCTTTGAAGACCCGTCATTATGTGCCCCTGGGGACATGCTCATGCCAGAAACCTAAAGCAGAGCTTTCCAGATAGCTCCCGGCACTGGAGTTTTGTCAAAATTACGCCAGGTCCATGCCCAAAGTTTTCGTGGGGTGGTGGTTCATTCAACGTGCCTTCACTTTGCCTTGTCGCTTCCTTCCTCCCTTTCCCACACAGCTCCCAAAGAGACCCAGGCAGCCCAGCAGCAGCACCGCAGAGCCTTGTCAGTAGGTCCCGGGCTCACAGTCCATCACCGTATGTTTAAGTGTTTGTTTTAGAGTGAGATTAATGTTACCACATTTTTAAAGGGATGTTTTTGTTACACCAACCTGCTTTGCCATGGAGAATTGTTCTGTGTTTGGAGCAAAGCAGGGCAATTTGGATGTGGCTCTAAAACACGAAGGAGGAGGGGTTAGGGAATGAGCCATAGTCCTGTTCTCTGTTCTCTAGCAAAGAGTATTGCAGAGCATTTAACAAAGATAAAAAGAAATGTGAAAGGCTGCCAGGCTGCAGACAGAAGGGAAACAAGGCAACTTTTGGCTGGGGGGCCAGAAGGCAACTATTTTTCCTCCAGGATATTTTGGGCTCTGAATGAGGTGGTTTCTGTGGTTGATGTCGGAGTTTTGCTTTTCTCATCTTTGTGTTTGCGCTCTGAGGTGTTAAATAAAGTGGTAATAGCAGCAGAAGGGCTTGCATTGCATTAGCACTGAACACACCGGGTTATGAGCCAGGACTTCTCCGTGTGTGTTGCTGTGCAAGTGCTGGGGAGCAAAGCAGAGCTTCATCCTCGTCGCGTGCCAGGAGGGCTGGTAACCTCTAGCAGCTCCAATTGCTGCTCTGGGGGCTGCTCGTGAGCCAGGAAAGGGCCACAACTGAATCTTCTCCCTCCTCGGAGCGTGCAGGGAGATCCCGCTCTGCAGACCTGCTCCCACCACGGCACCCTTCTGCGCCAACCCATTCTTGGTCCTTTCCCTTCGCCTCCTGATTCCCTGAAGGTTTAAATCGGGTGCATTCATTCCCCCTGGCTAAAGCAGCAGAGAAGGGAACGTGGTGGTTTCGCTCACGCTGTCCCCCCATCTGCTCACTGGAGATTTCTGCCCGGAGATCAAAACAAGCAGGGGCAGGATCTTACTGATGGAATTCCAAAGATGTCAGAGTGCAAGGAGGACCCGAAGGGGCAGCTGGAGAGCTGCGGAGGTTCCTCACTGCCCAAACTGGCCCGTCCCTGGGATCCGTAACACGCTGCTCTCCCCTCTCTTGCAGCTGACGTACCTGCCTCCGCCGTGGGGTGAATGCCGCTCGTCGGATATGGGCTTAGACTTCTTTCCTGTTTACAGCATCACAGCTTGCAGGATCGACTGCGAGACCCGGTATATCGTGGAGAACTGCAACTGCAAAATGGTTCACATGCCAGGTCAGCGCGCAAGGAGGGCAGCGGTCATCCCGAATGGGGGCATTAGCGCATGACAGGCTGGTCTGGGGGATTTCTAGCAGAATAATTTTTCTCTATTAGCAACCTCACGACTGGCTTCATGGCAGGGGACGAGCGCTTGCTCAGAGGTGGTTAAACCCATGTCCAGAGTAGGCTGAGACAGATGTGGAATAAATTGCACTTGCTCCTGAATAAGGGTGCACGCAGGGAGCTTGCAAGCGTAGCGATTTCAGCAAGATTTTCCAATTAAACGCACTTGGGCAGCCTCCAGGGCAAGACGGCAGCCAGCTGGACTGAAAGAGCCCTGATGCTTTTCAGGAGCAGAAGGGTGAGCCCCGGGGCCTCTGCCTGCACTTGTGGGGCTGGATTTCTGCAGCATCGTCAAACTGGAGCCTCGCAGATCCCACAGAAGACAGCAAGCAGGGGTCAGGGATACAAGGAGCTGGGAATAACTGTGTTTCCGTCCCATAAAGAGGGACAGCACTTAATAACCTTAGCAAAGTGCTCTCAAAGAGCATCCAAGGCTGCACCTTGCCCAGCACCAGGTAGAAGGATGTGGGTCTGAGCTAGGGAGGAGCAGCAGGATTAACCTAGTGCTGCACATCCCTCATGGACCTCCTGGACCTTGGCCCCATCTTTGACAGGGGGCTGCTTTGTGTAGGTGACCGTAGAGGTTGTCCCTTGCGGTGCCCTGGTGGCTAGTCCAGCTGATGGATGTTCCCTTTCTGTGCAGGGGATGCTCCTTTCTGTACTCCGGAGCAGTATAAGGAGTGTGCAGAGCCAGCACTTGGTGAGTACTAGGAGGTGTCCCAGGGTGCTGGGGACCACGGGTCCATTTTGGAGAGGCTTCCAGCAACCCATCTCCTCCAGGCCAGCAAGACTGCGTTAATCCAGGGCAGCTACGGCCCAGCGGTGCGTTTTACTGAGACCCTGGGCTTGGGCGGGGTAGACCTGTTCTGGGATTGCGTTTAGGACACCTAGAGGAATCAGAGCCATGCAAAAGGGTGGCACCTTATCAGCACGGGATGATCTACAGTCACAGCCTGTCCCCCAGCCACTGCTGGTAACAGTCCAGCCACCAGCAAGGGCCCCTCTACAAACTGGTAGAAACGGCCATGCAGTAAAGATAGAGATGAATCATAGAATCATAGAATGCTTAAGGTTGGAAGGGACCTCTAGAGATCATCTAGTCCAGCCCCCCTGCACACGCAGGGTCACCTACAGCAGGTGGCTCAGGACTGCATCCAAGCAGGTTTGGAAGATCTCCAGAGAAGGAGACTCCACAACCTCCCTGGGCAGCCTGTTCCAGGGCTCTGTCACCCTCACTGTTAAGAATTTTTTCCTAAAGTTCCTGTGGAACTTTTGGTGCTTCAGTTTGTGGCCGTTTCCTCTAGTTCTGTCAGTGGCCACCACTGAAAAGAGGCCTGGGACTAGATGAAGAGCGTGGGACTGGATTTTCTGCAGCTCTTGGCGTCTGCAGTCTGGCAGCTTGGCCCTTCTCTGGGCAGCAGGACCTTCCAGCTCCACTGTGTGTCTGAGCAACTCCTTAAGATCTACCTCTGTTACCCTCTCTAGGTTTGCTTGCTGAAAAGGACAGCAATTACTGTATCTGCAGGACACCCTGTAACCTAACCAGGTACAACAAAGAGCTCTCCATGGTCAAGATCCCCAGCAAGACTTCAGCCAAGTACCTGGAGAAGAAGTTCAACAAGTCAGAAAAATATATCTCGTGAGTGTCGCAGAAAACAGGTCTTCTTTGCTGTATGGGAGGGAAGGTGTCTCTAAGGTGTCATTGGCCTTAGCAGCAGTGCTTATTCCACACTGAGAATCCTTTGGGCACCTGCTGGTATCTAGAAAGCAAGGGCCAATACTCAGGCCCTGGGCAGAGGTTCTGGGGAGAAGTTCTCCAGCTTGGGCTAAGGTGGTGGCTGCCTAATGGTACCTTCTGGCCTTGGTCTCCTGAAGATCCAAATGCCTGTGGGTTGCTGAGGTCAACACAAAGAGAGCAGTCAGGACAGGGAGAGGAGTAAAGGCCAACAAGTCCCTATTTTTCCTGTCCCAAAGCTGTTACCCTGTTTCTACAGAGAGAATATTCTTGTGCTGGACATATTTTTTGAAGCACTCAACTATGAGACAATTGAGCAGAAGAAAGCCTATGAAGTGGCAGCCTTACTTGGTAAGGAGAGACTGAGTATCCGTCTGTCATCTTTCACGTGCTTCAAATCCATCTCGCAGCACTCACGGGACTTGCCCACGTCTCCTGGTGTCCATCCCACATCATGGCTCATGGTGGCTGTTTAGCAGGGCCTGGGGACTCTGTTGCCCCTCTCCATCCCTCTCCAGTTCCCCTCTTTGGCAGTCCTGGCCTTTTCCTAGGCTCCATGGGACTTTAACTAATTCTTCCATGGCATCTTCTTCCTTCCCCCACCTTCTCTCCTTCCGTCTTTGGGAATGGTTGGGGATTCCTGGGATGAAAGCAGCTGTCTGCTGGTGACAGATGGCTTCTTCCGATGCCAACACGCGCATTACAGCACCAGCACATCCTCATTAGGCTCCGTTACGATGGCTTCGTCAGCGGGAGAAACAGCCATCGATCTGCCTGGCACTGGCTGCATCGTCCCCGCTGGGACGCACGTCCCAGGGCACGCGGAGCTGGACCGCGGTGGGTGGACGGACGCGTGCGCTAGCGGAGCCGAGCCGTCACCTTCAGTCCAGGCTGGCGCTCAGGCTCACGAGAAATACGTGGTCAACTTTTCCAGGCTCTGTTTTCATCCCCTTCTCTCTCCTAGGTGACATTGGAGGCCAGATGGGACTATTTATCGGTGCTAGTATCCTCACTATACTAGAGCTCTTCGATTATATATATGAGGTAAGAGCCCCACTCCACCTGTCCAAGGCCCTTTTCCCAAGAGGCTGCCTGCTCTATCCAGCTGCTCCACAGCTCACATCCCTTAGGCTTGGCCAGTTCCCACATTTCTTTGCCCTCTGATATATTCCCCTGCACCTTGCGCCGAAGGTGTGAGAAAGGCCAGTGGGGTGCTCATTTTGGAGAGGGATGCAGGGAGAAAATTCACTTTCCCCGTCTCCAGCAAAGTCCATCGCCACCACCGCATGCCGCGTGGGCTTCTGCCAGTCCAATGCATTGCTGTGTGCTTTGCTCGCGGAACAAAGCCATCATTTTAGTACTTTCAATAAGCCATTTTTCTATGCTATCCTCAGGGTTAGCTCCCAGCAGTTGCATCCGTGCATGTCTGAGCAGCTAAACTGGGTGGGTGTAGAAGGACTCGCGGCAACAAACTCGCTGGAGCGTCTTGAAAACCTCTTAAATGCCGTCGGAGTCGCTTTAACATTGCAAGGCGGCTGCTCACCACCGCAGTCCCTTCTGAGCAGCTATTAAGACTCCGTAGCATTATTCGGCAATAAAAGATATTGAAAATTGCAAGCATAAAGTTAATAACGGCTCCAGAGTGCAAACAAAACCTGTTCTTGGGTTTATAGCTTGGTCTGCATGCATGTGATATTTCATTAAAATCGACTGTTCTGGGCTTTCTTGGGGTTCTTCCATAAGACACTAATAAGAAATCATCTCTCCAAGTTCGGTTTGTTTTTTCCCCCTCTCCACCATTTGACATCTGCTTACAGAACTTGGTAAATAGTTTTTCCGGTGCCTGGTGGTTTTTCTTCTTTTGGGGCTTCTGGTTTTTTTTTTTGTTTTTTTTTTGTTTGTTTGTTTGTTTGTTTGTTTGTTTGTTTGTTTTTTTCCTCCTCCTTTTTGGGATGTCTTAGGAGCTGTTCTCCTTGGAAAGACTCCGTCCAGCCGTGCACGAGGCAGAGGGCATCTGCAAGGACTGCTGGACTCCTGTGTTTAACCTGATCCTAGACGGATCCTAGAGATGACTTTTTTTTCCTTAATTCTTTTAAAACAGACTTCATGTGGTCCCACCCCAGTGCCAAATCGCAATCCAGGGCTGCTGTCCTGCTCCTGTATCCCCAGCAAGCATTTCTGCCTCCTTACTGACATCAATATTGCTATCTTAGCAACTGACCCAATTGCTAAAGTTTTCAGCTTGCTTCTTTCTTGTATTTTTCCCCCAGTAGAACGTCTGCAAAAATATCTGCTGCTTTCCAGTGTTTCCAGGATTTCCCTTGAAAATCAAATATGCTTTTTTGGCAGCGGCAGCTGCCGAGGAAGTAACAGGGCTTTGAAGGGAAACACTGCTCAGGCAGCTGACATTTTTGCAAGATATCCCCAAAGATATTTAAAAAAAAAAAAGGGGGACGGGTTGCTATTATTATTTTTATTATTATTACTATGTTCCTGCGGAGAGATGGAGTCCTGCAGGATTGCCCCGCACCGTGCCTTGTAGTCCCATAGACAGGGAAAGGCGCCCGGCCGTTCCTGCCCACCTTCACAAATCTTCCTCTCTTGCAGCTGATCAAGGAGAAATTGTTAGACCTCCTGGGCAAGGAGGAAGAGGAGGGGAGCCATGACGAGAACGTGGTAAGGAGCAGGACCAGCGACGCGTCCCGGCATCGCGGCGGGACGGGGGGACGCGGCAGGGGTCCCGGCGCTCACCCCCGCCGGCCGCTCTCGCCCCCGCAGAGCACTTGCGATCCCATGCCAAATCATTCGGAAACCATCAGCCACACTGTGAACGTGCCCCTGGGAACGCTGGAGGAGATCGCCTGCTGACCCCGGCCGCCAGCGGCGCCGTGCCGACACCTGCGGAAGGGAAACCGCACGGGAAAGCAGGGACCGAGCTCAGGTTTGCAACGGGGGAATTAAAAATAAATAAATAAAATTTAAAAAAAAAAAAA
>VZSV01000245.1:67075-96287 GCA_013398735.1 Nothocercus julius | reverse complement strand
GGAAATAAAAAATGAAACCCACCATTTCATATACTGCCAAATGTATAAAGCACTTGCATGCCAACTCTTTTTATGGCAATCTATATTCCTATCTGTCTTTATAAGCTCTGTTCCTCTTTACAGTCTCTGATTTTCACTACCAAGAAGGAACTCGCGGGCCCAGCCATCCCCTGAAATCACCATTACTAACGTCGTAGGCTGAATTAGAATAAAGAAACAAACAAAGTCGCAGCTCTCGGATTCTTCCGTTCTTGTCCGTCGTGTCCTCTGTGATGCCTCCTAAGCTCAGCCAGGTCCCCCCAAGGTGAGCGTCCCCGGAAATCATGGGGATCCGTCCATCCCGCAGCTTGGACAGCCCTTCTCCGGCAGGGTGGGCACGGAACAGTTGGTTTTCTTTATTTTTCTCTTTTTTTTCTTCTTTTTTCTTTTTTTTTGTTTTCCTCCATTCATTTATTCTGTGCTTCCTCCTCGTTCTCATGACTGATATTAAAGCTGGTCTTGTGGAAATGGCCAAGCTGTGTCATTTCTGCCCTGCCCCAGACCGAAGCCCTCGGCCAGGTGATGGTCGATGGCCCCGATGAGCCGTCCCGGCGCCCGTCCTTACTCCTCGACTCCTGTAGCTCTTTGGCCGCCCTCCCCACGCGCCCTGGTGTCAGGCAGCGTCCTCGGTAAGATCCCCATCTGCTCCGTGACGGAGCCCGGCACGTTGCTTCTGCTCCTCAGGTGCCCGCTGAAGTCGGGTGAGCTCCACTTCTGCAGTTGTGGCCACCCCACGTGTATGAGCCACCTGGAGCCTTGTCAAAATGACCCAGTTTTACCCCAGCAAAGAGAGAAAACAAGTTTCTCGAAGTTCCAAACGCTACTGTTCTCTTAGCGTGGGCAAGCAGGCAGTATATGTGTGTGTGCCCACGTGCTGGTGGCATTTTGCTAATGTCACTTACAGAGGAAAAACATGACTTGAATGGGCAAGCTGGCACCAGTGATCGCTCCTGGAGAGCACAGCCTCAGAGAGACTTGCTGACAGGCTCATTTTGTGCTATCAGGTTTTGTTATCACTGGGACCTGGACCGAGGCCGCACATGTTCAACATCCATGGGAGGCCCAACAGCTGGGAAAACGTGGCTGTCACCAGGCTGGTGCAACGCTGGGGAGCCCTCAAGCACCATGTCCCAGTGCCAGCGCTTGGCGCTAGCTGAGTCCCACGGCCACCTCCTGGGCTGCTGCTGCCAGACCGGCCCCGGGTGCCGTCTCCAGGCTCTCGACCCCTTGCACGGCGCAAGGCAGCAGCCCAAGCTGGGCCGCTTGCGCAAGCTGGTCTTTCCATCTCTTGTGCTCAGTATGGTTGGGTTTGAGTCCAAGCAGGAGCTCAAGGCTTTACAGGCTCCAGCTCCTAAATGCACAGGGAAGTCAGCAGGCCTGTGGGTATCTGGATGGGATGTGGGGAAGGGGCGTGAGACCCTGGGACAAGATCAGACCAGCAGATGAGCTGGCACCATTTGATAGTCTTGGAGGAACTACCGCCAGACCGCAGCTCCTGGGCTGCTTCCCTACATCCCTGCCTGCCCATTACCAAAACGTGTGTTTGAGAACCAAGTGTGGATCTGCACCCAAAAAAAGTGACATAGACACCTGAGGGATCACCAGCAAACGCGTCATTGCTCAGATGACAGCAGTGACATGGTGCACGGGCAAAAGTTCCTCACACTGCGAGCAAGCCAACCCAGAACCCAGCAGCGGCGGCGGCTTCCGAAGCTTGTAGCTCTCTTTTGGGCCACCCCCGGGGACACCAGTCCCTCCAGGCCTGGAGGAGGAAAGCAGAGCACCCCGCTGTTTTTGAGCGGTCTGCCCTGTGTCCTCTGGAGCGCTCCTTGCCTTGCTGCTTGAGGCGGAGGGCAGCAGATGGGGAAAGATGATGACGCCCTCCATCCCCTCTGGGAAAGCCCATACGTGGCCAAGGTGTGGCGCGCTGGGGCACCTTGCAGGGAGTTCAGCAGCTTTAACGCTGGGGGGGGTCATGCTTGCCCAGAAGTTCTCCCTGACTTCCACCACGGGACCTGCCACAAGGCCAAGGCTGAGGTTTGTCCGCCAGCAGCGCACAGGGGTTCGGCTGCATCTGTGCGAGCCCCTGCACCTGTGACAGTCTTGCCGCGACAGTGCCCAGGCTCAGCTGAGCAGTGACCATCTCTCAGCAAACTCTGGGCTGGGAAGCTCCCGGCGTGCCCGCTGGGACGGGGGCTGTGGCACTGATTGGTGCTCAGGCTCTCAGCGCTGTCGCTGATTGAAGAGCCCTCTTAGCATTAGCTGCCTGCCCACTCCTGCCTCGAGGGCCTGTAATTGGGGAGAGGAGAGGATGGAGAAAGGGCGAGCTGGAAGAGCCGGAGGTGCAGTGATACTGCCTGCACTGTGCCAGTCCCGTGGAACCGCCAGGGAAGACATCTCTCTGCCCCAAGGGCAGGGACAGACTTGCAACCAACTTTGTGCTGAAATTTGGCTGTTCCATCTATGGTCACCGGCAGAGCCGACGGCCTGGACCCCGGGAGTTTGAAAGCAACACCAACAGGTCAGCTTCCATCTTCTGCTGGGTGTCTGCAGGGCGGACGCCAAAAGGCAACGAGCCTTTTTAGTCTTAGCGGGCTCAGCCTAGCTTAGAGAGTCTAAAAGAGATTGGGGTCTGCAAACCCCCTTGTCCCAATGCTGACCTTCCTCGTGCAGGGGAGGCTGCTGCTGAACTGCAGCGTGCTCAAAGCAGAGCTGCACTGGTGGCTTGGAGATGGGGGAAGCCGCCTTCTCCCAAGACAGAAATTCAAGTCATTTAGTTGAGCAGAGGGAAGATGAAGAGGTGGCTCCATGGGTCTGCAAATCCCTTTGTGGAAGGATTTCTAATAAAAGAGCTTTTAATCCAGCAGATGAAGACCAAACAGGAGGTCACAGGAGAAGTGGAAGGGAGATGCACCCAGATAGGAAGCACCTGCCTGGGGCCATGGTGGGTCCCTCATCCCTGAAGCCTTGACATCAAGATAGGGACACTTTTTTTAACGCACGAGCTCCCCATCCCTAGGCAATGCACTCCCCCAAAACCTGGGGTTCCAGCCTGCTAGTGCCTGGCTTCATCCCATCCCCTAACAAGCCAGAGTTGCACTCAATTCTCCACTGTTTGCAACTCCCAGCACTTTCTCTTACCCCAGGAACGTGCAAACAGAGCCTGGCCAGGTGCAGCCTGGAGCCAGGAGCCTGGCCCCAGAGCCGCCCCTCAGCTTGCAGCGCTCTCTGCATTTGATGTCTTCAACTTTCAGGGTAGCTGAAAAGCCATCTATATTTCACTTGCTTATCACGCTAAAAGCAGCAGGATCTTAAAGAGTGACAGGGAACAAATAATTACCACTGGGTACAAACTGTTTCTCTGTCAAGGACCCAGTGTGGCCATTGATTAGAATGCGTCTTGTCGACGCTGGCTCTCTTATCTATCAGCCGTGAAGGCAAAATTCATACTTGGAGAAAGAGAACATTATGCCACATCCTGGGGACGGGGGCTGAGGACATGTCTCTCTGCTACACTAATAAAACCATGATTTTGAGATGTGGACATGCTGCAAGTGCCAGAAGTGCTGCACAGGAGGCCAAGTGCTGCAGCAGAGCCTGCCCTGATGCTCTCGCCCTCATCCTGATGCCCTCGCCCACATCCCTGCTCCTGACATCGCTGTTGTTGGGTGTTCAGACCCTGGGGTGCAGAAGCTCAAGGAAATGGGACAATCTTCATGTGAAGGTGCAGCCTCCCATGCCTCCTTTGGTGGCATGGGAGGCTGCCCCACTTGGTCACACCTCCTAGGAGCTGCTCTTGGAAGGAGAGAGGAGCCGCCAGCTTCCGCATGGTCTGTGCAGTGTGACGCTCCACACAAGGTGTGGCCCATTGTCCCCCTCCACCTCGATGCCCTTTACACCAGGGAGGTGCTACCACATCAGCAGGCTCTTCCCATTTGTGAGGAGCCAGGATTTTTCCCTAGCTCTTCCATGCTCGCCATGCTGCTTGCTGTGCCCTGAGCACAACCCAGCAGCAAGCCTCCAGCAACCAGGAGATTGCCTTCGACAGTCACAAGACTTCTCCTTACAAGAAATACGCATTAGGTGGAGGATCTTCGTTGTTGTTATTTTCTTTTCCCGGTGCCTCCTACCTCCAGAGCCAAGAAGGTGACATTTGTTTCACAGTTTCGAGCGCTCAGGAAGAAGCCTGGAAACGTGCAAAGAAAGCCGCTATTCTCACACAAATCCTCTGCTTCTGTCCGCCTGCATAGGGAGGAGCTGGCGACACACGGGATGCACTCGCAGGAGGGCATCCGAAAGTCCCTCCAAAAGGCCAGAGGGGCGTCCCCTGCACACGGCGCTCGGGGGAATTTCCTAGACGCAGTAACCAGAGCCCCGTCTCACTTGTGTAGCTCTGATCCCACACATACAAGCAGACACAGCAGTCACAGATGTGCTGCAGCTGGATGGAGTCAGGAACTGTTGCTGTGCCATTTTTTTTCAGGATGCAACAGAAAATCACGAGTTTAACACAATTTTCTGCAGGAAACACGGCTCGTGAGCTCACACTGTTGCCCATTTGTCCATCACCCCCAAGCAGCTTCCAACCTCATGAACCCCTTCCAAGAAAATTTGGCTGAGGGCTCTCAGAAATAACCCAGGTCCTGCATGAGTGGAGAACAAGAAGGAAGAGCAAACTGGCAGCTCTGCTGTGCTCAAGGAAAAGCAGTGAGGATTTCCTGAGGTTTTGTTTAAAATAAAAACAAAAAAACCCAAAGCCAACATGCTGAGCAAGCTCAGAAAATAGCTACATTCAAGAGCAAGAGGATCTGACAAGCAGAAGAGTGCTAAGCACTTGATAAATTATTTGCTACAAAGGATCCCTGCCTTGGCTTGGAACACATTTTAAGCAAAGGAGGAAGGAATGTATAAAAACAATCTGCTGCACCCCCACTCCCACCCTTTCTAGGGCATATCTCCAATCTCTGCAATTCCCCTTGCATGGAGGCAGCGTCCCTCACCCTGAGGATACAGCAGGCCCAAATTTTTGAAAAATCAATTAAAAAGAAAAAAAAAAAAGTACTGAAATCTGATAAAAGTCTAGGTAACCACACTCCCAAGGCCACCAAAATAAGAAATCACTGCACCTCAGTGGACGTACCAATAGGGTAAAGCATGCAAAGGGTGAAATGTCTCTGTAGTTGCAGAGATGAACACAAGAAAGTGTAAAAAAATAGAAACCTGAATCAGCTTTAGCCAAAGCACATGGGGGAGCACAGGGATGGACATGCCATGGATCAGGAGCCGAAGCTGCAGGAGAAGAAGCCACTTTGCCAAGAGCAGCATTAAAAGCTCATGAGGCTTCACTGGCAAACAAGTGGAAGATGGAGAGACCCTCCGGGCCATGTGGTTGGAGTCATTACACCCATAAATCGCTTTAAGTGCTCATGAAGGCAACGGCTCCTGTATTTACAAGGTAACAGTGGCTGAAAGTTGCTCAGGTGCCAGCTGGAGTCCCCAGTGCTAGAAATGCCCAGGGCATGGGAGCAGCAGCCCCACTGCCCTCTAAGGACAAATTTTCCTGCTTTGGGGAAAAAAATCATTGCATCTGCATCTCTAGCCTCTGCCAAGGGCTTCTGTTTGAAAATGGAAGCTTTTAGGGGGAAGAAAAGCAAAGGAAACAGAAAGAGAAATTGCCTTGCTGTTCTCACGGGCGGCAAGCAAGCTTTTGTTTTTTAAATCTGCAAACAGCAAAGGAGTTTTCCAGGCAAACAGTTCTAACACAAATTGTTCAACTTTTGAAGGAGAATGAAGACACTTCCAAACACTGAGTTAGAGAAAAAAGGCAACGTTTTTGTTTGATTTCGAAGGGAGTTACTGTTTTTCCCAGCCAGCCCCCAGTTGCTTCAGCTGGGCAAAGCCTCGTAGGCATAAAAACTTAAATTATTCTGGCAGGTTTCTTGCTTCCTTCAAGGAAAGGTTTCTGCCAAAAACCTGGTTCCGTTGCCTCTGCATTGCGGATGGGTCTAAACTCTGTCTAGTAGATACTCACAGCCTGATTTTCAGAAGACCGTGTGCGAGAAGGTGGCCCATTTCCTACCAAGCCTGAGGCAGTGTGACATCTGGTGGTGTCTGGTGTTTTTTCCCAAGTCTTCTCCATCTCCTTTTGGCAAGGGCCAAGCAACAAAAAGATATCTCAGGCTTTTGGGGAGCCTCGCATGTCCACAGACCCACTGGTCAGGTCTTGGTGCACACACATGGGTCCCAACAGAGCCCACACGATGGGTGTCCCTGTGCAGTGCTTTGGTCTGCAGAGCACCAGACACCTTCCCAAAACATCCCCAGATTGACCCCTGGGTGCATCTCCCAGGAAGGATCTTACTGCAGGGGAATATTCCTCCATCCTCCCCAACAAAGACGCTGTGCCACAGGTGGAAATATCTCAGGCACTTGCCATGGTGCAGAGGCTGAGCAGCAGCGTGACCTTCATGACCGACCTGTTCCCCATCACCAGCGCTGTTGTCTGAGCCAGATGTGCAGACCTGTCTGCCCTTGGTACCACAGTGGCCACCACGCTGGCCTCATCTCCACACTTTGAGCAACGTGAGCTGAACCGGCTCACTAGCCTTATCCCGCCCAAACACCATGAAGACTCATTTATCCCAAGACCTCAACAGGCAGGTCTCACCCGCTGCCCTCCAAGCCCTCCGAGTCTCCATCTGGCTAAACCAGCCACTGCCGAATCTGAAGGGCTTTACAGGAGTGAGAGTGCTAGAAGAATTATGAAAACAGGGACCCATCTGAGATGAGAAGCCCTCATTATCCTCCTGACAAAAGGAAAGGATGTGGAGAACAGTCAATAAGAAAAACAAAAATGAGATGGAGACAGAAGAGCTGCCCCAGCTGGGGCGGTGCAGGTGGCACCCTTGGCAGATGCCAGAAGATCCCATCTTAGATGTAAGGCTGGAGGAGCTTTGGTGGGCTGGCTGCTCATACAATGGCTCATTTCCATAAAGCAAAGACCTTTCTCTCTGGATTACAACAGCAGGAACGAGCTTGGAGTCTGCAGGTAGCCTCAGTGCTCCCTGGGAGGAGTTTGTTATTGAAGGACACCCAGGGATGGGAACCGATGGAGCAAGCACGTTGTTGGTATGAATTCAAAAACCAAACCACCTTTCTACTTGGTTGTATCCCACGGCCAGGCAGACTTTGTTTATCAATGTTTGATGAGCAGCAGTGGTGGAGGCAGCACGGGGTCACCGAGGTCCGAGTGCGGCCGTGGAGGATCGGGGCTCTGTGAGATAAAAGCGGGTTTGAAGTTTTCAGACAGCAGAGCTCTGATTCAGACAACATTTCTCATGTCTTTCAAGCCAGGTGGGGTGGGGTGGGACCAGGTGTGCGATTTATCTTGTGTCATCAGTAACTTCTCTTGCAAAATTAAGGCTCATTCTTCTCAAGAATTGCCAGAAATTGTTTGTAGCAGAGAATCTGCACTAGAGCAGATCTTCCTTCTGTCCATGAGCCACATGTGTCCCTTCCAAGGCTGCTTCAGCCAGAGGGTTGATTTTTGCACAGCTGATGCAGAATCCAAACAAAATCTTTGAAAAAAATCCTTAAGTTCAGGTAGCCCAAAACTCATTTCTTTATCACAGATCTTTCAGTCTTTTCCCTTCTCTTTTTAAAACTAACAAACTGCAGGCTGAAGGGAGAAGAGTACTGAATTTGGAAATGGAAGAATAAATAATGTTCTTTTTGTGTCCGCTTTTCCAAAAACTATCTTTGCTTGGCCAGACCTGTTCCCTGCATTCATCCAACCTTCAGAAACCTTCTTTCTCTCTCATCTCACGGACAGACTTTTCAGGCAAACATTTGTTTTTCTTATCTGGACCAAAATGCCTCCTAGACCCTGCATGGGGAGTCCCTGCCTGGGCACCCATGCACTGAGCTAGAAGGCCTCAGTGGAAGCAACAAGCAAATTCCTGTCCTTCCAGCTCTCTCACTCCCAGAGTATTTGCCCATCTGCTGCCTGCAGGCTTGGGCAGACAGTGTCCCTGTGCCCTAGATGACTCATCAAACTAGATCATCAAATTAGACTCCTAGGTCTCCTCAAGCTACTGGAACCTGGGTGCAGGAGGGCACAGCCTGCACACCTGCAGCCCAGTCCTGCTTTGCAGAAGCAGTATTTTTGCTTTCACCCTGCCTGTCCTGCACAGATATGAGTTAAATCAGCCCAGGAAGGTTGTCCTCCATAGCGGTGCTCTCTGTGGCCCAGCCAGCCTCCAAAAACCCTGGAAGCGCGCAACATAGAAACCTAGATGGTCTTTGTCACCTTCCTGCCACTGCCAGCACATCTCTTGCATACAGACACTTCTGCTCTCATCATCAGAGCATCTCCCGCAGGGATCCTTCCATGCAGCTCATCTGCTAACACACAACCTCCACAAAGACCTCTGCAGGATTAAGGCAAAATAACAGCCCCTTGGGATGGAGCGTGTGCCTGAGACGTGCAGTTAGGCTGATGTGAGAGATACAAAAGCAGAGAAGGTCACTGTTGTGGAGCTGATGAGAGCACATGGCAAAGCTGTTACAGCTATAGTCCTTCCCTTTAATGCTGGCAAGTCTTGAAAAATTAAAAAGCACACGTGCACACGTGCCCTACAGCTTTCCCTGTGGCTTTGGTGTGCAAGGGCCAGATGAAAACAGTAGAAGTGATGACACCTTCATCTTTGCAATTTTGCAGAGTGCCAAAATCCCCCAGCACTGCTACCACTCCATGTCTGAAGGAAAAACACATCCTAGTGCAAGGGGACAACTCTCCTCCCCTGCTCCGTCTCGCAGTTCCCTATTGATTTTCTCTTCTCTGACCCACACCAGCTTAAACAGGCCCTGCCTTGTTTTCTAAGTACTTCTGAGCGAAGCGGTTTCAACTTTGGAGCCTCTCTTCCAAAGTCGTAAAATCTGTGATGTTTGCTGTTTTGCAGTGGATGGGAAGCACTATAAATCACAGCATTTCCACATTGTTATATGTCCTTGGGGCCATTCAAACTAGTTGAGTTCAATAAAACTAAAACATTCTGGTTGATTTTGGTGTGTTTTAAGCACTGAATAATACAAAGAGTTCAAGAAAAATATGCCACTTTAAAATGAGACATTTCCCTTCCAGGTTGCTGAGACTAACCAACCCAAATGCCCCCTTTTTTTTACAATTGCAAAATCCATCTTTCTCAGGGTGAACCCTTTCACGCTGAACATTTTCTTTTTAGCAAAGAAGCTTTTTCCAGCTGCACCACCAAAAAAAAAAAAAAAAGAAGAAGAAGAAAACTTTATATCTAGCTCCTGCCAATAACCAGCTTTTTGTATGCTCCAATTTCTTCTCTCTATTAGCATTGCTGTTTAAACACCCCCCAAACTGTAGGTGATTTTCCGTGAGACATGAATTCTCTCTGCATCTTGCAGACTCTACAGAAATGCTGATGTTTTCCTCCTGCTCATTTTAATTGTTGGAACTTATTTCTTACATGGTTTTCCTTGTAAAAAGCTTTAATTTACTTTGATCCTGATCACACCCATCTAGTCAAATCGAGCTATATTCTCATCTTTTTAATATCCTCCTCGTGTTGCCTTCTCTCCTTCTGCTGTGATACCATCAAAGAGCTTCTTCGCTGTTCCCCGCAAGCTCACTCCTGCTCTCGGCAAGACTCTTTCTTTAATTTGTGCTTCCAGAGGTCTCTTTATCCTTGTATTTGGAAGTATTAACTTCGAAATTCACAAGCATACCACTTGATGTGGAGGGTCGCAGCAGACTTCTGCCTTCTCAGGAGCCTGCAATGCTAAACGTGTATCTCATGTTTTCTCTGGTGATGTTTTTTGTGGTTTAATTGCTTCCTGAGACATGAGGCACTCAAAATTTGGGGTCTTTACAGTAGAAGACCAAAGAGAGGATGAGGCGATTGCCTAAACAAGGGAGAGGGGCCTTACCAAGGACTCCCCTCCCTGGGCATGCTAGCTCTTGGTCTAGACCCTATAACTCACTAGCTTGTGAGGTTTATCATTTACCTATTCACATTCTCAACTAGCACATTTTAAACATGCTTTAAATATAGCAGAAAAGAAGAAGAAGAAAAAAAGCTGCTTTTAGGCTTTTTCTGAGCAGCTCTGTGCGTGTCCTTATCAAAGTCCCCTGGGGGCTAAAGGAATTGCCATGCGTTTGGAGGAGCAGATGTCCTCCCACACACTCCAGCTCCATTCCAGCGGTTATGGTGACTCCAAGGAGGGCAATCCATCACCACTGTACTCCCGTGCTCACTGCCTTCTGCAGAGTAAGCCCATTCCAGAGCTCTTAAATTCTGTGTTCTGTACATGACTTCAGTCCTGTCACCTTCTGGAGGCCAGTTTTGAGGATCTACATTTTCAGTGCTGAATTCCCAACTCTATGCCTTTTGAGGGAGAAGGTCCAAATGGCCAAGAGAAAAGCAAAGAAAACACCCACAGCTTTGAGGGGATTAAAGCAGGCCTGGGTCTCTCTGTGGTGTGTCTGGAGTCACACTGAATGGCTGCATCAGAGCAGAGAATTGAACCAAAACCATGGCTGGATCACTGTGAGCAAAGCCCGCACACCGAGGTCTGGTCAATGCCCAAGCATCTAGCTCAGCAGTTCAATGTTCCCTGCTGCATATTTATTCATGGGAGCAGCACCAGCTGCAAGTTCACCCAGGAGAAATCAACACACATGACATTTGGGGGAAAAGTCATGCTAGCGAAGCGCAGGAGGGTAGTGCGTGGGCACAGGGTTGTGTCTGGGGTTTAGTGCTTGCACAGATGGCAAGTAGCACACAGGGAGCTAGCATATGCCAGGATCCATCCAGGTCATTTCACCCATGTCCAGAGAAACCCTGCCAGGTCCTGACATTTAGCTGGCTCATGTGTCACTGCAATGCAGCATGAGCAGTTTATACCACTGAGCTCCCTCCAGGTTCAGTTTGCTAATGATGCACAGCCACGCTCCTACCATAAAGTGGTGTTATTGGCATGTTAAGGCAGCAGGCAGCAGTTCCAACACATGCTATACCCCATAATCATGGTATTTACTTGCACATTAAATAGATTGATACCAGAAATTAGAAATGGCCATTTGTCCCATGAATATTTACTGATTTCCATACCCTTCCTCCCCAAGGACAACCTCCAATTGCTTCCTGAATGATCCCAGTCTTCTTTTCACAGCATTGCCTCCCAGGCCTGCAGAAGCACTAGCTGTGTGTTGTGGTTCAATTGCACAGCAATTGAGGAGCAAGGGCTTGTGAGCTAATTCTTCATCGGGCCCTGTTTCTCCTAGTTCCATCCAGTCTACACTTGCGTGCTTCACCTGTCTCCTTGCCTTTCTGGCAGGTTCCACGGCTCCGGCTGGGGCTGGGCTGCTGGTCCATGCATCTGCTCCTTCAGCTCAGCCTCCAGTCTGCTTACTCAGGGCTCGTTCCACTCGGTTATATTCCCTGTACTGGCTGCAGCTATGGGCTCATTCTCCACATGGCCTTCACCTGCTACAGCTACATTTCCCCCTTTTTGTTTTTACCAATCAACTGCATGACCCCCATGTCTTCTCAGCCCACTGGTTGAAGCTGGGGTACCTCTTTGGGTTGTGAAGAACATGGATAGCCAAGTCCCATAACACACAACCCCCGCATTATGATTTAATGCGCTCCCTTTTAAGAGCCTTTAGCAAACGGCCTCTAGTCCTTTATCGTGGATTCCCCCCATGGTTCTCTGCAGCCTGGCTCCCGAAGGCAGTTATGGAGGTGAAAAGTGCATCCTCACGTTTGATCAGGCGGTTTTAATTTGTGCTCCTATATCCTGGTATCACAGTGAAGTATTTCCTAGGCTGCTTACATTTTGAGGAGCCTATCAAAAGTACGGATGATGACTGCAGCAAGCCAAACCTGGTGCTTTTCACCTATGGCCTCAGCATTCCATGAACAGAGATGGGACTTTCCCAAAAGCAGAATAGAAGAGATTCAACAAACCTAATTCTTATTTTCTGGAAGTGCTGCCTCTAGTCTGAGGGTCAGCTGGGCATTTACCATCAGTGGAAGGAAAGGCATCTCCAAAGAGAATTCATCCTTTGCCCCAAAAGAGACACATCTGGAATGGGAACAACAAGTATTTCCTGGGCTCACATTGTCTCAGCTCATGGCCATGTGCTTTTAGCTTGCTAAGTGCTAGCAAGTACCAGTTGGCAGTATCTAAAATAAATGCATATAATGACTACATTCTTACTTTTGAGAGGTGATCCGAAGAAGACATGTGCATTATACAGGAAAAGATTGTATAGGATTCTATAGCCAATAAAGATGACAAAAGATCAAGCTGAAGCCAGATAAAAACAGAGCATGTGTCTTTCCAACAAGATGGTTAATTAACTATTGGACTCTGACTGTTGGAAGTCACTTGTATTCCATAAGCTAGGTGGGATGATATTTCTGAAAGACCTGATCTGAAAATGAAATTATTGGCTTGTAGCAGGTGTAGTTTCTGCTCGAAATTTCTTGGCTTGCCCTGAGGGTAAAAATTATAAATTCTCTGCATTTTTGAACCACCAGCCAGAACCAAATGGAAGATAGAGAGAACATTGCAGCAAGATCCGTAGCCTCACACCTGACCTGCTCTAACCCGGGCAGAGCTCAGCATGTGGCATTTAGCCAGGACGTGTCCGTTCAGAGCTCAGGTGTGGCCAGTGCAAGAATTTCTGCCAAAGTCTGCAAAGTGCAGAGGTAATTCCACCTCCTGTAGTAGCAGTGTTGAGGCACAACCATCTTGCCAAAGAAGAGGTCTTGGCATTTCACCCTAACTTGCTTGTCTAACAGAGCCAACTAGCAGCGATGCCTCCCCCCAGAGATGCCCATCAAGGCGAACTATTAGGAGCAACTGTGCTCCTGCTTTTTGCAGAACTGTCCTTGTTGTATGCTGGGTGGGACAGAAAAAGCCAAGGGCAGTAGTAGGACAGTTCCAGCCCTGTAGGAGCTGCCTTTACAATGCTTCTCCCACGGTTTGATGGCTTCTGGAGGTTTTATTCCCTTCTCCTCCCTACTGGCAATCCATGAGCTCAGAGTGTTTCTGGAGTGCTGCAGTCATTATTATTTTTTGGCTGATTCTCCAAGCTTGAATATTAATATGTTTGATGTTTGACTTGAGGTTTCCACTATCAGAAGCTTCTATTTTATCCTCTCCTCCTCTGTGTGTTTTCTGGCCTCTGCACTGTTGTTTCAGATACAGAAACATTTCTGAGCCTCCTTAAAAAAAATAACACTGCAGGATTCCTGCTCTTGTCCAAGCCAAGAAAACAGCAAGGTGTAACAACCATGCTCAGAATACGCAGACTGCATCAGGGTGGTCCAGGCAGGGACAGCATCATTGCACTTAGCTAGGAAACACCATGAAGGGGATTTGGCATATGGAGAATCAGGATAAACTCATCTGCAGCCGTCTAGTGAAACAGTCTCTATAGGATCATAGCATAAAAGCAGCAGCGTCTGGAGAGATCACTACACCATGTCCAACCTTCCCTTTGGCAAAGCTCGGGGCCAAGTGGTGACAGCGTGTCCTGCAGACAGTGGTGGTAGATGGGGCAAATGAGCTCCCTGAAAGGACTGCCCTGAGGACTTCCTGATTGCAAGGAGGTTTTTTTCATTTTTGCCTTCACAAGCTCTCAAAGCACATCCCCATCTTCATTTTTTTCTCCCCCGCTTCCAGAGCCTGGTCCTGCTTTTGGCCTCCATCGCTTTTGGGGGCAGTGAGGAGCCCCACAGGTTCACTCTGTGGCTGCTGCAAAACTGCTTTCTCTCTTCAGTCACTTTAAATGCTCTTCTCTGTCTCCAGGTTCCTGGTGACCATGGCAGCTGCGGCTCAATGCCATTTTACCCAAATGTGACCAAAACGTTTGGTGCTTGCTGGCCCCTCCAAAATCCATCTGGTCCATGTTGCTTCCCTGGCGCTAATAGTTCCAGTAAAGACATTTTCCTACCAACCTCTGCAGGGGCAGCCCATCAGGAGAGGAGCACAGTGGATCGCAACCCATTTACAAAAGCGCACGAGGACTCCCAGCCCCCGTGCACAGCACGTGCATCCGCTGAGGCCCCACGCTCGGCTCCCCGCCACGGGCAGCACGGGTCAAGCCCATGCGGCAGCATCCCTGGCTGGAGCTGTCAGGCCGCGTGACGTTTGATACGCTCAGACGTGAGCGGCTCACGCGGTGTGGCCGGCAGAGAGCCCGTTCCAAGGAATGACCCTATGCCAATTAAAGCAAGGGACGCGGAGCATATTGTGCCAAGGAGAGATTTGCTGCAAGACCTGAACTGACCGAATTAATAAGCCAAGCATGGGAGATGGATGGGGTGGGTGGAGGCAGGGTCTGCGCTCACGCTTTTCTGCAATGGATGGGCCCCAGGATCTCCATGGGGGAGATGGGAATGGGTTGGACAGCATCCCTGGGGGCTGCACTTTACAGATGCCAGCTTCTCCTCGCCTTTGCTCCTCTTCTGCAATGGCCTACAAAAGCCAAACAGCTCATGAACCATGAGCTCCACCGCAGAGAAAAGCTGCAGAGGAAAAAAGAAAAGCTGTAGAGCGGGGCTGGGATGGGCAGACGTGGGCACTGCAATGCTGCCGTGATCCGCTAAGGACCGTGGCCACCTCCAGGTCCCTAGACACAATGGTGGGGCTCCCCTGTTGCTCACCAAATGGGTTTTGGCCATCACTGCTGTTACCGGGAGTGCCCAGCCAGGAACCTCCCTGTCCCTCTGTGCCGTGAAGGAGGTGCCCACTGTGAGGTTGAGAAGCCCAGCATGGGGAAGAGGTGGAGCAAACAGTGAATAAGGAGCTGAAAGGAGGGCATGGCACGTCCCAGAGAAAGCTGGAGGAATGAGGGATGAAGCACAGGGAATTGGTTGAGTGTAAATACTCTGGCATTACATCCCCAGAGAATGAAGAGGGATGGCTCCAAATTGCACCTGCAGCTCTCCCAGCTGGGGAACAGCTCAAAGGGTTCAGGCATTTGACTTCAGCTCAGGAGAAAGACCAAGGCTGTTCCATTAAATGCTAAACCATGGGACTTAACCCCAGGTATTTATCCCAGGCTGCATTTTCCTCCACATGTCCTGCAGCAGGTACACCCATGTGCCCGTTGTGGTCAGGCGGCATGGCAAGGAAAGCGGTGTCAGTCTGGAAGAGAGAGCAGCAGATAGAGGAGACCAGGGCAAGCTGGTCAAACATCTTTGCAGCAAAAGACCGTGCATTTTTTTTTGATGCTGGTTCTTTGCTCTGTCCGTGGCATCTTTCCCCATTCCCTCTTGGTTGGATCCAAACTCGGCTTATTCACTTTCAACTGCTTGTCAGATCCCTATTGAGCTGCCTACAGCAAATCCCCCACCAAGTAACTACTTTTAATTTAGACCCTGATAACCCAGGAGTGTAATTAAACATATTCCTTCCAACATGCTTTATTTTTATTTGACAAGCGCAAATTTCATTTTCCATTGCCTTTCCCATCCACCTGCCTTGGCAAGGCACTTCCCAAAACTTCCTGGAGCCTTTTTTGGGGGCATGACTCATCTAAATAAGTCATATCAGCTCCTGTGTGCCACCTTCCTGCTCATCCCTCCCCACCTCCAGCCCATTAATAAACAAGGTGCTGTGCGGGAACAGCATCCAAAGGCAACCGCTAAGCTAGGTAAAGCAGAAATGGGGCCAGGTTTTCATTGCCCGCTCAAGGCAAGGAGCAGTAAAGCCCATTCCCGTGGTAAAACAGTGACACTGGGGCGGTGCAGCCGCCCAGAACTCGGAGCCACAAAGTGCCATGGGCTTGGGGTAGCCTTGGTTGCAAATCCAGCGGCAGAGTTATGAGTCGGGCCTATTCTTGGTACCGTTGCACTCATTTGTGAAAATAATAATAAAAAAAGGACCAGCCTCCAACATCCTGTGGACACGTGTTAGAGATGGAAGCCAAGAAGAATGGGTGCAGGACCTTGGGAGAAGGGCAGGCATGGGTGAAACTTTAAGATGTCACCAACAAAGATTTGACCATTTGACCAGATGTAGGGGTAGAAATCTCATCTCCAGCAAAGATCTAACTCTAAATCCACCAGTTCAGAGGGGCAGAGAAGCTGTTAACAGCACGGTAGGATCCAGAAGAAACTGTCCTCCTAAAATACGTGTTTGTTTGCAGAGAACAGGATACAGCGTTTCAATTATGTATAACTAAATAAGATGTAATGGTTGTATTTACAAGCAGTAGTTTGTCATATGGGTTGCAGATTAAATATTTAAAAGCAAAGCATGTGCCTTTATTCGCCTGGATGGGATCCCTGGCCCTTCCCCTCGCAAGCAGGTTTGCAAACACTATGCCCAGATCTGGCAAAGTCATTTAAGAACACAGTTTGCAGCCAAAAGACACATGAAATATTATTTTTCATCAGTGTTTGGTAGCTAAGGGAGGTCATCTGCACACAGGGCAGTTATAGGGTTCATGGGAGAAGGTCCAGGTGGAAAATGTTTGCAAGGATCCTGCAAAAAAAAGGGGAGGAGGAAAAGGCACTACTCAAGAGTGGCACAAAGCCTGGTATAGGGGCTGCCAACTAAGCCCCAAAAAAGACACAGGGAGCCCCAGAAAGATGGAAATTAGGAACCAGGGGTGGGGAAAGGATGCTTCCACTGGTGCTACCATCACTCATCTGTGATGTGATGCTGAAAAGCCACCAGCACGGTTGCCTGCGGGGCATCAATGCGCCAGCCCTGCTTGTTCCTCCAGCTTTGCACACTGAGCTTTAAAATGCATAAACAGGAATCAGCAGCGCATGAGAGAAGATGAATCTTGCCCAGGCCAACACAATCCATCTCCCAGACCGTGCTCCGTACGAAATTTCATTAGCTTCCAAGGGAGAGTTGCACTGCTTAAAATAATTGATAATTACCCTGCGTGATGCATGGGTTGGCAGGGTTGAGTGATAGCTCCTCTCCATGCCAGTATCTTCATCATTTCGCCTGCTTTAAGACTCGCTTTTATGCAACGATTCCTTTTTTATGGGAGCCTTTTTTTGGAGAGTAATTCGGTCTTTTACAGCTCCCATTCAGCATGAGTTACAGTGGTGCCCACCCCATCCTCCGTTACCGATGACATCTGCTCGGTGAGGCTTGCCTAACTACCCCAGGAAGAGCCCCAGAAGGGAAGACCACACATCTACTGCAAAATTCCTGTGTCACCTATCACTTGCCCTGGGCACAGGGTTCTAAGACCGCAAGTCCGTCTGTGCATCAAAGTCCAAACACAACGGTAGATTTAGGCCTTGTGTTCTATCCTGATCCATCCTCCAAGGGCAGAGAGCCCCAGCTCTGGCACGGAGTGTCTAGATGTGAATTTTGTCCACACCTATATGTAATTCTTTGTGCTTTTTTCTCTCCTTCACCACGCGAGAAGGCAGTAACCTCCAGAGCATCAGTGTAGAAGAGACTCAGTCTATAGGTCGGATGGGGCACTCTGTTTTGGAAGCCCCCAAGCCCTCAGAGAGGTGGCTCCGCTCCTCTCCAGCAATGTTAACTCCTTCACAAGCTGCACTATCTGCCCTGCATGTCAACCTTAGACCAGCGACTTGAGAGCATTCGATAAAACTAGGCAAATAATTTGCATCATTTGAGATCACCGGAGGGAGTTTCTCAGCTTGGATTTGTCTGCTCTTGTCATAGTCCTGCCAATGCAAAGTTAATGCATAAATTAAATCCAGCTTGGTCCCTCTTCTCCCAAGCCCCAGTGCAAATAGAATAAATCAATTTCATTTAGAAGATCAAACCAGGCATCACTCGCAGACAGTTTTAAAAATAAACTCCTTCACAGCATGCATTAAAAAAACAACAAGCAATTTATCTTCCCCATCACTCTTCAATTTGTTCCTTGTGAGCTGAACTGCCAAGAATGAAGAATATTTTGTTTGTACCAGCCCCTCTGCTGCACCTCCCGCGCCTGATGAATCCCTCCAGTGACGTGGGGAAGGTCGGCTGAGTTGCACGACAATGTCTAGACATCACCAGTCCCTGTGGGAGGAAGGGGAAGAGAAATGCCACCAATGTGGTCCCTTCTGCATGAAGAGCTTCTCCTGGCCTGCTCAGCAAGGACTTTCCTTTTGCTCCTCATGCCAAATGCAGTGCTGGACACAAGCCCAAGGGCCCAGTAAAGAGAAAGAGTGGGACAAAACTGGCGCAAGCTCATGGATGCAACGGAAAGCAAGAGTGGGAAAACACCAGCACAAACTCACAGATCCAACGAAGAACAAGAGTGGAACAACATCAGCAAAGGCCCGTGGGTCCAAAGAAGAGCAAGAGTGGGATGACACCTGCACATGAACTCAACGGTGAACCTGTCCCCACTACAACATGCCAGGCATGGACCTGAGCACCAGGCTCTCTCCACTGCTCCACGGAGGTCGGCTCCCTACAAAGCGGGGACTTTCTGATTCATTTTTAATGATACTGTTTACTGCTAGTGAAATCTCCTAGAGCCAAAACTTGTCTTTCCTAATAATAAACAGGCAAATAACAATGAGGAGGAAAAGGAAGCACATTTTTAAGCCATCAGGGTTTGCTTTGATTGATCCTGGTAATAAACCCCAGCAAAAAGAAGTTGTTAAGCTGAAACAGAGGTTGTAGATCTCCCTCAATAATTCAAGCAGGGAAACAGGAAATTTAACATACTGCATTTTAATGCACTGCGTTTCATCATGCGAAAGCCCCACCAAATTCAGGCTGGAAATGCAGAGACAAGGCTAAAAAATATAGAAGGGTCAGAGAAAGGTTTCCTCGAGGCTGGTGAGCCTGGGAATTGGGAAGAGGCTCAGGGTCACACTGCACAAGGTCCTCCCATAGA
Organism: Nothocercus julius; assembly: GCA_013398735.1. Taxonomy (NCBI): domain Eukaryota; kingdom Metazoa; phylum Chordata; class Aves; order Tinamiformes; family Tinamidae; genus Nothocercus; species Nothocercus julius. The sequence goes on along the minus strand of VZSV01000245.1, from coordinate 77,365 downwards.
GAACATAAAGCAGCTCATCATCCGGGAGATGAAGAGCAGGACCACAGCTGGAGGCTGAAGGTTTTTCATGCAAAAGAGGTCGCCACCTGGAACCAGCCTGGTGACATCTGGGGCCTGAGGCAGCGGCTCCATCCTTCTTGTCCCCATTTCTTGCTTCCTTCTTTTGGAAGCCTGTGGAGCAGGGACATTATTCCCACCAGCAACTCCACGCTCTATCCAGCCCACGCAGAGCCACGATGGCAGAGCAGCAACTCAAGAGCCAAGTGTGATGCAAGAGCTCAGGGCACGCGGACCTCAGCTCCATCCTGGAGTTCTCATAGGAAGAAGAGGTGGGGAGGAAGGCAGCCTGGCTTCGCTCGCGCCATTCACCTGCAAGTCTGTGGTCTTTCCCTCAGGAAATAGGGTGGCAGAGCTGCTCTCAGCAACCAAGCAGGAGGAGATCTTGGTCCTTTGAAGGCAATGCGGGTGACGGGGAAGCCAATTGCCTGGGAACACTCCACCAGGCTGAGTCTTATTTAAAATAGCAAAAGGAAGGCGTTTCTGCTGCCGCAGGATTGAAAGGCAATAAGGCGAGACTAATCCCCCCTTGCTGAGCTCCAGCATTTCGCCAGCTGTGCAAACTGGAGATGCTGTAAGTGGCTCTCGATGTTTTTCTTTACCCCCACGGAAGAAAGTGTTCTGCATGCTGGGAAAAAGAGCCATGCCTGGCCTCGCTGAGGCAGAGGGTCCCCTACTGAGTGGCCAGCCCCGGACGAATTGCAGCAGGGGACTAACACAGAGATCCATGTGAGTGCCCATGTCTGAGTCCCCAGGGCAGTCGAGGACAAGCTGAGCACCATGGGCAGAGCAGAAATCCCGACCCAGAGGCCCATTTGTGGTCCTCCATCACCACCTTGTCTCCATGCATCAGATCAACAAGGGATGAGCTCACCATGTACCATGTAGCTCTCTTCTTCTTAGGGGTCTGGTCCCACACATAGGAGGCTGCAGAGCTTCTCCTCTTCCTCCAGAAGGTCCTTACGCGCATCACATTAGGGGCCAGGGTGAACGTGGAAGAGAAGTTAAAAGAAAGTTTCCTTCCAGGATGAAGCTGGTGGCAACCGAACTGCCAGGACCTGGGCATTGCCAGGAGGAGCAGCATGATCAGGGCTTCATAGCCCTCCTCCATACCCACCCTGGGGACACATCGTTGTCTGCAGACCTTGGAAGAGCTGCTCATGCAATTGCTTTGCCAAGCCCCAAACTTGAGTAGAGACACACCATGTCCGATCGGTTGTTCCTCCATCTTTCCCACACAGAGAAGGCTTGGAAAGCTTTCAAGGCCCTTCCTGAGTCAGAGGATGGTGTGTGGAGATGCCAGTGTCCTGCTCTGGAGCCATCCTGGGTGCCCATCACACAGCAGAAATCCAGCAGGTGGAAACCCAGCACCACTCAGCTTTCCAGGAACAGCTGTGCCACGGTCATGGGCATGAATTATGGCTAATGACGAGTTATGCTTATTATGTCAATAATTTACCATCCTACAGGCAGGAGGGATGTGTTTATCTCTTGATCCTTGGCTGCTGCCTCAAGTCCAATAAAAAGCAGACTAAGGCAACCCAAAGCAGTGTGATCCCTGAGCCAGGCTATGGAGCAAAGTGTGCAGACATGGAGGCTTGGAGAGAAGGGATGGTCATCATCATGGCAGCTGGAGCACCAACAGCTCCATAAAGAAATGGCGTGGCAGGGAGTGATGGACACTGAGCTTCTCCATGAGGGTCACCATGAGCGGTCCCAGGAGTTGCATTCACAACATTCGAAGCAGGTCTCCGTGCAGCCCACGTTGCAGAGTGCCAGCTCCGTCTCTAATTCATAGGCTGCTGTGCCCCGACCCATTCCTCTTAGCTCCACAGTGCAGGATATAAGGCTTTAAAAATGCATAGCCTGGGTCATTAGGAGGAGCGCGCTGCCCACCGGCTCCCACGTCCTGCTGGGTGGCCCCTGAATATTGCATGAGCCTCCTTGCCATTCTGGCCTTGCAGAGCAGAGGGGACCACAGCCAAGTGCTGAAGTCCCAAGGCACCAGGCAAATCCATCCCCAAAACCAGCTTGGGAAATTGGCACTGCTTGGGATAACAAGTCCATCCCAGGCAAGGTGGGGAATCATTACCATGTCTCATTTGGGCAGTCTCTTATCCCTTGTTCACAAGCTTTTATTTTCTTTGATTGCAGGGTTTTTGCTGGAATTTTTTCACTGGCATTTTTTTTCAATCAAAAACCACAGGGTTTGATTACATGCAAATTTCAGACCCAAAATATCTGTTTTTTTTTTTTTTTTTTTTTTTTTTTTTTTTTTTTTTTTTTTTTTTTTTTTTTTTTTTTTTCTGACAGATTTGATTACATTTGATATTATTTGAAATCAAAATCTCGTTTCTCCTTGTGGTGCTTTGGGCAGAAAGTGCCGTTTCCTTCCATTTTTTTTTGAAGGATCCACTCTGAGATGGCAACTCTTCCTTTGCCCAAATCTTCTTCTGTCTTTTCAAGGCTGTTTTAGCAACGCTTTCCTTTTTCTCCCAGCTGGAGGGGGTGAAGGACTCTCCTTCTGACACATACACAAAAGTGCTTCATTTTTCAAGATCCACAAATGTATTTTGTATTAACTGGACACCAAAAGGATGGGGTAGGAGTGAAATAAAAAGGAAACATTTCTTCTCCACTTTCTTGTCTTTTAAAAATAAATTCCTCCCAGGAAAAACATTATGACTATTTGCAGAGATATTTGGTGGCAGTGACTATCTCCTTCTCCAACCCTTTTACATTTTGCAGCTGCAATTTTGCGAAACATTTCCTTATTTTTCATGAGCAAGATGGAAGATTTTTTTTTTTGCAAATGAAGCCTCCCTTTCTTAAAATTTTTTTTACTGCACTTTTACATGTAGTTGATTTTCCAAAGCACGAGGACTGTGTTTCAGGCATCCTCTGCTTTTCCTTCTTTTCCCAGCTCTCCGTCCTGATATGCTGCTCTCACCCCATGTGCAATGGGAGGGCTGCTGGCACCTTGCCCATCGTCACGTCCCTCTTGCCAACGTGGCTCCTGTGCAGCAAAGAGGACCTGCGAAACCTCCAGCCCAGAGGGACCAGTGGAAAAGGAAACATGGGCAAAAATCAAGGATGCAGATAACCCCATGAACCACTTGATTGCACCTTGCAATTGCAGGGCACCTTGATTGCTCCAGCAATCTAGAGCAGGGAACCTGGAGCAGGGAAATGAACTTTGATAGAACCCGTGGGAATAGACTTGGGAGCAAAGGACAGAGGACAGGGGTCCCTGAAGCAGCTGACTGAGACCCTGCACCTTCCTCGCCCTCCCTGTAAGGGCAGTGAGTGGGAGGAAGGTGCAGCCACCACTCACAGCATTATGAAATCACATGCAAACACATTCACAGTGTTCAAACACAGCCCATATGCTGGGCTCCAAAAGCAGCTCTATCTGCATTTGCAAACATACCATATCCACAGTACTTTATTTACTACAGACAGCTGGGTGAAGCTACCCAGAAATGCTCCGTAATAGGGAGATTTCAATGCTTAGAAAGCAAAAACCTGTTGTAGATTGGTGTAAATACACATTCTGGCCTCAGAAGAGGTGTGGCCTGGAGACAACTCTATTGCTGCTGCTGCTATTAGTGCTATTATTGCAGTGGCCGGAGGCCCCACGGTATGTGGTCCTGGCAGACACATCACGAGCAGCAGCCTGTGCTCCAGATAGTCTTCGCTTTAGCTGATAAGAGATTTAGGACCCTGAGAAATGGAGACATCAAGATTTGCAGGCAGGCAAAATATTCTTTACTAGACCCATTGCAGTAGCTTAAGAAAATGGGCAGGATCTCAAGCACTGTCCTGGTCTCCATCCTGGCTACAGCTGAGCTGCACTGAGAAATGAAGTTTATCTCCATGTCAATAAAATCTGCCTCCGTATGGAAAAAAACATCATTGGTCACTGTCTAAATCCATGCTGGGCCCTGTGTCACACTCCCTGTGTGTGAGTCTTGGATCATCCATCTCAGCATATAATTGGAAAAGGTTTGGGGCATGTAACAGGACTAAAAGCTCAGTGATATTCCAAAAAAGGAACAGTTGAGTAGATCAAGAGAGTTCAAAATTAAAAAAAAAAAAAAAAAAAAAAAAGATTAATGAAAAGGTGATATAGACTGGAAATATATCGACTTTGGGAAGGAATGCTAGATGGACTCGAAGACTTGGATTTCAATGCAAATCTTTTTTTCAGCTTCTCTATAACTCAGGTAAGAGTAGGGGGTCCCCTCACCCACACAAGGGTGCAAGATTAAGCACACAGACAGCAGGGGAAGAGGGAATAGCATGGGCATGCCAGAGTGTGAATGGGCAGAATAATCATTTAGTCCTAAACTCATTAGGTTTTCTCTGCTGCCCCATTGAACAGAGGCAACAACAGTTATTACCTGCGGAATATCGTCACAGAAGAGCAATCGTGCAGTTTGAAATGGATAAAATCCCAAGTCATTATATTAGCAAATTATCTGTTTGGGTCTGTTTCCTATTGACAGTATTAAGCCTATTCTCATTAATATTTCACTCTTCAGGGAAATTAAACTTTAATGAAAGTATGGCACTTACAATAGCAGTCAGATGATTCAAAGGGGAAAATAACAGCCAGGCCACGGCTGTCTGAATTATCCCTTGTAAATAAGTCATCTAGGAAGTGGAGCCCTATTTGTCAGAAAATTATTCACAAGCCCAGATCCAGCTTCTGGGAAGAGTCACATTGTCTAGGGCCTTGCTGAGTCTCTGCCCCAGGTCTGCGGGGTCAGGCTCAGTGTATGGTGATGCCTTAGAAGAATATGGGAAAATAGATGTTTCTCTACAGCTCAGAGCTCCAGACTGGCCATCCAGGGCTGTCTCCATCATTCGGGGATGCAGCAGAGGTGCAAGAGACCTGCTCTTGTTGGTGCCATTGCAAGCACAAATGCACTTCCACCACAACAAAAGGCAGCGCATGCTTGGGAAAAGCAGGTCCAAACAAGTGAATTCTGCACCAGATCTGTGGGACTCCACGACAGTGATGTATTGTGCAACACACCACGTATGAAGCCTCATCCAGAGCCCGAATTAATCTTGTGTGGTCCTCAGCTGCCTTCCTCACAGCTCCCTCCATTGCATGTGGAGCCCAGCACTTTGGAAACGTAGTCACTGCTCAACATTAAAAGAATATTTTTCTCTGTCTCCCCTTGACATTTCATTTTTGCAAAGACAAAGTAACTATCAGTGTGACTTAGTGGGGAGCAGCAGCTGCAAAATGGCAACGCTCTCCTCTCTGCTCTAGACTGTGTTTGCTGGCACCGCAGCTGCTTGATGAGGGAAAATTAATTAACTTCTTGGACTCCTTCCTAGGCATCCAGCATCGCCAGAAAGAGGAACCTCCTTGCAAAGAGGCTCTTCAGCGAGCCCAGCTCTGCTCTTCACCTCTCTCCAATCACCTCTTTCCCGGCAGCAATGACTTCCAAGCAGGCTGACCCACTGCCTTGCCCTCCCTATTAGCTAGAGGACTTTTTCCATGGTATTGTTTCCACTTGTGTCTTGTTTCTTGGCTTGTTTCCACTTTTTTCTGGGCCATGCGGGGCTCCAACACATTCCAGACTTCTTCTGCAGCCTTCACCAAGCCTTACAGTCTGCTTTAGATGAAGGAAGGATGGGCTGTTCTGTGCCAGGCAGAGGAAAATAATTTAATTTTTGCTTCTGTTAAGCAGGAAGGAGCAGTAGTTGATAAAAGGACTTCTCCAGGCTCAGGATATAACAACGTCTTCCAAAGAGATCTGTCCCCCAGTAAGGAAACCAATTAACTTGCTTCCGTACGCCACAGCCAGGGCAGGCCATGGGGAAGAATGCGCTGCTCAGAGAGCATTTCCACAGCAGAAGTTGAAAATAAAAAAAAAAAAATCTTGCAAGACACACTCATTTTGGTCAACATGGAGCAATATACTGCACGAGTTCCCAGGAGACTGGCAGGATTTTCAATGTCCTGTCCACTCCTCCAAACTCATCACCAGTTTAGTCATTTCCATCACTAGCAAATTTTCTCCCCAAAGTTAATCAGCACCTATGTAGGTACCTAATCAGGAGCTCAATGCCTCCTAGGACCGAGCACTCAGCGCTTGATCACCTGCCCTCTCCCTCCCAGCAAGCTCAGCCATATATGTGGCTTTTTAAAACATCTGTCATTATCTTTTCTGGTGGCTGAATAAACCTTTCCCCTCATCCAATTATCAATTATCCTTAAAAGTTTTTATTTATTTATTTATTTATTCAAGTTCGGCTTGCTTCTAGAGTGAGCCGTAGTGGGTTTGCACTTGTCTTACTTGGATTAGTAAATAAATATCCTGCATCCCACAGCTGCTAGCTGTGGCATTCAGAATAATCCTGAGTGATTTACCTGTCAAAACCAGCACGCCTTGAAACTCAGCTTGTTTGGAACCACTTGGGCTTGGTGGTGGCATCTAGGGGTAGCAGAGGCAATTTTCTTTCTGAAGACGTTTTTAGACGAACAAATGGCCGGCAGCTGCCTTGCAACGTGCAGTTTCGGGTCATTAACTGCAGATGTACACACTGCCATCAGACTGATAGAGTATCAGAGGCAGTGGCCAGGGTCAGTGGGAAATTGGGGAAAAGTTGGGCAAATTGCAAAAAATTAGGCTCCTTTTCTAGGGAAAAATGTGGGAAAATTCTCTCTATTCTTCTGTAATGAGTATTGTGCATCACCTAGCTATTTTGCAGCTTCTGAGCAGAGCCGGTGAGTTTCTTTTAAGGAAATTTGAAGCGCTCTTACCCTCATCCTCCCTCCTCACTTACTCTGCCTCAACTCTAGATCTTCCCTTGCTGAGACAGTTGAGCCTGGGAGAAGCAGTGAAACTACACAGTGCTTCCTCCTCCATCTTACCATTTTCTAATTACATGGGAATAAAAGCAAGGTGGCTTGGAGACACTTGTTAACCTTTAATAAGTCGGCAGGATCGGAGCCTTTAGCAGCATCTGGAGCTTCTCAGTGCCAGCTGCTTGTGGCTACTTCCCACCTTGCTTGTGCTCCTCTCCCCTTCCCCGCAGTGATCTGGACCCTGCTGGCAGGGATCCCGGCCATAGGGATGTGACCGGTAGTTAGCTGATGCCAGCTGATGAGGATCAAAAATAGGCTGTAAAATTTTCCAGTTCAATAAAACTTGTTGTGAGCCAACACTGCTCCTGTGCAGCGTTGCCCTGCTCTTGTAGCTTGTGTGCTCGTCCCCATCGTCCTGACCCGAGATATAACTTCAAGTTAAACTGCCTGTGCTCACATCCTTAAAAGAACTCAGGTGCGATAGCTGTTACATAGATGCCAAACAGTTATTGATTCAGCTGTCTGGCCTCTGAATATTATTGAGATCTCCTTGCTCACAAGCCTGCATTCGTGTCTGGCTTGACCATGCGGATCATAGGGATTGCTGGCACGGGGAGAGCTGCCACCGCCTGATTTTTCAGGGAGATGAGAAACACTGAAAATGTTTGCTTTCATCAATCTGCAATACCTTGCTGGGCCCCAAATCATGCAGCTCATTTTTCTGTTCTCAGTTTTGCTGTTATTCTCCCTGGCTGAGACCAAAGTTCATACGTACAAGCTGTGGCTTTTTGGAGAAGAGCTCAGAAAGTTTTGTTATAGAACTGTGTGAAGCAAATCAAAAATATACCCCCAAAATGCTGCCAGCTTTGCCTGGAAATCCAGGATGTCCATGGACGCACACATCCCTCCCTCTAGCGACTAAATCCTGGATCTACAGCCTCCTCCAACCTGCTTCAGGATTGGACACACTTCTGCCCAAAGCTGAATATAAAGATTTGACGTCCCCACCATGACCAAGGTTTCACAGCTCAGGGGATGAGCCAGGCTAAGCAAGCTCGGATCACACTGGCTGGTGACAGATTGGCCAAGTCGAGTGAGTCCCGGCAGGTTTTCCATCCAGGAAAGTAGGAGAGATGCCGTGGAAACATGGAGCGAGGCCTTGAGTACCAGTTCATGTTTATCCCCAAGTTTATTCTCTTTTTAGAATTGGGATGTGACCACAATGTGACAGTACCCTGTTGCTCATGGGGAGCTCTGGAGACGTCACCACAGTCTGTGCAAATACAGCACAACCCTTGGAGCACTTCCCAGCACCCCTCTTGGTGCTAAGGATGGGTAGATAGGAGGCAGCAGGTCCAATTTTGCAGGTCCCTGCAGGCCAAGGGTGCATTTGCAGCTCAGGGTGACCACGTTATGTCCTGCTGGGCACAGCTGTGATGGCACAGCACAAGGAAGCATATCCGAAATCGAGGTCACGGTCCCGTTTGACAGTCAAGGATGATTTAATTACAGGCTGTGATACCTAGCCCTTGACAGCATGGTTAATAGCTTTCTGCTATCAGGGTTTGCTATCCACACGGCTGTTTGCCAACAGAGCACATGATGGATGGGCCACATTACAGGAAGCTTTGCAGCCCTCCCAGGGCCTGAGGACATAACAAGGATGCAAACCTGCAGGCAGGTTGCTGAGCAAAGGCGTTCCCTGAGGATGGCATTAGAAGAAAATGACCAGCAAACCAGCTGCCATGAGAGAAAAGCAGTGCCAAGATCTGCTCTGGGAGGAGAAAAACCCAGAAAGCAACACTTAATATCAGGCACCTGCCCATAAGCCGAGCAGAGAAGAGGTGACAGTCTGTGGTCTGGAAGGTCCAAGGCTGGACCTTCTGCGCCTTGGCCCTTGATCCTGGCCCTCAGCCTCATCTCCTGGAGCCCAAGAGGAGGCTACATGCCTTCACCATAGACTCTTCATTTGAAAAGTTGTAGTCATAGAGCTTAGCTGTTCGGGATGTGCAACCAAGACTCTGCCCAACTCTCCTCACACCTCCGTGCTCCTCCTGGCGCGCAAGCAGAACTGGAGATGTCATAGAGAAGTAAATCCCAGCCCTTCACACTACAAACAGTCCAAGGCTGTTTGATTTGAGCTACGAGTCTCCAAGGAAGGGACTGGGGAGGAAAGTGCTGATACCAGTGCTGTCAGTGGCGCAGGAATTGCTGCCATCGCATGCTGACCTTTGAGGAATGCCAGCCTAGTCTTGGCAAAACTCTGCCTTCATTATTCATTAGGCACAGGCCCAGCTGCAAAGCAAGGCTCCCTCACACAGCCCTTCTGGGCAACAAAAGTAAACAGGTTTAACATTTTGCACCCCATCCCTGTGAACATTCATCTCGGAGACCTGCAGCATCGAGCTGCTTTGGGCACTGCTGTAAGGCTCCCTGCAAACACTGAGCTGAATGCTAATCCAGAGCTCTCTCCTTAATAAGCTCCAGCATCTGAAGGTTCCGATGGCTATTAGGGTTCAGCTCTTGCACTGCCTTAGCTCCATAGGATTCTGCGGAAGAAGGATGCTCCCAGAGCCTCCCCATCCCACAGCACTGTCACTGGGACCCGAGGAAGGGGAAAAACAGCAGGGCGGTTTGCAGCTGAAGGAGCAGGAAAACAGTCAGGCTGAAGATGGAACACCTAAACCACAGCCACTTACCGGAAAGGCATGGGATATTGCCCCAAACAGAGTGATGTTCCAGGAAACGGGGGGCAGTTTTAGAAGAGCAGGCCCCTGTCCCAGCTACATGTCCCACTCCGTTAGGGGTTAGGCAGAGCCTGTCAAAGGACCGAGTTCCTGAGCTGACCAAATCAGTGTGTTCATTCCTTGTGTGCGGCAGCAGCCATCGCTCCTCTCCCTGACTCAGTGGTGACCTGGAATATTAAATGAGAAACCAGGTTCGTTTGCAGACTGTCCCTTCTGCTCCACGTGTTTTATTGCACACCATGCAGTGCTCTCCTTTGCTAGTTCCTGCTGCCTAAAACTGTCCCCCAGCTGGATAGCCCAAAGAACCTCTCATCAGGGAATCAAATGGCTTCCCAGAACCAAGATCAGTCCTCATGGAAATGTCGCTATGTGGATACGCACACAAAGACGGCAAAAGAGGGAAGAGCAGGTCCATGCACCTGCAATCTCAGCATGTTTGTCACAACGTGAAGGTCAAGAGGCACTCCAGAAGATTTGTCTGGGAGCTATTTCTAAGTAAATAATAAAAATCAGCCTTGATATCTGGAATTGTTCTCACCAGTGGGGTCTTCTAAGCTGTCCTGAGAGATAGAATCAGACAAACATTTGGAAAGGAAAGGAAAGGAAAGGAAAGGAAAGGAAAGGAAAGGAAAGGAAAGGAAAGGAAAGGAAAGGAAA
>VZSV01000245.1:54556-66975 GCA_013398735.1 Nothocercus julius | reverse complement strand
GGAAAGGAAAGGAAAGGAAAGGAAAGGAAAGGAAAGGAAAGGAAAGGAAAGGAAAGGAAAGGAAAGGAAAGGAAAGGAAAGGAAAGGAAAGGAAATATCACACATATAGATGTCCTCCAGAAAGGAGACTCTTGTAAAGGAGAGCACTGCATGAGCTGGAGGGATAAGCTAGGTGGATAAACTTGAAATATTTTTAGCCTCCGGGCTCTGTAATTCAGTAACTCCCCAGGAGGCCTTCTGTGGTGGTGACAGTGTCCTCACTCCATGGGAGCAGCTATTATCTCCTCAGCCATCCTCAATTACAGCACTCGGTGCAGCTAATTAGTCATGTTTTGTGGGGAAGAACAGGTCAATATTTTAGTTTTCTATGGCCAACTCGACACCGACAAGACGATTTTATGACTCCAGCAAGATTTCCATCTGCCTTGGGAGGAATTTGCTGGCGGAGAGGAGCTCTCCATTTGCCATCTGTAGGAGGGGAGGAGGGCTGGACTCACAGTTGGAGAGACTTTCATCCATTAAACATGAGCGAGGCTTATTAAATCCTTTAAATATGAGGGAGGACCACACTGGAGAACAAATGCTAGTGCTAACCAGGAGACCAGGGAGGAGAGAGGTGTCGCCAGCTGGTCTCCAACCCCTACCAGAGCTGATGCAACAGTCCTGCAGACCTCCAGGGACCAAGAGCTCTTAGGCTTTGCTTGGGGGGGTCCTGCCAAGCCTTGATGCAATGTATGGGCAAGGTACACTGCAGACACCCTCTCTGCAGCAGAAAAGTCTCATCTGGGTCCCTCCTAGCCAGGGAAATGCAGCAGCAACAGTTCCTGCTTTCAGACCTGCTACTGGATCCACCTCACTTCTCCATCTGTCCCAGCAAAGCATCGTGGTTTGCTCAACCCCCTGCTACAAAACTCATCAGTGGAGAAAAAATAATAAAGTTTAGTTTAGGAGAGAGGCAGCAGCAGCCTTATGACCCTCAGAAATCCTGCTACAGATATAGTGGCCATCCCACCCACGCCCTTTTCATTCCTGATCCCAATGGAGTATCACAACCTTTACAGTCACCAATATCAGTAACACTGGTTTTATTACCGCTCCTGTTAGACTGCTCACTGATGAAGCTTTATTATAGACAGGAATCACCTCAAAGCAATATTATGCTGGTTTAAATGATGATTTAACATGAATTATTTAAGAAGGTCTAACAAGCTGGGAAGTTTAAATATAAAGTGGTTTTCCATGACTGTTGCTGATTATGAAAATGTTTGTATTTTTTTCATCTTATTCACATTTGTATGGTAATTCCCTAAAAGTGGAATAGGGCTGAGGAGATTGGGATTAACATGAGCAGCTCAAAGAAGGCTGCTCTACTAAAGAGCATCTCAAATGCCCTTGTGCTCCCAAAGAGGGTTTGTGTGCAGGCAGTTCAGCCTTGAAAAGAAAAAATAAACACAGAAAGGAAACTAAAAGCCAATCCACCTCTGTTTTTAAGAGATTTTCTTGCAGTAGGTGAGGTTTCCCATGAAGTTTCATCTCCTGGGTTTCTGTGAACGTGAGAATTCAGCAGTTCTTCAGTGACATTGTGGCATTTGAGAACCACTGTGCCGCACTTACACCAGCACAGCACAAGGGAGTGTGACACACAAGCACCAAGAACACTGAGACCTGAATATGGTCCGAGCACGGTGGGAGCGTACCAAGCCTGCCCAGATGGGCTGTGCCATGTGGAACCACGAGCTCCAGTCCCCAAAAGCTTGGGGACACCTTCTGCAGCCTGGAGGTGATGGGTGGCATGTGCCCTGAGCGGCCCCAGCACACAGAAACGCTGCTCTCCTGGTTATTTCATGCAGAGGTTGCTAGGGGCTGGCAAGCCTCCATTTGCAAGGCCCCAGGGTAAAATAATGCCCATGCATCAAGGAGACAGAGTTTTGGCAAATAGTTACTTCAGGGAGCCCTGAGACACAAGCAGAGAGATGCACTTGCAGGAAACTGCGGTGAAGCCAGTCCTTAATTCCAGCCAGCACAGATGGATTGGCCTCTCCTGCTCCTACAGCAGAGTCATGGGCATCCTCCTTCCCTGAACTAGTGACTGAGCACAATTAAAATAAGCAAGAACTATCACTTCTTTGCACATGACTGTAACACAAAGCTCTACGTATTTTTTTATGCTTGGATTTCTTTTTTACTTTTCTCATAGCAAAACTTACTGCCTAGGATTTTTAAGTGAACTCATCTCTCCTGCAAGGGTGTTGGAGGTTTGTTTATTCCTCTCCACTGCCAAATAAGCGGTTGTTATGACGATCTCACAATTATGTGCCATCTGACACCAAAGCGGGTCCAAAGACCCTTTAGGAATCTCTGCGCCATCCCACCTAGCACTGAAATGCAGCCAATGAAGCAAATAAGGGAGGAGAAAAAACATACAGGTGCTTCCTAAACAACAGAAGAAACTGCTACTTGTGTCTATTTGAGTCTGATTAAAGACAGAACATTTCGTTTCCTGCAGAAATAGGTATGAATCCTCTGTCCCCAAGCAGTCCAATAAGACAAGCAGCAAACTGGCACTATGCTCAAAGTTGAGCAGCATCTGCTCCAAAGACCCCAGAGCCTCCCCCTGCCAGAGGGTCTTGTTGGGTCACCAAGGCTCGGCATGCTGTGCACAGAGTTCGAAACCTGATGTTCCCACAGCGCTGGAAATCAATGGCTCTTGTTTAAAAAGAAAATGTAATTAACTCAGTATGTTAATGAAGTCCTCTGTCCTGGCCTGGGAAATGGAGAAGTGGACTCGGAGCCAGAAGAGCTGACAGTGCAAAGAGCTAATGAGCAACAAGAGTGCCTTGTGCCCCCAAGGCAGGAGGAGCTGCTGCTGCCAAGGCTAAACTCCCACAAAAATCCACCATTTCCCATAAAGTTTTTAAATCCTGCAAGTTTCCACCCAGATGCACTGTCAAGCTTTGCTACAATATACAGAGGAAGGCAGTAAGTGAAATAAGATGCTCTGCGGGGTTTATTCATTATTGCTTTTCCCATAAAACACAGCTTAAGCTTCATTTTACCTGTGTTCTTGCTCAATTCAAGCCTCAGCTCCGATCTGCCTAACAACCTGAACAACCCTTTTTACACTTATTTTTTACTGCCTTAAACACTTCTCTCATCCTTGCTCATTTAATGCAGGTAAAAATGCCAGAGAAGCATCTTCAGACGAAACTTTCCACTGGGCGAGGTGGATTTGACTCAGCCAGTAACTGCAGGCAGTTCTGCAGAAACAAACACTGCTCGCTCGCGTCCTACCTCTGCTGGAGCCCCATCAGGGCAAGTTTTAAACCCCAAACCTCCCTGCTAACACTGCAGAGTAGCCTGTTCACCACAGACAACACACTGCGGTCCCGAACGCCGAGCACAGGACACACGAGCAAACAAGTCCCACCGTTCGCCTCTTCAACATCTTCTTGTGGAAGCAAGGCAAGAGGTGGTGTTATGGCTCTGCTTGGCAGCAACCCCATTCCCTGGCTCCACCATGCACATCTGTTTCCAGTCCCTCAGATGCCAATACCCTTTGCCTGGACTCCTCCTTCTCCATATGGCCATGTATCTTCCCTACAAGTTGACTCAGCCTCATCCTGGTGAGACTACCTCTCTCACCAGCATCTCTGCTAATGATCTTACATGTACACCAATACGAGAAGAGAGCAACTAGCAAACAGTCCCAATTACTGTACAGATGCATGTCCCACCTGGGTACAGCTACACAGAAAATGCATAATTAAATCACAGCAGCAGCCAAAGTCAAGCTGGGCAGGAGGGACACGGCCACTGCTCCTTGCAAAAGGCAAGTTTTCAGCTGGGTTTCTTCCCAAAACTGGGCAGCCAGCACACAGGAGTCCAGGGAAACATGCTCTTTACTGTGGAAGGAGAGAGAAGGGAAAACAAACAAACAAAAAAAGAACAAGACTCTCAGCATCAGCAGGATTTTGGTAGCTGGTTTCTCAGCAAGCAACACAACTGATTTTAAAGGCAATTAATTTTCTATTATGCTCCTGAAACCAAACCCAGTGATTCCCAGAGTACCAGACCCAAAGACCTGCCTGTCTGCTCCAGCCCCAGCATCCTGTTCGGATGCTCACCCAGTGCCCTGGGGCAAGCCTGGGAATCCCCCAGGAAAATAAAAGAACATCCCAAGCCTGAGGCAGCCCTGGCAGGAGAAACATCTCTGTATGGACAGTGCAAAGATTGAGCCCAGGGGCTCCAGCTTTTCCATCACCCAGATTATTTCCTCATTGGAAATCCCATCCTTTCCCCAAGACTCTCCTCCAAGCACGCCCCAATTTCCTCCTGCCTCCCCACAGGGAGCCTGCTCTGGTCATTTGGTGTCCCCTCTGCCTCCACCAAAGCAGTAACTGTCACCACCACAACTCTCCTCCCTACAACACCCCTGCCCTGCAATATTCAGCTTTCCTCAAATCCACACCCATAGCAAGGCAGGTTTTATTGCTTTTTACCTCTCCCTCTTGCAAGCTTCAGCTTTAAATTCATCCAAACAATACGCTACAGCAGAGATGCAGTGCTGATTCTTTCTTTTTTTTTTTTTTTTTAGCATTTCATTTCTTTATGACAATATGAAGAAAACCTCTCATTCAATTTGCAACTATGCTGGTACCCTGATGCACAGCCAGCTCTACCAGGAGCATATACTCCCTGCCTTGGATTAATTTTCCTACGTTTATCGACAAACATACGTATTTTAATTGCTTTGTGTTGTCTCCCATCTGTTCTTTGGTGGGGACCTGGAGGTTAAGTGCTCAGAGCTCTGCATTGAACGGAGGTAGGGATGCACCTCTGGGAGCACAAAGCAGCATGATGCTGTGCCAGCATCTGGGCCTGCATCCTTCAGAGCTCAAGGCCTTTTCCAGCTCCCGAAGATTTGCTTCAGGAGAGCATCAGGACTGGCCCAGGTACAAATCATCACTAAATATCTTCCTGCGGCCTTGCCTGTGCCTTGGAGAAGCATCTAAAGCCCTTGAAGTGATTCCTCCTGTGGAGGTCCATTACCCTGGGGGGAGAAGGGAGATTTTTCCCTGAGGAGCAGCAATGCCCATTCCTGGAGCATGCATTCATGTCTTTGCACTTTTCTATCATCTTTGAGCAGAATTAGAGAAATACAACTATAAGTCCCCCCACCCCATGTGATCTTTTTCCATCTAGAGAGTTAATGCTTGCTGCAGAAGACCAGTTTTTGAAGAAAATTAAGTTCAGAAGTTTCCTTCAGCCCTGACAAGGTCTTGTTGGCTTCCTCTACCAAAAGCTCCCAGTTAACCCAGTCATGCCGTTGGAGGGTTGGGTGGGGGAAGTCTTCTTCTTGTGCTGCTGTCCTGGGATCTGAGCGGTGCTGATGCCTGCTTGGAAGAAGGACAGGAGAGCAGGTTGCACTGGGCCAGGGGGGCCCTAGGGGCTTTCGTGCGGCCTCCCGGGGTCTCTGTGTGCACTGGGCTGGGGGGACTCCCCATCATTCAATTCCAGGTATTGCTTAACTGTTTAGAGCAAACTAATAATATTAAAGAAACAGGACTTTCCTGTGCTGATGCTCTGCGTGCCATTCCATATACCAGAAGTGCAGTTTAATGTTTATTTTACTGATTGTCTGTCCCACAGGCTGTGCCACAAGGAGAGGAGGCCAAGGGTAAAACATGAATAAAGAGACCGTGAGCACAGAAGTGAAGGCTTCTTTCACCCTGCCCTCTGCCACTTGTGCTGCCATGTAGACGCTGCACTTGGTGTTATCTGCTTATGCTGCTAGCGCAGGGGTTACTGTTCAAATACCCTTCCAGTGTCATTACTGTAGTCACAATTTTGACCGACAGTTTTGGCAGTGCTGGTCTTGGCAAAGAGCAACTCTTGCTCTCACCAGGCAGCTTTAGTCAAGCCTTTGACTCTATTTTCTCTCATTTGTGTTGCGTGCTAACTGCAGAAGAGACAGGGAAGCAGCCTCAGCTTGCACAGGGGAGCCCAACCCCTACCGCGATCCGTAGCACTAGTGAAGACTGAAGATACGGGGAGAGGGGGACAGGGGCTTAGCTGCACATTTCATTTCAGAACAGCCGTGTCACATGAGAATGGAGTGACTGGTGACGAGTAGGAACTGTTGTGGGCACCAGGCTTTAATCGGTGCAGCATCCTGGCCCACTAACAGCTGCCATCATAGCTATAAAACCACTGATGTTGCCAAATGAAGTCTCTGGTGTTCCAAGCCCTGGTGGTAGCAAAGTGTGACTGGAAAGTTGCATGCGAGTGTGATGTGAAGTGCATTGGACTCTGAGCCTCTTACATCCTGTGGTCTTGGTCCGTACCGCCTGAGTCGAGCTGATCTGCAGATCTGTGAAGAGTGACCCTCATCCTTACAGACACTTGGAAAACCTTTGTTTAAAAAATATTACTCTGCTTTGTGTGTGTAACCAAGTTGGACAGGCAGCAACTGTGCCAATGCCGTTTACATGATTATAATGTGTAATGCTCCTCTGTCTGATGTTACCATATGCCTTATGTGTTTCAAATGTTAATTAAAAGCATAACAAAACCCTCAGTGCCACAGTGCTCAATCTCCTGCCAGAGGAAAACCCTGACCCAGTTTGGCCTCTGGGGCTCTTGTACTGCTTCTGGGGGCAGGTGTTCCGCTTATTGATTTCAACAGCTTTCCTGGAGCGAGACGGCTCCTCCGCTCTCAAGGACAAACATTAACTGTGGTCCTGAGTGTTGCATCCTCCTCGTAACACGCACTTCTGGAGGGCGGCTCTAGCCATTTTTGTTTGCAAAGCCGTTGCTGCCCTCTGCACTTTGTGTCCGGGTGATTCTGTAGCCGGGCTACATTGAGATAGGTGCCTTGGATGACTGTAAGACAAAGGATGAGCAAACACTCCTGAAAAGGGGGGAATAAAATTTGTTTATTAGCATTTCTTCAGGGCGAGACAGTCCTTGCCTGCATATTCTCGGGGGAGGCAGCTGTCCTAAAAGCTGAAACCTGTTAATGTTCCCTCCAGGAGAACAGAAGGTTTCCTGCTGTTCCCAGAGCAGGTGCTGGGGAGGGGCTGTAGCCTGGGGCTGTCTCCTTGAGGAATGAAATGTCTAAGTTAGCAATTGAAGTTAATGACAGTTCAGCTTTGCCACAGGCTCTGGAGGTGGCTGCTCTGGAACTGCCTCTAGGAGCCAGAGCGGGAGAAGAGGAGGGGGCCGGGCTGCAAGGAGGCTCCTGCCGGCATCGGAGTCACTGGCTCCCTGTTAAAAGGCCCACGAGGCTCGGCCTGGATCTGATGCTGAAACCGCCTCCTGCTTAACTGGTTGGTCAAGACAAGCATCCCGTAGCAGCTGGAGTTTCAGCGAACCTCAGATTCAAACTGGGGCTTGGAGGGTCTGGGGGAGCTGCTGTCACCCATGTACAGCTTTTTGGCTACCTCTGGGGATACAAGGAGCTCTGGAACTGCAGCTGAGCTGTCAGCTTTGAGCTGTGGTTATGGCAGGAAGGAAGAGGATGCAGTGCCTAGGAAGGAAGAGGATGCGGTTGCTCAGACAGGAAATCTTACGCAATGCCCAGTTTCTTCAGGACTGCGCAAACCTCATGGAGATACTGAGCGTCTGGATAGCCGTTCCTGCGGGGACAGAGAGGAAGGTGGTGTAAACGCTGTAAAACCACTGCGGTGGTGAGGGACAGTTCAGTTCTGCCCTGTCCTTGTAACAGGGGAGAGAATGGCAGTCCCGTTCCCTGCAGCTACAAGCAGCAGCCGGTTGCTGCTGTTTGCACGGCCACGGGGGCATGAGGGAAGCCAGGAAAAGGAGCTGTAGCTGAACGGGGCCCAGAATTCCTGCTCCCTGGGAGCGTTAGGAGCATGGCACAGGGAAGGGCTTTAGCTGGAGTGCGGATTTACCACACTACAGCTGCACTGTGAGATGCAGCAAAAGGGAGCATCAGCTCTGCCCTTGGGGGAGCCTGGAAGAGCCCCGGGATTTGTTAAGCTGAGGTGCATGTTATTGCTGAGAAATACCTGAAGGCTTTGATTTAGCTGACCCATACCTGGCCTTGCCTCCATCCAGTGAGGTTTTGTGAGGGATATGGCCCCATGTCACTCGTCCCTCTCCATTGAGAAACTTGATCTGGAATGTTAGCCCCAGCTCAAATGCTTTCTTCAGCAGCATTGCTGTCTTCTGCCCATTCCTGTTGTCAGGTAGGTAGGCATGGAAAGTTCCCCCTTTGTACGGTTGTCCTGGGCAGGGGTCACCAAGCTTGAAATGAGAAGAAAACATTTTAAACAACAACCTAAGCGTGGACCCTTAGATCTGTCTTCTGAGAGCTTGTTCAGCATGAAAACATACAGAAATTTGTGGTCCTAGGGGTTGATACTTCCTCAAATGAAAGCTATTCAAAAGAAGCAAGCTGCTTCCAAATCCTGCGTAGGAATTGTGCCTTCCACAAGGCAATCCCTCCTCGCCGTTGAATATTATGGAGATACAGCTGCTCTCCACCCTGGGTCACACTCCCAGAACCACTGCAGCGCCTGCAGCAGGCCAGGGAAGACCCCTGGGCCTGGGTACCTACCACTTGCATCCCATCAGGGATGCTGTAGACAATCTGAAGAGTTGGGTCTCGATAGTAGCCAGGCAGGCTCTGCGCCAGGGAGAAGACCCCGAATGTCCCCAAGAGCTTGCGGCCTGGAGCAGCAGAGGCAGAGCGGCAGCAAGCTGGCTGGGTGCTGTCTGCTGCAAAACACATCCTGCACAAGGCATGGCCACAGGGTGCCTGGCATGTCACACACAAGGCCTGGCAGGCATCACACTGACTCAGTGAGGTCTTGTAGCTTTCCTGTCCAAGGCTGGGACTTTGGGTCCGCAGTGATGAGAGGGCAAGCTCCTCCTCCACGCTGGTCCTGCCAGCTGAGATCAGGGCCCTTTCCTGGCCCTGGGGCTCTGCTGCAGGCAGCTGCTCTGCTGTAGCCTGAGGTGGCTCAGGGGTGGCAGTCCCATATAGCCAGGTGGGCAAGGAGTGAGGAGCACTGTCTGCTGCAAGACCCGGTGACCACAGATGTCCCATCTCATCCTTGTGGCCTCCTGTGCCCTTGTGTCTTGCAACCTGGAATCTGTCTGGCAAAACCTGCTTTAGCCGTGCAACGTCAGGCCCCCCCGTAGACAACTTTGTCTTTGGTTCTTCTTGGGACTCCTTCAGGCCGGCAGGACTTTGGTTATCTATTCCAGCAGGGCTGAGGAGGCTGCTTCCTCCACGCCCTGCCCCAGGAGCTGCAGGGTCATTGATCTCTTGTCCCCATGCTTGCTGGAACTGCCAAGGGCTGGGAGCTCTCACTTCCTCAGCACCTTGCAGCTGGAAAGCCCTGAGCTCGGCTGAGTCAGCGGCTTTATCACTGATGTCCAGGTGCTGCAGGCCCGTCTGTAGGGACTCCAGGTTTTCGGGATGGGCAGCACCCAGCACAGCATCCTGGCTCCTGCCTGGCTGGCTGACACTTGGTGGCTCTGTGCTAGGAGCTCCCGCTGGTCCAGGAGACACAGGAGAAGCCTTCAGGGTATTCAGTCTCCTGGAAGAAAACACCTGGAAGGCCTCAGTCACTCCTGACAGCATCTCCTTGGGGCAGGCAAGATACAGCTTGTACTTGTCCTTGCTTAGTCCAACCTTGGTGGAACCTCCTTGCAAGAGGCTGCACAGTTCACTCAGGGCATTGTCATCTGGCCCGTCGATAGCAAGCTCCGAGTAACTCATGCTCTGATATATGAGGTCAGGACACTTTTGCACAAGAGTTTCCACTTTCCATTTGGCCTTGCAACGCGTGTTCCTGTCCTCTGCCTGCAATGTCAGCACAGTGCAGCCCCCAGCACGACGCTCTGAGATCTGCACCCCATCCCTGCGCAGTTCATCAACAGCAGAGCAGCAAACGGCTTTCAGGTAAGACCACTGCAGAGAGTCCAGACTCATTTCTTCACTCACTCCACTGATGGCCCTGACAGTGTCTCGAGGATTGCTGCTTTCCTTTGACTTTGGCAGGGAGAAGCTGTTGGAGCGTCGCAGCGAGGCCTCAGCCTCAGAGGGTTTAGAGTCCAAAGTGGAAGAGGTCCTTGTTGTGTCAAAGAGATTCAGGGACAGAGAGGCACCAGACTTGCTGTCGAGAGGTCGGTGACTGATGGGACTTGAGCCTTTAGAGTTTCCAGAATGCAGCAAAGTGCTGTTTTCTTTGCCCCCAAAGGGAGACGGGGTCTTAGGCCTTGCAAGCACAGCAGCTCCTTTCAGCCGGTCCTGTTCTCTGGGCTCCTTCTGCTGACACCCTGCTGCTGGCGCCGGGACCACCTCTGCTGTAGTGACACGAGGCTGCTCCTGCTGCCTCCGCACTGCCGGCTCACTTGGACCGAGGGTGTCTGTCCCTGTTAGGTGCTTTCCAGAAAGCAGCGCTTGTCCCACCCGTGGAGAGTCCTGATCCAGCAAAAGCCCTGCACTGGCCAGAGACCTGGCAGCCTTGGGAGCACCGCGGCTGGCAGCCGGCTTGGGCTCACCTTGCAGCTCCAACCTTCCTGGGCTCCGTCTGGACAGAGAGGTGCCCGTGGGGCTTTTGGGCTTGTGCAGCGCAGCCTCTGTGCTGGGGGAGGCCACCGGGTGCGAGGACAGGGAGCTCCTGAGCTTGCTGACTGTGTGTGCTGCCCTTCTGGTGCTGAAATCCCGAAGATACTGCTTGGCCTGGGAAACATCAACCAGGTTTCCAATAAGATAAAGCTGCCTCTCATCTTCATGGCAGAGCAGGTAGGGATACAGTTTTTGCAGCGTATGTGACAGAGCCTTCTGCGTCTGGTTGTCCACATCCAGGCCTCTTTTGTCAATTTTCTCCTTGCGCAAGCTCACTTCCAGCTGCTGGTAGAGCTCCTGCAGGGCCAGACGGGCCTGTCCCAAGGCATTCTTGTCCCCAGAGGCACCTACAGACACTTGGAGGTACAGTATGACGATGCCATCACTGCTAACATCCACCACATCCACATGATGCTGGCGCAGCACACGATGGTACTCATGAGCACAGAACCTCTGCATGTACAGGTAAATATCTGAGTCCATCACTAGGGAAAAGTCCTCCAGCTGCTCCATGGCTTCCCCATCCACTGGACCCGGATATGGTGGGGCCTCAGCTGCCTCTTCACGCACCTGGTCCCACTGTGGCAGTTTCGTTGTCTTTCGTGCTGATTCAACAGAGACAGGCACTTGCTGGTGATCGTGGATCCCAGTGCCTTGGGCCACATGGCTGCATTCTGACTGGAGAATCTCTCCAGCTAGTTGGCTCTTGATGTTCAGGCGGCACAGCAGGTCTCTGCTGAAGGCCTGCAGCTCAGTGAATGGTCCTTTGATTATGCAGTGTGTGTCCTGGGAGTCAAAGTTGATCTGCACGTTACTGTAGCACTTATGCAAGTTCCTCAGAAGGGTTTTGCCATCAGGAAGCTTCTCATAGTCAACTACCATGTGAACATGTATGAAGATCTACAGAAAGAGGGCAAGGGAGTAAGAAAGCAAGAACCAAATACCCGCCCTCCAAGGAGCAGGAGGGGTAAATGCACCTGGCACTTGCCACAGTCCCTACATTATTATGACAGAGGAGACAACACGACCGTCCACCTCCATCTCCTAGCATCCGCCTTTTCAGATTTGGTGGGAGCACAACACAGGCAGGACAGAAAGCTCTACGCAGCTCAAGCAGCTTTTGGACCTTCTACCCAGACCTCCCAGAGATGCAGCCCCACTGACACATGCTGCAAGCTGTGCAAACAGCCCCAAACCAAGAAATCCCCTACTCCGGCTCAAACACAAACCTTCACGCATCTGACATGCAGTTGCCTTCTTGCGCTCCCCATCCTTCAAGTAACCAGGCCCCACAAACCCAGGCTGGCTGATGGCCACACTGGAGCTCTCAGCATGCAGAGCTGCGGGCACGAGACGGGGCTCCCACGCACGGCTCCTGCGCACCCCCCTGCGGGCACGGGACGGGGCTCCTGCCCACGGCTCCTGCGCACGGCTCCTGCGGGCACGGGACGGGGCTCCTGCCCACGGCTCCTGCGCACCCCCCTGCGGGTACCAGACGGGGCTCCTGCCCACGGCTCCTGCGCACCCCCCTGTGGGCACGGGACGGGGCTCCTGCCCACGGCTCCTGCGCACCCCCCTGCGGGCACGAGACAGGGCTCCCGCGCACGGCTCCTGCGCACCCCCCTGCGGGTACCAGACGGGGCTCCTGCCCACGCAGAGCGCAGGACGACACGAGGACTCGCGGTGCCTGCCAGGCAGCAGCGCGTCTCCTAACGTCACCCGTGACGGAGGGAGAGGACGCAGAGGCATCGCCCGCCCGGCTCGCGGCACGGCCGAGGCGCCAGCCCGGCCCCCCTCGGGCCGCCAGAGTGCCGGG